>JACRUU010000021.1:1992046-2009546 GCA_030449085.1 Kryptopterus vitreolus
CTCTCTCTCTCTCACTGTTTCTCTCATTTAATCGTTCTTTCTCTCACAGATTCTCCACTTTGTCTCTCTCGCTTTCTCACTCACTTTATTCCGTATTTCTCCCTTCCACTCTCTTTCATACTCCCCTCTTCTCGCTCTAACTCTCTCAATCACTCTTTTTCTCCCCCTCCCTCTCCTCTCTCTCTCTCTCTCTCTCTCTCTCTCTCTCTCTCTCTCTCTCTTTTTTCAACAACCTTTTTGTCTCAATTCCCCCTCTTCTCTTTTTTCACTTCTTTCTCCGTGTATCTCTCTCTCTCTTTCCTGCGTCTCTTGTGTCTCACTCTCTCCGTGTCGTTAGTGATGGTCAGAGGCTCAATCAGAGTCGTCCTTACTGCTCCACTGCCTCGACCAATCACGTCGCTCCACCGGGGGTTATTGAACCATCCGAGGTCTGTGATTGGCCGAGGCATTCATCCATAGAACATCCTGATCACCTGGAATTCACTGACTGGATATAAACTACTGTATTGAACACATTTGTGTGTGTGTGTGTGGTGTGTGTGTGTGTGTGTGTGTGTGTGTGTGATATTTGTGTGTGTGTGTATATATATATATTTTATATGTATATACTGAAATCAATAGAATAAATATATATATTATTTATTTATTATGTAAATTTATTTAATTTATATTTTGTACTAATTATCTCAGTAGGGGGAGGGTGTAACTCAGTGGGGGGCGGGGCTTATCTCAGTGCGCTGGGTTACTGTGCGGATAAGTCGTGGGTTCGACTCCCTGTATCGCCACTCTTGGGTCCTTGAGCAAGGCCCTTAACCCTCTGTGCTCCAGGGGCGCTGTATCATGGCCGACCCTGCGTCCCTATTTATTGTTTATTGAAATAATGTGACGTCTCGTTCGTCCCTCGTCTCGTTCCGCCCTCATCTCGTTCGTCCCTCGTCTCGTTCGTCCCTCGTCTCGTTCGTCCCTCGTCTCGTTCGTCCCTCGTCTCGTTCCGCCCTCGTCTCGTTCCGCCCTCGTCTCATTCCGCCCTCGTCTCGTCTCATGTCCACTAAAGCGTTAGGAACCTCCGGACCCTGCTTACGCAGGCAGAAAGCGGCTTATGGGAAAAATCCCGCCCACCACATTGACGACTGCGTTTTTTTTTTCTTCTTAAACAAGTTGACGGCGTTGGAGGTGAAGCGTTTCCGTCGCGGCCCCGCCTCCCTAATCGCAGCCCGGCCGCCGCTCCATTCTGCTCTGCATTACGGCCGATTAAGCAGGCGGAGGATTAGCGGCGGGTGCGAAGAAAAGCCCGGTCAGCGTAATTGTGGCGGGAGAGAAAGCGAGAACGGTGACGTTTATCAGAGCGAGACCTTCATTTAAACCTCGCCCCGGATAGCAAAGCGCCGTTTGTTAGCGCGCGCCGGAGATAGCGGACGCCAGGGTTATTAAAAGGAAACGGAACGGAAAGGCAGAAGCAATTAACGTCGGCGAGAAAATCATCTCGGACACGGACGCGAGGTCGGCCGGGCGCAGGAACGCCTCCTCTCCTTTTTTTTTTTTGCTCGAAAAAGGAGTTTGATTTAAAGCTCACGGCGGCGCATCTTAGCGACGGTAATTGGTTTTCATGCACGCGTAATAACAGAAAGAGCAAATCGAAACAAACACTCGCCGATAAGTTTCGGAAGGTCGGAACGCCGCGCGCGAGGCGGCGCTCGCCGGAGGATTAAGGTCGTTCGGGACGAAAATGAATCTTCGCCGAGGTTCGGAGGTTAATGTAAAAAAAAAAAAAAAAAAAAAAGAACCCGAGCGGGCGAGCCAAGGCGGCGTGACCCCACAACGCTCGCACCGAGATGAGCAAACACACACTTCCACCTCCAGCTCGCAGGTCGCCGCTTTAAACCCACGTGTTCGGGACGAGCCGACGCCAGCGCGCCGTACACAAACGCGCCGAGTCCGACGGGGACGAAATCTTTCCACGGACCTCAGATTTCAGCCTTTCTTTAGTCCGTGAAATGTGTGTTTTTTTTTAATGCGGTTTAATATTTCGAAAAAGAAAATATTTACATTTTATTCTATTCTTTTATCAGTTATTGATTTAGTACAAAAGATTCATTTATGCATGTAATAAAAAAATAAATAAAGTTAATAAAGAATGCAGGGGCACGGTGGCGTAGTGGTGAGCACGTTCGCCTCACACCACCAGGGTCCGGGTTCGATTCCCGTCTCGGCCATGTGTGTGTGGAGTTTGTGCATGTTCTCCCCGTGCCTCAGGGGGTTTTTCTCCGGGTTCTCCGGTTTCCTCCCCCGGTCCAAAAACATGCACGGTAGGTTGATTGGCACCTTGGAAAATTGTCCCTAGTGTATGAATGTGTGTGTGAATGAGTATGTGTGTGTGTGTGTGTGTGTGTGAGTGTGTGTGTGCCCTGCGATGGGTTGGCATTCCATCCAGGGTGTATCCTGCCTTAATACCCATAGACGCCTGAGATAGACACACACACAGACTCCCCGTGACCCGAGGGAAAGATCGGATAAAGCGGTAGAAAATGAATGAATGAATGAATGAATGAATAAAGAATGCAAAAAAAGCATTTTTGACGCTATTAAGACAAACAAAGGTAGAAATGTCCTCGGGATTTTCAGGGGGGAAAAATACGTTGCAAACTGAAATCTAAGAAAGGAAATAAAATCTTATTTCTGGAAAATATCTCGTTTTTTTTTTTTTTTTTTTGAAAGATAAAAAGTGACGGATTTAAAAGTGCAAGAACGAAGTGAATGTTCTTAAAATGTGCGAAGAATTCTTAAATCAAGGAATAAAATAAAATAAAAAATAAAATAAAAACATAAATACTGGAGGTTTGGAGCTCAGCGGGTAAGATCATTGTATTCCCTACCATCACAGGTTCAAATCCCACCACCATCAAGCTGCCCCTAGTGGTTGAAAAAGGTATAAAAATTAGCATCTGTTAGAATTTATTATGGACTAGACATTAATGCTCGTTTACAGAATTGAACTCCCGTCGCTAGATCATTTTTCCCTTCGTTTTAGTAACTAGATAGAAGTGATTTTTTTTACGCTGTAAAGATCAGCATTACTGACTTTCAGCACCTGGACAGCTCCTTTCTCCCAGCAAAAAAAAAAACCCCCCCTGAGACACGGGGAGAACATGCACAAACTCCACACACACATGGCCGAGACGGGAATCGAACCCGGACCCTGGCGGTGTGAGGAGAACGTGCTAACCACTAAACCACCGTGCCCCCTTATTATTATTATTATTATTATTATTATTATTATTATTATTGTTATTATTATTATTATTATTATTATTATTATTGTTATTATTATTATTATGTACAGCTGCTTTGACACAATCTCTATTGTTAAAAGCGCTATATTAATAAAGGTGACTTGACTATATAAATTCATTCATTCATCTTCTACCGCTTTTATCCGATCTTCCCTCGGGTCACGGGGAGTCTGTGTCTCTATCTCAGGCGTCTATGGGTATTAAGGCAGGATACACCCTGGATGGAATGCCAAACCCATCACAGGACACACACACACACACACACACACACACACACACATTCATACACTAGGGACAATTTTCCAAGGTGCCAATCAACCTACCGTGCATGTTTTTGGACCGGGGGAGGAAACCGGAGAACCCGGAGAAAAAAACCCCCTGAGGCACGGGGAGAACATGCACAAACTCCACACACACACATGGCCGAGACAGGGAATCGAACCCGGACCCTGGCGGTGTGTGTGTGAGGCGAACGTGCTAACCACTAAACCACCGTTCCCACGGGACAAATATTATTATAATAGGACTATATATATATATATATATATATATATATATATATATATATATATATATATATATATATATATATATATATATATATATATATATATATATATATATATATATATATATATAATAAAAATAGTGTGTAAGGTGTGGAAGACCACCGCCACCAAGCCGCCACTAGGGGGCCAAGTATAAAGTGACTGGTGCAGGATGACCAGTGTGATATGGCCAGTGTTTTTATTTGTGCACTTTGAAGATGCTCGTCACTGGTTTTCTGACTCGCCCCAGAGCAGTCAGGATAGGATTTCCACTTTGCCGGTGATGTCACGGTCTTGCTTTTGGTGTTGAATATGGAAGCCATGCTGGTTCACTTTATGTGAGTCTCCTCCGCTCCGAAACGAACCCCTAAGCGTCCACCTCGGTGTGTTTAACATATGGTAGACGCCCTTATCCAGAGCCACTTACTACTAAGGGATTTAGGGCCCTGCTCAAAGGCCCCCTAGTGGCCACTCGGTGTCGGCGGCGGGATTTAAATCTTACACAAGATAAGAGGGAAATGTTTCCTCAACACAACTTCCTTCCTTCCTCCCCTCATTTACAGTCCGCTTCTCGTCTGCGTTTGGCCTTCTGCACAGTTTGTTGCATGTCGCATATTTTAGCGCATGTTACATATTTGATTGAGTTCAGACGGGGTTTCCGGGGGGGGGGATTTTTGCATGTTAATAATTTGTATTCGTATAAAAGTCGGGACATTTTCACTTCAAAATAAAGAGTGGGAAAAAATATCCATGATGTCGGAAAATTCCCGGATGCAAAGACTCCTATAGATATCCCTATAGATTCCGAATGTATGCGTAATAATGTCGCACTATAATAAACACACGTCCGTAATCACGATGTGTGTGTGTGTGTGTGTGTGTGGGGGGGGGGGTTTCCGCCCTCAGAAGGGAATCATTGGAGAGCTGAGTGACATTTGGGTTCCCGGACCGAGCGATCACAAGCGTATAGGTCAGCGTTCCTGTTCATTGCGATTTAAAACAGCGTATTTAGAATAGCGGAGAGAAATGTCAGGTGTCTTGGGAGCAAACGCTTTTGTGTAGCGGCGGTCCGACTGACGTTCAGACTGACGAATTCGCGGCGACGACCAAAAAATTCGATATTTAAAAAATGGCGGCTACAACAACAACAGCGTACCAGCGTAAAAATGGTTGCGTATATTTAAAAAAACAACAACAATTAGCAACAAGCAACCCGAAATGCGTCGTTTGCGTAGTCGTTAGCATCAGCATTAGCATTAGCATAGCTTCTAGGATACGGCTAGAATGGGGGGTTAAGCGAGGGCCGACCCGACTATAACATATATATACTTACAACTATAACCTGAATTTATTCGCTATTAATTTTCTACACCTGTAAAAAAAAAAAACAGCAGATTACATAATTATAATACTGTTAATTAAAAGAATACAGAATACAGATTACATCTTATAAATGAATAAAAGAATACACAGATATTCATTCATTCATTCATTCATCTTCTAGCGCTTTATCCGATCTTCCCTCGGGTCACGGGGAGTCTGTGTCTATCTCAGGCGTCTATAGGCATTAAGGCAGGATACACCCTGGATGGAATGCCAACCCATCACACACACACACACACACACACACACACACACACACACACACACACACACACACACCACACACACACACACACACACACACATTCATACACTAGGGACAATTTTCCAAGGTGCCAATCAACCTACCGTGCATGTTTTTGGACCGGGGGAGGAAACCGGAGAACCCGGAGAAAAACCCCCTGAGACACGGGGAGAACATGCACAAACTCCACACACACATGGCCGAGACGGGAATTGAACCCGGACCCTGGCGGTGTGAGGCGAACGTGCTAATCACTAAACCACCGTTCCCAGAATACGGATATTATAGACAATAAAGATATGCGCAATTGTAAACAAAAGTGATAAACAGGAAAACAATAATGAGATCATTTCCAACGCGCACTCAGAAATGCGGAATAGTTACGGATATCAACGATTAATTAACAATAAAAAATAGGAATCGATGCTTTAAAAGGTACGCTTTGAAAAATAAATAAATATATAATATAATAAAATAAAAGCATCGCAGTGTGCATGGTGTAAACAAGTTCCCGGTGTTTGTCAAGCTAATAATGGCTATTATTTATTTGTTTACATTTCTTACGGGCAGGAAGGGTCAGCGGGGCCCGATGTGGCCCTCGGGCAGTTAAATGCCCAGGTGGTAAAAGGTGTTAGCGGGGTCGCCGTTTTCAGCGCACGTGTTCGGAACGAGCTAGCTGTTTATTTGGGATAAATATCATTTTGTATCATTTGGTTGGGATTTTTATTTATTATTTTTTATTATTTTATTATTCATTTTTTAGGATTAAAAATTCATTGTAGTGTTTATGAGTGTCTTTGCGTTATATATCTATCCAAACGAAGCATTTTATTCTAAATCAACACAATTCTACACATATATTAAGGATCTTTTCTGTAACCACATACGTCCCGAGTGTGTGTGTGTGTGTGTGTGTGTGTGTGTGTACATGCGTACAGCCACTCCACAATAACGCCTTTGCAAAGTCAACGCGCAAAATGATGCAGTTTTTTTGCTTCTGCCTATTTGTTTTTATTTATGGATGCAAAATGTCGTTCCTCGGACGCGAAAAGGTCATCGCTTTGTTCTCCGTCACCACTTTCGGCTTGTCATAAGTAAGCCGGTCACTGATGTGATGATGACCCCCCCCCAAAAAAAAAAACGAGTCCGGGCGAGCGTCCATGGAGGGAGTCGTTAAAGCGCAGACGCACCCGTGCATTTATCGATGATGGGTAATTTGGCTCCGCCCACCGCTTTAATCTCCGAGACACCTTCGGCACGCGGCGGATCATCAGCCGGGTTCTATTTACACCTGGGGTGGAACGTGGTGATGTTTATGGCCCATAAATCCGGACGCTCTGAGAGGTGCTTTGAGGAAGTGTGTGTGTGTGTGTGGTGGAATCCGCAGAGGGCGAGCCGCAGAGGTCACGGATTCCAGAGTGCTCCGGCTAAAACGCAAAGCGTCATTTTTTTACCTGAATAGAATGTCTCCTGAACGGGTCGGCGCCCCCGGACGTGGCATTTAAAGGACAATATGGTGCGGTGCAAGCGTTTTACGATCCTGACTTTTACTGTCCTATTTATCAAAAGATCTGACGCGAGTTCTAAACCCGCATCCAATAATAGCAAGGCGACGGCGACGCGGCTTTCCCGGCCCGGAATAAGGGTTGGCATGGCTCAGGGAATTTCCGGAATAGCACCGAATTTTAAGAAATAGGTCCGATTTTTTTAAGTCAGGGAATTTCTGGAATTCTGACTTTAAAGTTGAAAATTCCATGCTATTCCGGAAATTCCCTGACTTTCAACATCCCAAGCATGGAATTTTAAAAAGGACTGTTTCGGACATTGAAAGTGAAGGATATATATATATATATATAGGGGATACGGTGTTTAGTGGTTTAGCATTTTTCCCTTTAGGGCACCAGGGTCCGGGTTCGATTCCCGTTCGGCCATGTTGTGTGGAGTTTGTGCATGTTCTCCCCGGGTTCCCGTCTCGGCCATCCAAAAACATTTTATCCGCAGTTTGTGCATGTTCTCCTCGTAGGTTGATTGGGGGTTTTTCCTCCGGGTTCTCCGTAAAATTGTCCCTAGGTAGGTGAAGTGTGTTGGTGTGTGTGTGTGTGTGTGTGTGTGTTTAGTGTGAGTGTGTGTGTGTGTGTGTGTGCCTGCGATGGGTGCATTCCATCCATGTATCCTGCCTTATGTATAGACTCCTGACCCGAGGGAAATCGGAGATCCAGACACAGACTGACCCGAGTATATCGGATAAAGCGATATATATATATATACAGGCCTTTTTTTTTTTTTTTAATCCATGCTATTCCAGAAATTCCTTCACTTTCAATATCCAAAACAGACCTTTTTAAAATTCCATGCGTGGGACGTTTTCCGGAATAGTATGGAACTTTAAAAATAGGTCTGTTCCGAATATTAAAAGTGAAGGATTTTCTAGAATTCTGGAATTAAAATACAAAAATTTCCAGGCTATTCCGGAAAATGTCTCAAGCATGGAATTTTAAAAAGGTCTGTTTTCGGACATTGAATGTGAAAGAATTTTTATGAAATAGCACCATTTTTTTTTTTAATGGCAATTCTGGACATTGAAAGTCAGGGAATTTCTGTTATAGCATGGGTTTAAAAAAAAAACCTTATCTATTTATTATTATTATTATTATATATATATTATTAATATATTTATTATTTATTAGATTGTATTATTTATTATTATTATTATTGCCCGTCATTTTATTCCCCGGTCCATCAGTTTCTCAAGCCGTGTTGTATAATCACCGTCAGTTTCTCAAGTGGTTTAGTGGTTAGAACACTCCAGTGTCCGGGTTTCGATGGTCCCTCGGCCAGGATCCGTTCGTGGGTTTGTGTGTGGAGTTTGTGTGCATGTTTCTCCCCGTGCCTCAGGGGTTTTTTCTCCTTTTTCTCCGGGTTCTCCGGTTTCCTCCCCGGTCCAAAAACATGCACGGTAGGTTGATTGGCACCTTGGAAAATTGTCCCTAGTGTATGAATGTGTGTGTGTGTGTGTGTGTGTGTGTGTGTGTGTGTGTGTGTGTGTGTGTGTGTGTGTGTGTTGTGATGGGTTGCCATTCCATCCAGGGTGTATCCTGCATTAATGCCCATAGACGCCTGAGATAGACACAGACTCCCCGTGACCCGAGGGAAGATCGGATAAAGCGCTAGAAGATGAATGAAAAATGAAGATATATGATGATGAATGAATGAATTATTTAATATATAATATATATTATATGGGCTGATTATGGGCTGTTCGGCTTCGCTTTCTTTCTTCGCTTGACATCGATAAAATCCACTCGTGTAAATCAGCGGGAGAGGGATTGGGGGGGGGGGGATGAGGGGGGGGGGGCGAAAACTTTTGCAAAGCCTCTGTAGCTTTCCGAGAGAGCAAGAACGTTGAAATCATCTCGCTTCATTTCCCTCCTCAGTGCTTTCAGGCAGAGATGGAAGGCTAAAAAGTTATTAGGAAAGTACTTAATTATTGAAAATGATCGGTCGGAGTATGAAAAGAGTCCTGCGTTTTTCCTCGTCGAGTCGAGCCGAGTCTCCCGCGGCGCATCAGGACCGCACGATCCAACTTACCAACAAATTCCTTCGTTTTTTTTTTTTTTTTTTTTTTTTTTCCCTTCTGAAAGAAATTGGAGCGCTTCTGTCACTCCGAAGCCCGGAAAAAGATCTCCAAGGCTTAAAAGTGGCACCAATTCAAAAGCGCTAATGCGAAGAAGAAAAAAACGCTCAATAAAATGCCAACATGGCAAGAGTGGGTGAACAAGAAGAGCGGATCCCAAGAAACACCTCCAGAGACCAAGCTGGGGTTCGGATGTGTGTGTTTCTTTCTTTATTTCCTCTAATGCATCTGTGAAGGTTCCGAGTTGAGATTCATGGTGTTGGTGGAACGGCGCCAGTGCAGCGTGAGAAATGATCATTACCGACCTTGAAACGATGCAAGACTTTAATTTTTGAGATGGATTTTTCCTTCATTGCGCACCAGGATCCATTTCGGGGTTTTTTTTTCCACACATTTATTTATTTATTTATGTATTTTTATACTAAGCCCTAAAACAATTGAAACATGTTTTAGAAAATTGTTTATTATTATTATTAGTAGTAGTAATAATAATAATAATAATAAGTAAGTGGATATTTGCTATAACGCTTGGTTCCAGCGTGTGGCGCACTTGAGCATTTGGAGTTATTCGGATAAACATCTGGCGTTGAAAGAATCCGAGTAAAGAAAATCGCAGTGAATAAATCTTTTTGAATTTTGCATCTTTTATATATTTTATATATATATATATATATATATATATATATATATATATATATATATATATATATATATATATATATATATATATATATTATTTATTTTTTTTTTTTTTTTTTTTTTTGTTTATGTGTATATTTTCTATAAACACTTTATTCCAGCATGTGGCGCACTTGAGCAGTTGGCGTTATTCAGATAAAAACCTAAGTTCATTATTCTCACTATTCTATTTTTCTATATATTACTTATATTATTTATAGATATATATGTATATATATGTATATATATATATATATATATATATATATATATATATATATATATATATATATATATATATATATATATATATATATAATATATATATATATATTATATATATTCTCATAGTAAAGAAAGGACGGCGTGAATAAATGTTTCCTCTTGTATATTTATTATTATTATTATTAGTAGTAATAATAATAATAATAATAATAATAATAATAATGATGATAATGAAGTGGATATTTGCTATAACGCTTCGTTCCAGCGTGTGGCGCACTTGAGCATTTAAAGATATTCAGATAGAAATGATTGGGAAATAATAGTCCGTATCCCTTTGTGGCAGCTTTTTTAGTTTCCTAGTTTTAAATCCAACTTAAATTATATTTGCACTTTATAGGGGTATTTTAATGCTTCGGGGAGATCCGGGACCCCCGGCCCACCTCCAGTTTGGGGCCGTTGAAAGTAGTGTCTGAGTCCATAACGGTTTTTAATTGACGTAATCGTCCCCGGCGCGGAAACCGAAGGCCGTCTCCGTGGGTCTGATGGTCTTAAGATTTAAGTAGCACTACAAACGATTCGATCATTTCTTTATGCTCAGCGTACAAAGGGAAGCGGATTTTGCCGAGAAGACCTTGGTCAGGGTCAAACATTCACGCCGGCGTTTCGCCGGCTTGCGAGCGCTATCCATCTGGTTGCTCCAGTCGTTGGATTCGCTGTGAAACAGGAGTTCAGCGGGGAGTTCTGCTCGAGACAAGAATTTTAATAAGGTCAGATGTATTGAGAACTTGTCTCCTAAGATGTCCTTCAGATGCCGTGTGCGCCTCTGAAAGGCTCTATGGTTTTATTGACCGATGCCGCCGATGCCAGTCGATGCTGTTTGCTTCCCCTTTTGTTGTGCCGATTGTGATGGCTTCTGTCGGAGCATCAATGAAGCCACGGGGGGTTTCGATCACATCTATATGCTACATACATCACGACACGGGACACGACACAATGAGCTTTTGTGTCCCGTCGCTAAACCTGCATCAGAACCAGCAGGATAGATACGTAATCCAGGAATTCTACGCTTGGGAAGTTTGGGATCCAAAAACGTCAGGAAGTTCATTCATTCGTTCATCTTCTAGCGCTTTATCCGATCTTCCGTCGGATCAAAAACACACTCGCATTCATACACTAGGAACTATTCACCTACCATTGGGGAAAACCGGAGAACCAGGAGAAAACCCCCCCCCCATGCAAACTCCATATACACATGGCCGAGGCGGGACTCGAACCCCCGACCCTGGAGGTGTGAGGCGAACGTGCTAACCATTACACCACCATGCAATTTGGTTGATCGGTTTATTGGAAGTGTAATGGTTAAAGAATTAGACTGTAGATCTGAAGGTTCAGAGGTTAAATCCCACTCACACCAAGGGCCACTCCTGGGCCCTTTACCCAATACATAGAAGTCACTCTATGGGATAAGGATAATGTAGGAATAATGTATACCACATTCCAGGAGGTGTGTAGCCCAGTGGTTAAAGTGTTGCACCCAAACCCAACCACCACCAAGCTGCCACTAGTGGGCCCTTGAGCAAGGCCCTTAAGCTGTAAGTCGCGGTGGATACTGAAACCTGAAGACTTCTCTTTTTTCTGATGAACCTGACAGAAACAGGACAAGGAGTTTCCCCGAGTACACAAGAAGAGAAACCCATGGAACAACCAAATCCTGACGAGTGGCTCTACATTTACTGCATTTATCCAGATCCACTTACAACTTGAGGGCCTTGCCCAAGGGCCCACTAGTGGGTGCTTGGCAGTGGTGGGATTTGAATCTGCGATCTTCCAGTCCACAACCCAATGCCTTAACCCCTGAGATACCACCTCCCATTCTACCCTGGACAGGTCACGGACAGAAAGACCTAAATTACCCCTGATGGAATTCAGGTCTGCTCGTCCGTCTGCATTTTTTAATGGAACGAGAACTATAGACCTTTTTTCTTGTAAAAAATTCAGTGTTTTATTAAAAAAAAACAAACAAAACAAATAAAGCTTGGAGTGTACAAAAGGTATACGCCCTTGAGAAGTGGATTTGCTGGGAAGACCTTGGTCAGCAGCAGACAGGGTCAGATGAGATCCTTGAATTGGTTGCCAAGGAATATATATATATATATATATATATATATATATATATATATATATATATAAATTTATTTTATTTTTTTTGTATTCCACAATAGAGTCCAGTCTGGATTATGGGCTTCCAAACAATCAGCAGGCCATGAATATTCATACCGTCAGGTTCTTCTCTTATTAAGAAGCAATTAAGCTTCAAATGTGGGGCGACACCTCCAGGGTCCGGGTTCGATTCCCGTCTCGGTCATGTGTGTGTGGGAGTTTGTGCATGTTCTCCCCGTGTCCTCAGGGTTTTTTTTTTTCTGGGTTCTCCGGTTTCCTCCCCCGGTCCAAAAACATGCACGGTAGGTTGATTGGCACCTTGGAAAATTGTCCCTAGTGTATGAATGTGTGTGTGTGTGTGTGTCCTGTGATGGGTTGGTATTCCATCCAGGGTGTATCCTGCCTTAATGCCCATAGACGCCTGAGATAGACACAGACTCCCCGTGACCCGAGGGAAGATCGGATAAAGCGCTAGAAGATGAATGAATGTGGTGCGACACAGGAAAGGCACTTAAACGCTAATCACCTCCGGAATGCCCCGCAGGATCGTCGGATTTTGGTCACGCCGCTGTGCAGTGGCTGATGGGACGTGACGTTCCGGATCTTCCTTTTCCACAGTTAATGTACACAATGGAGGGAAGTTTCACTGCTCTTTTTGTCCAAAGGAATAAATACACCAGGATCCTCTGTTCTAGCTGGATAAACAAGCCAAACTGGCCCAACCCCCTCCCCGATTGCCCCCCCAAACCCCCTCCCCCGATGCCCCCCCAAACCCCCTCCCCCCCCGATGCCCCCCCGATGTGGATTATTTTTCTCGGCGGTTCACTTAAACAACCTCCACGATGGCGGCATCAGAAGCAGACATTGATTTGAAATAATCCAGAAATCTGGGGGCGGGGTTTGGGTTGTCGAGGGGTTGTTGGTTAAAAGTGGACCGTTGGGTTCATTTCAGATTTTAGCGGTGTTTAAATTGGAAAAGAAAAATCAATATTTAATTGTACATTGACTGTGTAGCCTGAAATCGACCAACTTGTGTTGAACTTTCAGGGCTTGGAGGGAAAAAAGGAAAAAAAAAAAACCCCGCGAGCGCTCGGAGTGATGCGTCTCGCCCGTGATCATGGTGTAATTGGCAATGGAGGTCATTTTCTTCCAGATGGATCTCGCACGAGAACAACTTCGGCTTGTACACCGTGAAAAAGCCCAGCTGTCGGAGAGTTAACGCTTATCTTTTGCGGGACGTTTTCGTACAGAAAAAAAAAAACGCCATTTCTGTGAAATACTTCTGAAGAGCTTTGGCGAGGAAAACATGTTTTCATTCTTCCCACATGGAGCTGTCAATCACAGGTGCTTTTTTTTTCCTTTTCCCTCCAATCCTGACCCATTCTTCTTTTGCAATACAAAGTCGTTTCAGCTCCTCAGTCTAGCAGCTTCCGCGTTTTGTTCGGTGATGAATGCCGTTCCCATCCAGGCCTTTTATTCCGCAGAAGTCCCATCTATAGACTGTGTTCTGCGACTTCGGGCTGCGGGAACGACCCCAATCGCGACCCCAATCAGACGGAGACTGGGCAGGTCTGGCCGCTGGCTAAACACGGATCTTGTTGAGGAAAGAGAGCTTATGGGGAAGAAAGGAGAGAAAAGAACGATAGAAAGACACTCCAATCACTCGGTGAATTGAAAGAATGAATTTTTTTTTCCCTGTAAAAAGAGTCAGTGTTTTATTATTATAAAGAATTATTTCCCGGGACCGTGGACAGACATTTTTTTTTAGTCTTTCACAAGAAAAGGTGCGTGACGGCCAAACATCTCATAATCTGGGCCAATCACAAAGACTCCCTGCTTTACTCACGGAAAGGTGGGAGTGGTTAATTTTAATTATCATGTAGGTGGGAGTGGCCAATTGTAACTGTCATTAGGGTAGGCGTGGCTAGATTGTAACTATCATGTAGGTGGGAATGGTTAATTTTAACCATGTTGGTGGGAGTGGCCAATTTTAACTATCATGTACGTGGGAGTGGCCAGTTTTACTATGAAGTAGGTGGGAGTGGTTAATTTGAACTGTCGTGTAGGTGGGAGTGGCCAATTGTAACTGTCATTAGGGTAGGCGTGGCTAGATTGTAACTATCATGTAGGTGGGAATGGTTCATTTTAACCATGTTGGTGGGAGTGGCCAATTTTAACTATCATGTAGGTGGGAGTGGTTAATTTAAACTGTCGTGTAGGTGGGAGTGGCCAATTTTAACTATCATTAGAGTAGGCGTGGCTAGTTTTTAACTATAATGTAGGTGGGAGTGGTTAATTTTAACCAATATTTAGTTGGGAGTGGCCAATTTTAACTATCATGTCGGAGGGAGTGGCTAGTTTTACTGTCATGTAGGTGGGAGTGGCCAATTTTAACTATCATTAGGGTGGGCGTGGCTAGATTGTAACTATCATGTAGGTGGGAATGGTTAATTTTAACCATGTTGGTGGGAGTGGTTAATTTGAACTGTTGTGTAGGTGGGAGTGGCCAATTTTAACTATCATTAGAGTAGGCGTGGCTAGTTTTTAACTATAATGTAGGTGGGAGTGGTAGGGTAGGCGTGGCTAGATTGTAACTATCATGTAGGTGGGAATGGTTCGTTTTAACCATGTTGGTGGGAGTGGCCAATTTTAACTATCATGTTGGTGGGAGTGGTTAATTTGAACTGTCGTGTAGGTGGGAGTGGCCAATTGTAACTGTCATTAGGGTAGGCGTGGCTAGATTGTAACTATCATGTAGGTGGGAATGGTTCATTTTAACCATGTTGGTGGGAGTGGCCAATTTTAACTATCATGTGGGCGTGGCTAGATTGTAACTATCATGTAGGTGGGAGTGGTTAATTTTAACTGTCGTGTAGGTGGGAGTGGCCAATTTGAACTATCATTAGAGTAGGCGTGGCTAGTTTTTAACTATAATGTAGGTGGGAGTGGTTAATTTTAACCAATATTTAGTTGGGAGTGGCCAATTTTAACTATCATGTCGGAGGGAGTGGCTAGTTTTACTGTCATGTAGGTGGGAGTGGTTAATTCTAACTATAATGTAGGTGGAAGTGGTTAATTTTAACCAATTGTTAGGTGGGTGTGACCAATTGTAAATATCATGTAGATAGACGAGGCAAATTTTTAATTATCATGTAGGTAGGAGTGGCTAGTTTTTCACTATCATGTAGGAGGGAGTGGCTAGTTTTTAATTATAATGTAGTGGGGAGTGGTTAATTTGAACCATTATTTAGGTGGGAGTGGCCAATTGTAACTATCATGTAGGTAGACGTGGCAAATTTTTAGCTATCATGGAGGTGGGAGTGGCCAATTTTACTATCAAGTAGGTGTGTGTGACTAATTTTAACCGTCATATAGGTAGGCGTGGCTAGTTTTTATCTATCATGTAGGAGGGAGTGGCTAGTTTTACTGTCAAGTAGGTAGTTTTTTACTATCATGTAGGTAGGCGTGGCTAGTTTTTAACTATCATGTAGGTGGGAGTGGCTAGTTTTATTTTAGGTGGGACTATTTTAACATGGAGGTGGAAGTGGTTAATTTTAACCATTATTTAGGTGGGAGTGGCCAATTGTAACTATCATGTAGGTAGGCGTGGCTAGTTTTTAATTATTGTGTAGGAGGGAGTGGCCAATTTTAACTGTCATTAGGGTAGGCGTGGCTAGTGTTTAACTCTCATGTGAGTGGGAGTAGTTAATTTTAACCAATATTTAGGTGGGAGTGGCCAATTGTAACTATCATGTAGGTGGGAGTGGTTAATTTTAACTATCATATAGGTAGGCGTGGCTAGTTTTTAACTATCATGTAGGAGGGAGTGGCTAGTTTTACTGTCATGTAGGTGGGAGTGGTTAATTCTAACTTGTGTAGGTGGAAGTGGTTAATTTGAACCATTATTTAGGTGGGAGTGGCCAGTTGTAACTATCATGTAGGTGGGAGTGGTTAATTTTAACTATCATATAGGTAGGCGTGGCTAGTTTTTAACTATCATGTAGGAGGGAGTGGCTAGTTTTACTGTCATGTAGGTGGGAGTGGTTAATTCTAACTCGTGTAGGTGGAAGTGGTTAATTTGAACCATTAATTTAGGTGGGAGTGGCCAGTTGTAACTATCATGTAGGTGGGCGTGGCTAGTTTTTAACTATTGTGTAGGAGGGGGGGGTAGTTTTACTGTCAAGTAAATGGGAGTGGTTAATTTTAACCATCATGGAGGTGGGAGTGGCCAAGAGGAGTGGGAGAGGCCAATGTTAAGGTGGGAGTGGCGAATTTGAACTACTTGTCATGGGTTCCTCACGGGTTCCTCGCCGATTCGCCAAATAATTAAAGGTTCTTCTCGAAAAGTGTTCCACATTAAACCCTTAATAGTTCTGCCGGAGGGATTTGCATTTTGTATGAGCTGCAGCTAAATCCGGAACACACGCGAGCTATGAATTAACAATAAGACGAACTCCGAGGCTTCGCGGAAATGCCGATCCGACCCGGGAGGAGGCCACACCCAACCCACCAGGCATGTTTTATAAGGAGATAGCAGGGTTAGACTTCCTTTAAAACAAACAAAACCCCGCCCGAGTGTATAGCAGTAGTAAGGTAGCATAGTGAAGGTTCATCAATGGAAAAGCGATTTCCATCCCAGGGGGTCCGATTGTTTACATATTAAAATGAAGACAGATGTTTCTCCTTCGCAGTCTTATAAATAGTTATTTATTAATAGCAGAAGGCATATGTGGGTGTGGCCTGCTGAGCCCACGGCTGGTGCACCACAGAGGCCTTCTAATTACCCCGTACACTGTTTGGCTTAAAACCCGACGGAGTTGAATCGGAGCAGGAGGTTTATGCAGGAATAATGATCCTAAAGAACAGAACCACCAGGTACCGTCCTGACATGAGGAACATCTGGGAAGGTCCTGCACTGCGACTTCATTGGACCCCAAGTAGCCTTGAGTTATCATCTGCCCAGGTCTGATTCATTCATTACGGTTTGGTTCATAAACGGCCCTGAGATGTAAAGAGTTTCTTCTTCACAGTGCTGGTTTTGTTAACGTGACACTGAAGACGCTGATGTTTGAAGGTTATTCAGCTTTCCAGCTGGCGGAGTCATCAAAGTTTCTATAGAGAAAACTAAAGCAGTAAAGCTTTTCATTCTGATTGGTTGGAGCGGCAAGTTTTTACTCCCAGAAAGGTGGGAGTGGCTAATTTGTATTATCATGTAGGTGGGAGTGGGTAATTTTTACTATCAAATTTTTACTATCAAATAGGTAGGCGTGGCTAGTTTTTAACTATCATGTAGGTGGGAGTGGCTATTTTTACTATCATGTAGGTGGGAGTGGCTATT
>JACRUU010000021.1:2014546-2018012 GCA_030449085.1 Kryptopterus vitreolus
GTGCAGTGTTTGTACGCTGTTTGTGTGCTGTTTGTGTGCTGTTTGTGTGGAGGTTGGTGTGGTATTTGTAAGATTGTGTGGAAGTGTGTGTGGTATTTTTCTTAAGTTTGTGCAGTGTTTGTGTGACAGTTTGTGTGTAAGTGTGTGTGGTATGTTTGTGCAGTGTTTTTGTGTGGAAGTTTGTGTGGTATTGTTTAAGTATGTGCAGTATTTTTGTGCACTGTTTGTGGGGGTTTGTGTGGTATTTTTGTATGATTTTGTATGATGGTAAGATTGTGTGGAAGTGTATGTGGTATTTTTGTTTAATTGTGTGGAAGTTTGTGCAGTGTTTGTGTGGACGTTTGTGTGGAAGTTTTTGTGTATGTTTGTGTGGTATTTTTGTGTATGTTTGTGTGGTATTTTTGTTGTGTGTGTGTATTGGAATGTGTGTGGTGGAATTTTATGTGTGTGTGGTGATTTGGTGCGTGTGGAAGTGCATGTGGTATTTTTATGTACGTCTGTGTGGTGTTTGTGTGGTATTTTTGTGTAAGTTTGTGCGGTGTTTGTGCGTAAGTCTGTGTGGTATTGTTATGTATGTTTGTGCGGTATTTGTGTGGTATTCTTGTGTGTGGGGAGGGCGTGTGGTATTTTTGTGTAAGTTTGTGTGCCTGTGTTTGCGCAGCGGTATTTGCGTGACGGTTTGTGTGGTTTGTGCAGCGGTTTGTATGTAAGTTTGTGCGTTATTTTTGTGTATGTTTGTGTGGAAGTGTGTGTGCTATTTTTGTGGCAGTTTGTGAGGTGTTTGTGTGAAAGTGTGTGTGGTGTTTTCGTGGAAGTTTGTGCTGTATTTGCGTGACGGTTTGCGCAGCTGTGTTTGCGTGGTATCTGCGCGGCGGTGTTTGCGCGTCGGTGTTTGTGTGTAAGTTTGCGCGGCGGTGTTTGCGCATCGGTGTTTGTGTGTAAGTTTGCGCGGCAGTGTTTGTGTGTGTGTGGCGGCGGTGTTTGAGCGTGTGTTTGCGTCGGTGCGTGTGTTTGTGTGTAAGTTGAGTGCGGTGCGCGGCGGTGTTTGTGTGTAAGTTTGCGCGGCGGTGTTTGTGTGTCGGCGGTGTTTGGGTGCAAGTTTGCGCGGCGGTGTTTGTGTGTAAGTTTGCGCCGGTGCGGTGTTTGTGTGTGCGGTGTTTGTGTGCAAGTGTGTTTGTGTGTAAGTTTGCGCGTGTTTGCGTAGTGTTTGTTGTTGCGCGGCGGGTGTGTGTAAGTTTGCGCGGCGTGTGTTTGTGTGTGTTGAGCGTTTTGAGCGGCGGTGTTTGTGTGGCGGTTTTGGTTGTAAGTTTGTGCGGCGGTGTTTTGTGCGGCGGTGTTTTTGTGTGCAAGTTTGAGCGGCGTGTTTGTGTGGTGGTTTGTGTGTAAGTTTGCGCGGCGGTGTTTGTGTGTAAGTTTGCGCGGCGGTGTTTGTGTGTAAGTTTGCGCGGCGGTGTTTGTGTGTAAGTTTGCGCGGCGGTGTTTGTGTGGTGGTTTGTGTGTAAGTTTGCTCGGCGGTGTTTGTGTGTAAGTTTGCGCGGCGGTGTTTGTGTGTAAGTTTGTGCGGCGGTGTTTGTGCGGCGGTGTTTGTGTGTAAGTTTGCGCGGCGGTGGGTTTGCGGCGGTGTTTGTGTGTAAGTTTGCGCGGCGGTGTTTGTGTGTAAGTTTGCGCGGCGGTGTTTGTGTGTGTGTGTGTAAGTTTGCTCGGCGGTGTTTGTGTGTAAGTTTGCGCGGCGGTGTTTGTGTGCAGGTTGTGTGTAAGTTTGCGCGGCGGTGTTTGTGTGCAAGTTTGCGCGGCGGTGTTTGTGCGGTTGTGTGGTTTGCGCGGCGGTGTTTGTGTGCAAGTCTGCGCGGCGGTGTTTGTGTGCAAGTCTTGTGCGGCGGTGTTTGTGTGCAAGTCTGCGCGGCGGTGTTTGTGTGCAAGTCTGCGCGGCGGTGTTTGTGTGCAAGTCTGCGCGGCGGTGTTTGTGTGCAAGTTTGCGCGGCGGTGTTTGTGTGCAAGTTTGCGCCGCGGTGTTTGTGTGCAAGTTGTTTGTAAGTTTGCGGCGGTGTTTGTGTGCAAGTTTGCGCGGCGGTGCTTGTGTGCAAGTTTGCGCGGCGGTGCTTGTGTGCAAGTTTGCGCGGCGGTGTTTGTGTGCAAGTTTGCGCGGCGGTGTTTGTGTGCAAGTTTGCGCAGCGGTGTTTGTGTGCAGGTTGTGTGTAAGTTTGCGCGGCGGTGTTTGTGTGCAGGTTGTGTGTAAGTTTGCGCGGCGGTGTTTGTGTGCAGGTTGTGTGTAAGTTTGCGCGGCGGTGTTTGTGTGCAGGTTGTGTGTAAGTTTGCGCGGCGGGTGTTTGTGTGCAGGTTGTGTGTAAGTTTGCGCGGGGTGTTTGTGTGCGGTGTGTGTGTAAGTTTGCGCGGCGGTGTTTGTGTGTCGGTGTTTGTGTGTAAGTTTGCGCGGCGGTGTTTGTGTGCAGGTTGTGTGTAAGTTTGCGCGGCGGTGTTTGTGTGCAGGTTGTGTGTAAGTTTGCGCGGCGGTGTTTGTGTGCAGGTTGTGTGCGGCGGTGTTTGTGTGCAAGTTGTGTAAGTTTGCGCGGCGGTGTTTGTGTGCAGGTTGTGTGTAAGTTTGCGCGGCGGTGTTTGTGTGCAGGTTGTGTGTAAGTTTGCGTGGCGGTGTTTGTGTAATGTTAGCCGTTTAGCTTTTCGCGTTAGCGTCTTTCGATCTCAACGCCGCGTGTGTGTGTGTGTTGGAAATGGAAGCGGTTTGTCGTTGTTTTTGACGTTGCGCGTCGTCGCAGGGAACGAGAGCGACTCGAGGCTATTTTTAGGATCCGGATCGATACATGGATTTCTTTTGGCAGGCTCGAGCGTAACACTGCGGCGTGCGAGCGAGGTTGATTGAGTCGGCTCTTGACAAGCAGACAGTGTGGAGCGTTTCAGACTCGCTCGATTCCTCACGCAGACGCCGAGCTCGGCATGAGCTACGCTTTTATTATCGACATGTCAAAACACATAAAACGTCTTAGCGGCCAGCGGATCCGCAATCTCACAATCTCGCAGCCGAGAGGATGTTTTATTTATAAGTGTGGAAGTCTTTATTTGATTTGATTGGATTTCTCTGTGGTGGTGTTATTTGGAGAGCAGATAATGGCGTCGCGGGCGTTTAAATCGGCGATTCTGCGGCAGGATCGCCGGGCCTGAATGATGTACAGTGGGAGTTTGTGCACAGGCAACGCGAGAAGGTTTATTTTTATTTTATATTGCAGCGACGTGTCAGTGACAGCGAGGACTTCTCCGTCCGATGGAGCCGTTCCCAAAGGAGCCAATTTACTCCGCTTCGACTGTTATCACCATTCTTTCCCTTTTCCAACTTTGGTATTTTCTTGACAGAAATACAGCTGTTGTGATTCTACACATCATATTGTTTAGAAGTGTGCAGAAAGGAATGTGTAGGGGACACTTGTTGTATGTGTGTGTGTGTGTGTGTGTGTGT
>JACRUU010000021.1:2019722-2034722 GCA_030449085.1 Kryptopterus vitreolus
TGGTGATGTCACGCGGGGATGGTGATGTCACGCGGGGATGGTGATGTTTGCGGCCGGATGTGATGTGACGCGGGGATGGTGATGTTTGCGGCCGGATGTGATGACACGGATGTGACGCGGGGATGGTGATGTTCGCGGCCGTTTAATTAACGGATGGATGGATGGATGGATAGTAAGAGAGAGAGAGATACAGATGGATGGATAGATGGATTGCTCTCTCGTCCACGCGAGCTCATCCCGATCTGTAGATAGCTGGCTGGCTAGCTGATGGGTAGATCGCTCGCCCCCTCTGGAGAGATATGGAGGGATATGGAGGGACAACGAGGGACATGATGTCATGGATGGTGGATGGATGATAGATAGATAGATAGATCCTATAGATAGAAAAGAGGAGGCGCTCTGGCTGGATAGCTCGCCCGTAACCGCGCGCGTGCTGGCTGTCTGGCTCGCTCCCTCGCTGGTCCCCTCGCGCTCTCTGGATGGCTGGCTGGATGGTTCCCGCGGCCGCTTGCTTGCTTGCTGCCTGGATCGTCCGCGGGCTAGATCTTGCTGGCTTGCTTGCTGGCCTTCCCCCGCTCGCGCGCCTCAGATGGCTGCTAGCTAGTCCCCGCGAGAGATTGATAGTAGACCCGATGATCGTTAAGCGGTAGCGCTCTGGATGGATGGATAGGTAGGTAGGTAAGATAGCTAGATAGATAGATAGACTTTCACAGATGTTTATTATATATGTATGTATTGATTGGTTAGCGCTGGATTGTGATGTTGATGGTGTGATGTTTTTCTCTCTCTCCGTGCTTTGCTGAGGGAACGTTTTGGTCGTATCCCGTCAGCGCTCTATTACAGCTCTTTTTTTTTTCTCTCCGAGCGACTGGATCTACCCCCGGCCCCTTTCGGCGACGCCTCTCATTCCATTATCTCGCATCGGAGGCGGCGGGAAGAAAACGACTCCAGAACGCGATTCGCCGCGTTCCAGCAGATCTTATAACTCTGTATTAGCGTCAATGTCATCGCGCGGCCGCCGTCTCCACCTGTTTCATCCCGCACTCGCCGCGTCGGAGGATTGTTTTCCAGGAAATCGCATGCATAATTGTGTGTTTGGTCATGAGTTTAAAGAATTCTCTCTCTCTCTTTTCTCTTTATGCTTCCCGCTGCCTCTTTCCTCCGGCGTCCTCGGCCGTCGCTCTGCTGTATGATGCAACTCCAGGTAAGAAAAAACAAACCGCGCCACTTTATTCCTCCAGGTCCCTCATTTAAGGAAGTTCAGTCTCATTGACCCACGAAGTGCCGTCCAACTTCACTGCGTCTTTATTCCCAAACACATCTTCAACTTCGTTCGCTCTGATGATGAGCTTCTGGAAAGATGGATTTTGTAGACATTCCGACATCATCTTCCTCTCACCACATAACTCGCAGGTTCTGTCCGACGCCACCCCCCCCCCCCCCCCCTTGTTCCTCTGGACTATTCAAATCCCGGCGATCACTGCAAAACGCATTCCCGCCCATTCTTCACTCGAACCGTCTACTTTTAATATATATATATATATATATATATATATTCTATCACACTCATATATATATTATATACACATATATATATATATATAATATATATATATATATATAATATATATAGATATAGATACAGGTACGATCTCCTCACTATATTAGTTATATTCGCGTATGTAACCTTACGCAAGCGCCTCGCATCCCCATCCTTCTTACTGCAATCACTCATTTTTACTGAAAAAAATAAAGCACTGCCTAGAAACTAAACGTACACCAGTTTATATGGAATACTGGAACATAATTCTTAAAGGAGCACGTCCCATATTTTACACTCAAACCAACACTAAACAATAACAACAAGAAATTCATTTAATAGTTTCCAGAGTAAATAAAATGGCGAAATAATCATAGTTTATTAAAGGGAGCAGATTTTGAGAGATTATGTAATTATAACATCTGTTACAGTTACCTTATTATACACGGGGGAGTATTTAATTTATGCGACATGAAAATGTATTAAGCGAATTATATGTGATCTATTGACGGCTGTAAATGTGGTATATTTGTGTGTGTAATATATATATATATAATATATATATCTATATCTATATTATTTAGTATTTATTAAGATTTCAGCTGCACTCAGACTTCCATTACTGTGTGGAAGGTTTTTTTTTCCCCGCTGTATGTTGAAATGGTGTGTTGATTGTAATTGCACATTTAAGGAAGAAGTTTAGGACTTTCATCTCGTCCATTGCGGCCGCAGGAATGTCGCAGGATGTAGGTCAGCGCGAAGGGAAATTCTTTTCCTTCACGGATTTTTTTTCTTTTGGTCACATTTACGAAGGTCTCTTCTGCTCTTCGTCTCGCTTTACCTCCAACGGTTATGATTTATTATGTTTTTTCATTTATTTTATTATTTATAATTCTTTAAACATCTTATAAAATCAATCTTGCAGAATCTTCTTTTGCATAGAATTTCTATATATTTAGTTCGTTTTACTTAATTGCATTATTACATTTATTTATGAATCTTAACTAAGAACAAAATTAAGCAGAAATAATTATATATATATATATAAGGCTTAAACAATCTGATTTTCTGCGTTTAATTTTTTTTAATTTCATTTTTTTCATTTTATTTATCTCAAACAAGGTTAACCAAATAAAAAATAAAGAAAAAAAAGCATAAAATAATCATAATTTTTTTTTTTTTACTGATATAGTATAACTAAAAATAATAATCTATAAATAATATCAACAAAAACAATTTAGAAAAGATGTTTTCGGAAAATAATCTATCAAAATAATCATAAAAATCATATCTTATGATTTATTTTTATTTAATTATTTATTCTTAAAAAGAATTAAGGTTTTTTTTGGGGTTAGAATGAAGATGAGGAGTTTTAACAGCGTTCCCTTTAATTTATACTTGAATGAGTTGAACGAGAACACGTAAAGATCAAAGGCTGTCTCATATCAAAATGTCTTAATAAACCGATTTTAATTCCGTTTATTCGTATTTAAGCGTCGTCCGGTGCTTTACGAGATTTGCTCAGCAATAAAACGTTGCATGTTGTTTTTGTTTTCAGACGGATGTGTCGTCTGTACGTCTGGAAATGTCTTTTTGAAGTGTGTGTGTTTGTGTGTGTGTGTGTGTGTGTGTACACGAGTGTGTGTACACGGCGTGGTGAAAATGGAAGAGGATGTCGTACGAGGAACTGTTGGTTTAAGATAAGGCTCGGCTTAAGCGAGGCATGAAAAGGCTCGGTGCTGGGCCTCCTCTCTTTTTTTCTTTTTTTTGTAGTTATTTTGCTGGAGGGGATTTTTCTCTCCGGCCGTCTTTTGTGTGGAACATCACGGGTGCGACCCGAGTCGTGGTCGAGGATCGAGGGGAAGTCCGGCACACAGGACGAGGGTGTGATCCGATCGCAAGGTGTTAATGTGGGGACGCCTCGGGGTGTGTGAGGGTGACACTTTCCAAAATCGTGTGTGTGTGTGTGTGTGTGTGTGTGTTTTGTGAACACACACAGACCTTCTGACACAATAGTAACAATTAATAATAATAATAATAATAATAATAATAATAATAATAATAAAATAATAATAATAATAATAACAATAATAATAATAATAATAATAATAATCAAATATAAGAAACAATAATAATAATAATATAATAATATAATAATAATCATAATAATAATAACAATAATACAAAATAACAATAATAATAATATTAATATGCAGAACCCATAATAATAATAATAATAATATAATAATAACATATAGAGAGAAACAGCAGAACAAAATAATTAAAAAACTAACAATAACAATATATAATGATGATGGTGGGATAATAACAAATATTATCAGTGCATTTAAAAAAAGACATCGCGGTGATTCCTCCAAAAAAGAAAAATAACAAAATCAAATATATTAATTGGTAATAAAAATGAACATAACACAGTAAAAAAAAAAAAAAAAAAAAAAGTAAAACATTATGGATAGTAATAATAATACTAAATAATAATATAATATATAATAATAATGTAACAAGAGAACAAGCAGACCCATAATAATAATACTAAAATAATAATAATAATAATAATCATAATAATACTAATAATAATAATAATAATATAATATAATAATAACAAATTAGAGAGAAACAACAGAACATAATAATTAAAAAACTACCAATACAATAATAATAATGATGATGAAATAATATTTATATAGTGCTTTTAAAAGAACATCTCAAAGTGATTTCCATCCAAAAAAGAAAAATAGAACAAAGATCAAAATGTATTAATTGATAATAAAAAAAAAAACAAGAACAAGAACACAGTAAAAAAAAAAAGGAAAAACATTATTGTGGAATAATAATAATAATAATAAAAACTAACAAGAAACGTAGTGCACACACACACACACACACACACACACACACACACACACACACACACACACACACACACACACACACACACACACACGTGCGTTTTTATCGCTTTCTCGAGGTCCCTTTCAGTCCCTGTAATGAAACCTGAATCGATCGTTAATCGACGACGTTAAAGGACACAAGATGGACAAATTAGATTACGGCCAGTTGCACAGAGTGCGTCATTAGGATTAAACGATGGCGCTGGAGCAGCTCACCTTGCTACAAGGTTGTCTCTGGATATTAAACACGCCTTTGTGTGAATTTTCTCTTCACACAAACCTGCTTGACTTTCCTGTTATCGGCGTCTCTGCAAATACAAGACTTTCCATTTAAATGCGAGTCGTTTTAAGGTCATTAAGAACGAGGGGTGTTTTTCAGTGCTTTAAGACGGTCGGAAGGTCGGGGGTTCGAGACCCCGTATCACCGAGGTGTGCCACTCTTGCGTCCTTGGCTCTTAACCCTCCAGTGCTCCAGGGGGCGCTAAAAATAATTTCACTGTGCTTTAATGTCTATGTGACGAATAAATCGTCTTCTATCGACTATCTTAGTCTTAAACAAGCCCGAAATTATTTATTATTTTAATACGCATTTAATTTGATTTGTTTCACAATCCGATCAAAACCAGTTTATTTTAAACACATTTTAATCGATTATAATGTTACAAAACACGTTCCAGAAATAAATGCAACAAATAAAAACAAAGATATGTGCAGTACTTTTTGTTTATTTTCTTTTTGGGCTCATAAACAAATCAACTTTTTTTTAGTGATTAAATGTGGGTGGAGTTTATTTATATCTGAGTAAAGAAGGACGTGAATGTAAATAGAAAAAAATTTATTTCTTGTTTATTTCAAGCAGATGCTATAATTGTGCAATTAGTGCCTCCAGGATGATGTATGGTACGTGTCAGATCTACATCAACTGGCATTGTAGGAATAAATACATTAAAATGTCTGTTTCCTGGCTGGAAGCAGTTTGATGCAATTTCACGACTGTCGTCTAAAAGGGGTTAAAGGTTTTAATTTTGCGTTTTTTAGATTTATTTATTTACATTTTTTTTTTAAACTTGTGCTGCATTAATCGCCTGCTAATAAAAGTAGTGTAGTTGATATGAACTTGTATTAATGCATTAATTATGGTAGCTCTAATGCATGGGTGTGTGTGTGTGTGTGTGTATATATATATATATATATATATAATATATATATATATATATATAATATATATATATTTATATATGTGTTTTTTTATGATTAACATGTGATTAACCAGTGTGCGTTACTATGTGATGATCTGCTCCTCACTGTGCCTCGTGTTGTGCGAATGAACGAACCCGAACAAAAAATAAAGTTCAGTGCATCCAATCACACTTCCTAAATTTCCCCCATGACGCCCCCTAGCTGAGCATTCACAACAGGTATGACTCCTCACTATATTAGCGTATATTACCGTATGGAACCTTACCAAGCGCATCGCATTCCCAAATCCGTATTACTCAATAAAGCGCATTTTTACTGAACGCAATAAAGCGCTTCCTAAACCTAAACACCGTATCACCAGTTTATATGGAAAAGCAACTGGAACATAATTCTTAAAGGAGCCACGTCCCATATTTTACACTTCCAAACAACACTAAACAAATAAACATTGACAAGAAATTCATATTAAAAGTTTCCAGAGTAAAATAAATGTTATTAAAGGGAGAGATTTGAGAGAAATGTATATAATAATTATAACACTGTTATAGTTAATCACAGCATTAGAAACATGAAACGTATTCATTTACGAAAACATGCCTTTAATTGTGCGATTAATATAAATATTTAAATTATTAAATATTTAAAATAAATATTTCTTTGTATTTTGCCAGTGAAGCTTTTTTTTCTGGTTTGGATTCTGATCAGCAGATCTCGTTATAACCACAATCGTGAACTTGCGATGGAACGGGACGTTTGCAAAAGTACTTAATCTTCTGCTCAGGTGTAAAACTTGAGTCCATACAGTGTAGTCTGTTCTCTCTTTTTCTCTTTCTCTCTCTCTCTCTCTCTCTCTCTCTCTCTCTCTCTCTCTTTTTTTTCTCTCTCTCTTTTTTTTATCCCTCAATAAGACTACAGACTCTTTTTTTTTTTTTTTTTGTATTTTTTTCCAGATCGAGCCGCGCTGCCTTGAAAGCTAAGAGAGGATCATAATGTAATACCCGGAGATTAAACAGGGGATTTACTTTGCTATCGCTAGTTCTGGAGCTTTGCTTCTCTCTGCGAGGCGACATTTCTAAATAAGGAAAAAGCGTAGCGCGAATCAGGAGCGTTTCGTTCATCCGCGGGGCCGAGCGGCGGCAGGATATTGTGCGGCGAGAACGCCGTTTGATCAAGCCTTATTAAAGAGGGAATCGGTTTACATAAACTTCACCGAGTTCCGCGGGCTTAATTAAAAGCTCTCAGTTGGAGCTGCCTCACCGCTGCCTCCTCGCTGCCTCCTCGCTGCCTCACCTCTCCGGGGCGTCACTCGTTTCCTTTATTCCTTTCCGATTCGGTGAAAGCGCCACTGGATCGGGGAACAGATGGAATGAATTCATGTTGAACTTGTGTTTGGGTTCGGGTTTGGGGTGATGACGGAGATTATCTCCGGGTTTTTCCCGTCGTTAATGCGCATGGGAGAATGTTTTCCTCCCGTGTCTTTTCGGGGATTTGTGTGGAAATGTGGAATAATACATGTTTATGGAATTAAATCTGTACATAAAATTATATACTAGAATACAATATTTTGTCACATAAACATTACAGCACAGTGAAATTGTTTCTGCAGCGCCCCCTAGAGAACAGAGGGTTAAGGGCCTTGCTCAAGGACCCAAGAGTGGCAGCTTGGTGATACCCGGGCTCCAACCCCCGACCTTCCGATCAGTCACCACTGAACTACCCCCTATTCCCTATAGCATCTAAATAATAATAATAATAATAATAATAATATAATATAAAAAATAATAATCTTTTTCATTTAGGCCTTAAAAAACTATCAATTGCTCCCAACCAAATAAAAAAATCTAACAAAGATAAAAGTATTTCTAATAATAAATTAACATAGAAAACAAAAAATATTACAGGATAAAATAATAATCATTATTATTATTATTATTCCTTATTATTATTATTATTATTATTATTGTTTATTATTATTATTATTATTATTATTATTTTTTTTTCATCATCCAAAGAAAAATATAACAAGAAAAAATTAATTTCTATAATAAAATTAACAACATAGAAAAAAATATACAGGATGATTATATATAATAATAATAATAATAATAATATAATAATAATAATATAATTTTTTATTGTAGGCCTTAAAAACTATAAATTGCTTCCCAACCAATAAGAAATAGAACAAAGATAAAAGTATTTCTATAATAAAATTACATAGTAAAAAAGTAAAAAATATTACAGGATAATTAATAATAATAATAATCAATATTATTATTATTATTATTATTATTAACATTATTAATATTATTATTATTTTTTTAATTATTATTCATCATCCAAATAAAAATAGACAAGAAAAAAATATTTCTATAATAAAAAATTAAAAGTAAAATAATAATAATAATAATTAAATAATAATAATATAATAATAATAATAATACTAATAATAATAATATAATAATAATAAAATATTATTTTATCTCCAAAGGGGCAAATAGACAAAGATAAAAATAAATTTCTAATAATAAAATTACACTTGTAAAAAGTAAAAATTTACGGGATGAATAATAATAATAATAATAATAAAATAAATAATAATAATAATATAAAAAAAAAAATAACAAGAATAGTAAAAAAAAAAAAAAAACTAAAGCAAAACAAAAAATAACATTACAGGATAAAAGCTGCCCTGAAACAGTGAGTTTGAAGAGATTAAGTTGTAAAAGACGACCTGTTTAGGGATTAAGACGGGAATAATAATTTCCCTGCCGTGAAACCTTCAAGATACAGATTTTATCACTATGTACTGAAACTGGAGACTCCTTCCTGAATTTGGTTCCCTTGTTGATATCTGTGTATTTCATTTGGAGTTAGTCCTGTTTCATGGTGCGGAGACGGTACAAAAAGGACGTTAGTTAGTGTAGACATAGTCGTTTTTTTTTTGTTTATCTTTTTTTCCCCCCATTTCATGGGTATAATAATAGCACATAGAGCGCTAATGACAACACAATGAGCCGACACATTAAACGACCGGTATCATCCAATCACCGCCTTGGAAATGACCATAATAATAATAATAATGCATTTGAAGGAAGACATTCTCTGGTACACCTTGCTACAGTAGCCCTCGCTTTCTAATTATAGCCATTACGTTAATGCGACTCAGCAGGTGGTCGAGCCGCGCCACGTTTTTCGTCTTTCCGCCAAACCATCTCGAGAAATGACGTCCGCTACAATTCAACGCATGAATTAATAAACAAAAACGAAAAAAAAAAATACATTTCCTGCAGAAGCTTCTGGTGCATTTGGACCTATTTTTAAACCCCCATTTATTCCCCCAAGCCACTGGAAATCAGGTCAGATCCAGAACAGCTACAGAACATTCATTATCTGGATGAAGTGTGTTTGGAGCCTGGAACGAGAAAATGTTAAACAGCTTTGCGTTTTTAATGCTCACGGTTCGAACGCGCATATCAGTGCTCGCTGCCATCGAGTGCCGTCGAGGACTAATAAGACGACGCCGTTGTCCCGTGGACTGCAAACATCCCACAACAAATCCCAACCATGCTTATTTAAACTTATTTAAATGTGGAAAGCCTTTTAAATGGCCGTTTTTATTGTTATTATTATTATTGTTTTTTTAAAAATGCACTCCAGTAAATATCCCTTACTTATTTCTATAGAATGTGAAGAATACTAGGTCCCCCTAAGAAGTTCTGGAACGACACCCCTGAGGGAGTCGAGTTTATTGTGAAAGAAAAGAATGAGGATGCAGTGGCCACTAGGGGGCGTAGCGGTCCTTGTTTCCGTAGCGAATCGCCCCTGGATTAAGTAATTAAAACAACGATTCGCTTGTATACGTGGACCGTTACCCCCCCTAGTGGCCACTTTTTAAATTAGTGGCAAAATTAGTGTCGAATTTCGCCCCGCGCTTTGCACAGTGTAATCAGTCGCACAAAGCGCCAACGTTTTCACAACGTTTTTCACGATTTATTTATTTACTTTTTGCATTTTATGTATAAAGAAATGTAATGAATAAAGAGATATCTTGTATATTTCTTAAATACTGACGTAAATGGAAAATTCAATATTAAATGTAAAAAAGAGATAACTAATGAGGTCTCACAGATGGAGTGTTATATTTAATTAATGTGTAATTAATAATGATTTGTTCCAATTTTTTTATACATTTAATGCTACTTAAAAGTTGTTTATTGAAAGTGAATAAAAATGAATTATACACTGTGTTAATTTCATACAAATGACAATCAGTAACTTCCGTCAGTACTGAAATTTGAAAGCGAATTGTGATTTAAACGCCACGTTTTGTATGCAGTGCGCCCCTAGTGGCGACCAGCGGCATAACAATGTACGGCAAAAATCATAAAGGGTCGTTTTTTAGGAAAATAAACTTTTTTATTTTATTTTTAACGAAATGTTTGCATTGTTGTGTATGTTGCATTAGCAGAAGATGGAATGAAGAATAGAAATAGCAGCAACTGGATGACTTTCTAGTCATAAATATATATATATATTTTTTTTTTTTGCAGCAAATTTAGTATGTTGTGTTAAAAATAATGACCTGCCTTTCTGTCTGTGAATGCAAACGGTGGAAGATCTTATTTCACAGACCAGTAGCTGTGGTGAGAGCTAATGTTCACGCTTAGTCTTTCGCTGACTGTTAATTAAGCGCTCTGGAAATAATATATGTATGTATGTGTATGTATGTATGTGTAATATATATTATAAAATATCTATATCTAAATATATATATATATATATATATATATATATATATATATTACACACACACACACACACAGTTCACACACAGTAATTAGGCCTTTTCCAGCCATATCTGTAAGCCTTATGTATGTATGTTTATGTATATCTATATATATAATCTATATCTATATCCTTATAATAATATATATATATATAATCGATCTATATATATATATATATATAATATATATATATATATATATCGTTTATATTAGCTGTTTACTACCATTAGTCTGTTCACTTGTCACATTTTTCCTAATTATATTGCTCACATTTGAGCATATTTACCAAAAATATTACAATTTAAAAGCTACATCTATAAAATACACTTTCGCACGGCAGTGTAGCAACAAACGATGCACAAATATGTAAATGCAAATAATGGTATATATATATATAGGTGTATATATGTATATATGTAATATAATATATGTTTATATCACTTCATTTTTATTATAAAAAAGTTGTATACTTTTTTTTCCGTATATAGATTTATAGATATAAAATACAGCCGCGACATAAAAGAAATAGAAGGACGAACCCTTTCAGACACAATTTCTCCTTGTTTTCCTTTTTGTTTATTGCTTTCATTTATTATATTAGACTTGTTTATCACGAGCCGTCGTCTAAAAACACGTCGTTTTTTTTCGCACACACACACACACACACCACACACACACACACACACACACACACACTGGTTAAATATATGAGGCGTTACATTGGGACATGCTCAAGTAAACAGATTAATTTATCCTCTTTACCTCGAGGGTTTCGGAGCGAACAGTAGAAAAATGAGTCGAGCAAATTTGTGCTGTAATGAATAAATCCAGGCCGCGGTTAAACAAATAATGTAACATAAAACTGCCCGGGAGGACTAATGGAGTTATTTTTGGAGCTGCGATTGTGAATGCAATTGTACACGTTCTTGTCATTTTATTATGTTCGAAACTTTTCTCTCATAATAAGAACAACAACAATCGCAGCGAGTCGCTCGGAGCCACGCGTGAAGGCGCCCTGGTGGCTTGTGTTGTGGCGTTGCAACCCTACTATAGAAATGGTGGGAGGAGGGGAGGAGAAAAGATGGATAGAGAAAAATTAAGGAAGAAGGAAAGAAAAAAAAAAGGAGCGACATGATTAAAGGAGTGTGAGTTCTTTAAAGGTATTGATGGGGTCGGTTCTTACGTGGCGAGAGTATCTGTCGAATATCACACACACAGAGTCTTAGCAGAGTGTGTGTGTGTGTGTGTGTGTGTGTGTGTGTGTGTGTGTGTGTGTGAGCATTGACTTGCTTTGCTGTTAGACATCAGAGCAGTTTTAGCAGAGATGACCCTTTCTCCTGTGCACTTCAGGTGGATGTGAGGGATACACACTCAGCTTGTGTGTGTGTGTGTGTGTGTGTGTGTGTGTGTGTGAGAGCAGTATGTAAGAACAGTAGATGGTCTGTGAATGGACCAGATGGACTAGGAAACAAAGAATGCCTTCTGGCTTCTATTGTTTTGATGCGAAGGATCACACACAGACACACACACACCCCACACACACACACCACACACACACACACACACACACGTTTTCATTTTGAGTTACACAAACCTGTAGCTGTAGCTTTTTGAACTCAAGAAAGATCCAGAAAGAATACAGTCCTGAACCTTCAAGTTTCCCCCCCGAGATTCCCATACCATTCCTCACCGAGATTCCCATATCATTCCTCACCGAGATTCCCATATCATTCCTCACCGAGATTCCCATATCATTCCTCACCGAGATTCCCATATCATTCCTCACCGAGATTCCCATATCATTCATCACCGAGATTCTTATATCATTCATCACCGAGATTCTTATATCATTCCCCCCCGAGATTCCCATATCATTCCTCACCGAGATTCCCATATCATTATCACCGAGATTCATATCATTCTCACCGAGATTCTTATATCATTCATCACCGAGATTCATATCATTCCTCACCGAGATTCCCATATCATTCATCACCGAGATTCCATATCATTCCTCACCCCGAGATTCCCATATCATTCCTCACCGAGATTCCCATATCATTCCTCACCGAGATTCCCATATCATTCATCACCGAGATTCTTATATCATTCCTCACCGAGATTCCCATATCACCCCCCCCCCGAGATTCCCATATCATTCGTCACCGAGATTCCCATATCATTCCTCACCGAGATTCCCATATCATTCCCCCCCGAGATTCCCATATCATTCCCCCCCGAGATTCCCATATCATTCCCCCCCGAGATTCCCATATCATCACCCCCCCCCCGAGATTCCCATATCATTCCTCACCGAGATTCCCATATCATTCCTCACCGAGATTCCCATATCATTCATCACCGAGATTCATATCATAGCCTCACCAAGATTCCCATACACCCCCCCCCCCCGGATTCCCATATCATTCGTCACCAAGATTCCGTCCCAAGATTCCATATCATTCCTCACCGAGATTCCCATATCATTTCCCATATCATTCATCATCACCGAGGATTCTTATATCATTCTTTACCGAGATTCCATATCATTCCCCCCCGAGATTCCCATATCATTCCCCCCCCGAGATTCCCATATCATTCCCCCCCCCCACCGAGATTCCCATATCATTCACCGAGATTCCCATATCATTCGATCTCATCACGAGATTCTTATATCATTCTTTACCAACTCACCGAGATTCCCATATCATTCCTCACCGAGATTCCCATATCATTCCCCCCCCGAGATTCCCATATCATTCCCCCCCCGAGATTCCCATATCATTCATCACCGAGATTCCCATATCATTCCTCACTGAGATTTCCATATCATTCCCCCCGAGATTCCCATATCATTCCTGACTGAGATTCCACATCATTCCCAAAGTGTGCATCTCTGCAGAGGTCCATGAACTCTAGTTTCCTCTTTGCTCCTCAAAGGTTACTGGAAACTTTACTGAACTAAAGGACACACCCACTAAAACACACACACACACACACACACACACACACACCATATAGACAACCCCCCCCCCCCCCTCCATCACCCCCCCCCAGCTGTCTGTCACCACGGGAACATTGTGTAAACCAGTTCACCTTGAAGTGTCCTTGAACACATTCAAAATACACTTTCAGTTCTTTCTCTTGCTGTCTCTCACCCTGCAAACTACCTCAGGAACAGGATGTGAATCATGGCTTCAAGCCGGTAGATCTATCATCCGTACACACACACACACACACACACACACACACACACACACACACACACACCTGATCCTGATCTAAATTTCACTCTCTATCTTTCCCTGCAGTCACATTCAGTACATCCGGTGCAACTCGGCCCATTTCTGGTGCTATCCATTTTTCTACCTTAACACACACCACACACACACACACAACACACACACACACACACACACACACACACACACACACACACACACACACACACACACACACACACACACACACACACACACACAACACACACACACACACACACACACACACACACACACACACACACACACACACACACACCACACACACACACACACACACACACACACACACACTACACACAACACACACACACACACAGTACAAAATTTTGCTGGTAGCAAAGTTTACAGATGCCAACATTTTTATAGTGGTGCATTATCATAACTAAATGCAAAATATTCAAAACACCAAATCCAAGGAATGTCCTCATAAACACTCCAACATGTTTTACACAAATTATAGTGTTTCAAGTCCCCAGATTAGTGAGGTCACGAGGAACCAAGCCCATTCATTTATACATATACGTTATACATATATATATATATATATATATATATTATATATATCTACATTTTTTTATATATATATATATTTATATATCTTTATTTATATATCTATGTGTTGTGTGTGTGTTTATATCTCTCCATCTCTATCTATCTCTATCTCTCTCTCTCTCTATCGCGCTCGCGCGCGCTCGAGCGCGCGAGCGCGCTAGCGGAGGGCGCGCGCGCCGCCTCGCGCCGAGAGAGAGACCCGTCCCCACCCTATGAACTTCCCAGTTCGCAAAACACGTTCGCGGGGGGAAGGGAATCGTGTCCGCATGAATTTGTTCGCTATTGATGACGCATGTCCTCTAAGTTGCTATGATATAATCTAAAAAAAAACGCTAGTTTTTAAAACGTTTTTAAGAAAAGTTACGCATTTAAAAAGAATAAACAGTTTAAAATAATAACAAATAGAGTAACTGTACTGTACCATGGAATGTGGGGGTTAATACGAGTGTGGATGGAGGGAAGAGGAGGAGTGGGTTATTACACTCGTTCACGTTTCACTAACGCTCTGCGTTGGTTAGTAGCTAGCAGCGTGGGGTTAGGTTTTTTTTTGTATGTGTATGTATTACATATATATATATATATATATATATATAAAAAATTAATATTTTTCAAGCTCTTTAAAACTTTATATTCACAAATATGGAGATTGATGCAAATTCATTATTGGTGAAGCAAAACTCGATATAACAGCCTGAAGACAAAATAAGTCGTAAATATTTTAA
>JACRUU010000021.1:2037222-2044728 GCA_030449085.1 Kryptopterus vitreolus
CATCATTTCTCCCAGGATTCATTTCATACGGAAAGATGTATCATTTCATCTCCGCCGCTCTCCATAACCAACCCCAATTAATTACTGCCAGGCGGAGTGATCTGACATTTACATCTCCACTCAATGTTATCTAAAGACGCCCAGGCAGTCATTTTCATGGCATAGCACTTTTTCTTTCTTTCTTTCTTTCTTTCTTTCTTTCTTTTTTTCTTCTTTCTTTCTTTCTTCTTTTTTTTTTCTTTCTTTCTTTCTTTCTTCTTTCTTTCTTTCTTTCTTTCTTTCTTTCCACAAGACTTCTCGTGACCCTCCTCAGGAAAACGCATTATTTAACGATCCAGATTCGTGAATATGGAAAAATGAAAAATCTATCATATTCTATCCGACGTAAAAAGTTTCCCGTTCGCACCGCGGTTTCAAGTCTCAGTTTGGTTCGATTCCGCAAAGAAACGCAAAATGATCGTTTACAAAATTTATTTAGCGATGCTTACAAAAACTTAAGGCGCTTAACAATCGCTTCCGGGATGTTTATGTTTAGACTCGTTGATACAAATGTTTATGTTTAGACTCTTTAATTCAAACGTTTATTGTTTAGACTCGTTGATACAAACGTTTATTGTTTAGACTCTTCAATTCAAATGTTTGTTTAGACTACAAACGTTTATGTTTAGACTCGTTCAATACAAATGTTTATGTTTAGACTCGTTGATACAAACGTTTATGTTTAGACTCGTTGATACAAACGTTTATGTTTAGACTCGTTGATACAAATGTTTATGTTTAGACTCTTCAATACAAATGTTTATGTTTAGACTCGTTGATACAAACGTTTATGTTTAGACTCGTTGATACAAATGTTTATGTTTAGACTCGTTGATACAAACGTTTATGTTTAGACTCGTTGATACAAATGTTTGTTTAGACTCGTTGATACAAACGTTTATGTTTAGACTCACTGTTAAACGTTTATTGTTTACAAACAAACGTTTATGTTTAGACTCGTTGATACAAACGTTTATGTTTAGACTCGTTTATACAAACGTTTATGTTTAGACTCGTTGATACAAATGTTTATGTTTAGACTCGTTAATACAAACGTTTATGTTTAGACTCGTTTATACAAACGTTTATGTTTAGACTCGTTTATACAAACGTTTATGTTTAGACTCGTTTATACAAACGTTTATGTTTAGACTCACTTTATGTTTGAAACGTTTATTGTTTAGACTCGTTGATACAAACGTTTATGTTTAGACTCGTTGATACAAATGTTTATGTTTAGACTCGTTGATACAAACGTTTATGTTTAGACTCGTTGATACAAACGTTTATGTTTAGACTCGTTGATACAAACGTTTATGTTTAGACTCACTGATATAAACGTTTATTGTTTAGACTCATTGATACAAACGTTTATGTTTAGACTCGTTGATACAAACGTTTATGTTTAGACTCGTTGATACAAACGTTTATGTTTAGACTCTTTGATATAAACGTTTATGTTTAGTCTCATTGATACAAACGTTTATTGTTTAGACTCTTTGATACAAATGTTTATGTTTAGACTCGTTGATACAAACGTTTATGTTTAGACTCGTTGATACAAATGTTTATGTTTAGACTCGTTGATACAAACGTTTATGTTTAGACTCGTTGATACAAACATTTATGTTTAGACTCACTGATATAAACGTTTATGTTTAGACTCGTTGAGACAAACGTTTATGTTTAGACTCGTTGATACAAATGTTTATGTTTAGACTCGTTGATACAAACGTTTATGTTTAGACTCGTTGATACAAACGTTTATGTTTAGACTCGTTTACTGATATAAACGTTTATGTTTAGACTCGTTGATACAAACGTTTATGTTTAGACTCGTTGACAAACGTTTATGATATAAACGTTGATGTTTAGACTCTTGATACAAACGTTGATGTTTAGACTCTTTGATACAAATGTTTTTCTACACTTGTTGATACAAATGTTTGTCTAGACTCAAATGTTTGTTTAAACTCGTTGATTCAAATGTTTGTCTAGGCGCAAACATGTATGTATCAAAAACGTTTGTTTAGACTGTTTAGTTTGTTTGTTTAGACTCCTTGATACAAACGTTTGTCTAGACGCAAACATTTATTTATCACAAAGGTTTGTTTAAACTTGTTGAAACAAGCGTTTATGTCCAGACTTGTTCATTCAAACGTTTATTCGTACGTGCGGCATTGCACCCGTTACTCTACACTCCTTCGTCATTCGTTCACTACTCATTTCTCTCGTCCCTCTGTTATATCAGGTTTCGTCTCTCACTTTCTAAACCAATTAAACCTGCTATGTACCACCTTCTGTTTAACCGCGACTGTGTTACGCCTCAGGAAACACATCATCAAGAGTTCATAGCCATGCAATGCAACCAACTTCCTGTCGCACCCCAAAATGGATGTTTCTCTCTCCTTTTCTTTTTATATTTGCAATACAACATCTTTACACGCCAGCCGTGTTAAAGCCAGCGCGGTCTGTTACGCTAAGATTGCTTTAGCGTAATGGCATTCTTAGACCTTGTTGTTTATTCATTCCCGCATTACTACGTGCTCCACGGAGACCCGAAATCACTTCTGTAAAACTCAATAGACAGCTGACATCTGCTTTTAAGAGTTTTTTTTTTTTTTCCCCTTAACAAGCGCTTCCTGGACGCGTCCCAATAAATGAAGGTAGGTAACAACTGTAGGCTTAAAAAAGAAACAAATGCTTGTACATTGGCAGGTCTTCAGGATTGAGTTGAATCTGAGCCAGAAGAAGCATTTTATCTAGTAATGTGAAAAATCCTACAGCAGCCCCGTATAACCCTGACCTACCCCCTTTGATTACATGGAGCAGCGTCGGGACAAAATTCGAAGGTCGCCAGGAAAAGTATTTTTAACATGTTGCCAATTTGGGACGCGACCAAAAAGATCTAACCCAGCCGCAAAGAAAACACTGTATTTATCTGCGTTTTCCACGCCGTCACCTTCAAAAAGCGTCCCCGTGCACAGCAGCGTAGCGCTCGCAGCTTCCTCCTGCACTGTGTCCCCTGGACGTCTTTCTTACCAACACCGCACTGCAATGCAAGCAGGAGCTCCACGGCCACGTCAGAACGGCGAGATTCGTCCTGCAGGAGCCAAATCTGCCGAGTAGGTCCAATTCCAAGTTCCTGAGCGCAAGTCTGCGTTCTTTAACAAGAGTTTATTGCACTTGTGTACAAAACAAACAAACCAATAAGTATTTATAAAATAGCAGTACGGTGTGAACGTAGTTCATGATGTGTTTATAAATTCTACTCGTTTATACAAACGTTTAGTGTTTTAGATTCTTTAATTCAAATGTTTATGTTTAGACTCGCTGATGCAATCGTTTATGTCTAGGCTTGTTGATACAAACGTTTATGTTTAGACTCTTCATTTCAAATGTTTGTTTAGACTCGTTGATACAATTGTTTATGTTTAGACTCTTCAATTCAAATGTTTGTTTAGACTTGTTGATACAATTGTTTATGTTTAGACTCTTCAATTCAAATGTTTGTTTAGACTTGTTGATACAATTGTTTATGTTTAGACTCGTTGATACAAACGTTTATGTTTAGACTCTTCATTCAAATTTAGAAAAAAAGTTTAGACTCGTTTATGTTTAGACTCGTGATGATCGTTTATGTCTAGGCTTGTTGATACAAACGTTTATGTTTAGACTCTTCAATTCAAATGTTTGTTTAGACTTGTTGATACAATTGTTTATGTTTAGACTCGTTGATACAAACGTTTATTGTTTAGACTCTTCAATTCAAATGTTTATGTTTAGACTCGTTGTTCATGTTTAGACTCGATACAAACGTTTATGTTTAGACTTAGTCTAGGCTTGTTGATACAAACGTTTATGTTTAGACTCGTTGATACAAACGTTTATTGTTTAGACTCGGTTGAATCAAATGTTTATGTTTAGACTCGTTGATACAAACGTTTATTGTTTAGACTCTTCAATTCAAATGTTTATGTTTAGACTCGTTGATACAATTGTTTGTTTAGAATCGTTGATACAAACGTTTATGTTTAGACTCGTTGATACAAACGTTTATGTTTAGACTCGTTGATACAAACGTTTATGTTTAGACTCTTCAATTCAAATGTTTGTTTAGACTCGTTGATACAATTGTTTATGTTTAGACTCGTTGATACAAACGTTTATTGTTTAGACTCTTCAATTCAAATGTTTGTTTAGACTTGTTGATACAATTGTTTATGTTTAGACTCGTTGATACAAATGTTTGTTTTTGACTCTTCAATTCAAATGTTTATGTTTAGACTCGTTGATACAAACGTTTATTGTTTAGACTCGTTGATACAAACGTTTATTGTTTAGACTCTTCAATTCAAACGTTTATTGTTTAGACTCGTTGATACAAACGTTTATGTTTAGACTCTTCAATTCAAATTTATACAAACGTTTATGTTTAGACTCGTTTATACAAACGTTTATGTTTAGACTCGTTTATACAAACGTTTATGTTTAGACTCGTTTATACAAACGTTTATGTTTAGACTCGTTTATACAAACGTTTATGTTTAGACTCGTTTATTTTATGTTTAGACTCTTCAATTCAAATGTTTAGACTCGTTGATACAAACGTTTATTGTTTAGACTCTTCAATTCAAACGTTTATTGTTTAGACTCGTTGATACAAACGTTTATGTTTAGACTCTTCAATTCAAATGTTTATGTTTAGACTCGTTGATACAAACGTTTATTGTTTAGACTCGTTGATACAAACGTTTATGTTTAGACTCGTTGATACAAACGTTTATTGTTTAGACTCGTTGATACAAACGTTTATGTTTAGACTCGTTGATACAAACGATTATGTTTAGACTCGTTGATACAAATGTTTATGTTTAGACTCGTTGATACAAACGTTTATTGTTTAGACTCGTTGATACAAACGTTTATTGTTTAGACTCTTCAATTCAAACGTTCATGTTTAGACTCATTGATACAAACGTTTATTGTTTAGACTCGTTGATACAAACGTTTATGTTTAGACTCGTTGATACAAACGTTTATGTTTAGACTCGTTGATACAAACGTTTATGTTTAGACTCTTCATTTCAAATGTTTGTTTAGACTACGTTGATACGTTTATTGTTTAGACTCGTTGATACAAACGTTTATGTCTAGACAATTTTCCGATGTGTCAACCTACCATGCAATGTTTTTCGATGATTCGATTGCGATCATGTTGTGTTATTTGCCCAATCATTCTTTTCCAGCGTAGTTCAGTTGGTTAGAGTTTATTAACAATTGCAAGGAGAAGCCAAGATTAGATCAGGATCTGTCCGGATCGATCGTAACTTATCAAAATCGTGTATGTTGCATTAATTCACCAGCGTTGCGTTGCACCAAGTCCGAGTCGATATACGAGAAAAATGTCACGAGACTTCCGAAGCCCAGAATTGATTCCTGCATTTGAATACACGCTGTACAAATGCACTTTTTTCTCTGCTCTTGTAGCTGAAGTCTCGGACTAAATACGATTGAAATTCACAAGGCCAGTTCCCTGAAAGACTCATCTGTCTGTGAGAACTTTTAGCAGAAATCCTCTCAGGTCTCAGTCTTGTGAGGCAGGGGAGAAAAAAAAAAACAAACAAGAAGGTCAGACTGAAGCGGAAATGTATATTACTTTTCAAAAAAAATAACAGTTCGGAAAAAGAATTGCATTTTTTTTTTAGCATGCTATGATACTCAACATCTGCTGGCTTTATTCAAAGATCTTTCTTTTTATCGCGTATATAATATTTATAACCATAAAAACGAACACCTTAAAAACGCATTAGCGCAGATTCGCGGGAACAGAACTGATTTAATTAGCGCACGTTTAATGCGGCGTGCATTTGCGTTTGACCATTTGTATTGTGCACATATATATATATATATATATATATATATATATATATATATATATATATATATATATATATATATATATATATATGATATAATGTAAACGGGGCGAAATGAAAACCTTCAACTTGTATCCTTTCGTTCGTAAGTAAGATAAATAAATAAATAAACGAATAAACAAACTCATGACATTAGCTTTAATGATGTCTTGACGCACCGAAGGATGCATACATCGTGATGATTGACGCTATTTGTCACTACTTTAAAATGTTTACAGGAGTTTGATGGCAATAATAGTAATACTAATAAGTATTATTATTATTAATCGTATTTATTTTACCCCCGCCGCTACATTGAAAGGCCCGTAAGAACGAGCGAGCCTTGAGCACCGTCTCGAACCGTCACCCTGCGTCACCTCTTTACGCTCGAGTATTTTGCGAATTTCGGATTATTTATTCAGCAGCCGGTTTTGCGGTCGCACGTCGAACCTGCTTTATTACCTTCGGTGAAGGACGGAGTGTTTAATCAGAGCAGACATTTTATGCATTAATAACTTATTCATGCATTGTTTTAGGGCAAACACCGAACCCGGGATAAAATCACTGCTGAAATGTAAGTGTCTCATTTACATGTAAAGTCAAGTTTAATAAGGAGAATGTGGTATATATATATGTGTGTGTGTGTATATGTACATGTGTGTGTATATATATATATATATATATATGTATCTTTTGTTTTTCATCATAAAGCTTTTGTTTTTTATTTATAGCTTATAGCTTAAAAAAACAACATATTTACAATCATAGTTGAAAATTATTGTTTTTTTATTACATCTAAAAATTAATTTAAAAAAAGGCAAGAAATGATTTGAAACACCAAAATTCAGCCGAAATGCATATTTATTTGGATATATTGATTTTCCAAAACACACACACACACACACACACACACACACACACACACATATTATATATATATTTATATATATTATATATTATCTATATATCTATATTCGTGTGTGGTGTGTGTGTGTGTGTGTGTGTGTGTGTGTGTGTCCTGTGTGTGTATGTCTATATATATATTATATCGCCAAATCCAGCGACTCTTAACTGAGCGGTTAAGAGTTAAGGGCCACCAACAGGTGGGCCCTTGAGCGAGGCCCTTAACCCTCAATTTCTCAGCTCTGGATAAGGACGGTAAAAAAGGAACGCGGTAAATGTACTGTAATGTATCATGTAAAATGACGTCTAGACGTCCGAGCGTCTCCAAAGCCGTAGCTCTTGCGGGGCGGTAATGTTACGGCTGATCCGTGAACAGTAATGTTCACTCTTTCAACATAGAATCCACACCATCCTTTCTGCTGAAGTTCCCCTCTCACTCTGTCCAAGCGCAGCAGACTCGTAATAGTATCGTCCTCCTTCCTTTTGTATCTCTCTCTCTCTCTCTCTCTCTCTCTCTCTCTCTCTCTCTCTCTCTCTCTCTCTGCCGCTGGCGGTCCGGAGCGCACAGATAATTGAAACGCTTGTCCGTTTTTGGAGGAGGATCGCGCTCGGTGAAGCTTGACTTTTTTTTTTTTTTTTTTTTTTT
>JACRUU010000021.1:2045228-2073348 GCA_030449085.1 Kryptopterus vitreolus
TATCAAGGAATTCTAGAGAGAAATGTACTAGCCAGTGTCAGAAAGCTTGGTCTCAGTCGCAGGTCATGGGTCTTGCAACAGGACAATGACCCAAAACACACAGCTAAAAACACCCAAGAATGGCTAAGAGGAAAAAATTGGACTATTCTAAAGTGGCCGTCTATGAGCCCTGACCTCAATCCTATTGAGCATCTTTGGAAGGAGCTGAAACATGCAGTCTGGAAAAGGCACCCTTCAAACCGGACACAACTGGAGCAGTTTGCTCATGAGGAGTGGGCCAAAATACCTGCTGAGAGGTGCAGATGTCTCATTGACAGTTACAGGAAGCGTTTGATTGCAGTGATTGCCTCAAAAGGTTGCGCAACAAAATATTAAGTTAGGGGTACCATCATTTTTGTCCATGCCTTTTTCATGAGTTTATTTTTTTACATAATTCTGTTGAAGCATGGTTGAAAAACAATGTCTGACTTTCATTGGTTAACATTTATAGAATTTTTATTTATTATTACTTTTGTCAGATTAAAGTTATTTCTGTGACCATTGTGACTTTTTCTTTCATTGACCAAAGGGTACCAACAATTTTGTCCACGTCTGTATATACACACACACCACACACACACACACACACACACACAACATACATACATACACACATATATACACACACACACACACACATATACACACATACACACTACACACATACACATACACACACACACACACACACACACACGCGCACGCGAATGCTTCCTAACCCGCACACGGCGCTCCACAAGGCATTGTGGGTAATGATGCAGATCTGCCAGATGATTCCAGATGTTATACAGCTGCCTGTTGTTTATTACAGATTATTTATTTATTGTTTTATAAAAACCAGGACAGCGTTGTTACCCACAATCCTCTGCGGCGCCACTGACAGCTCGTCATGTTTTTACCAAAATAATATTACATATTATTTTACTATAATAATAATCATAATAATAATAACAATAATAAACAACAATCTATTTAATAATAATATAACAATATAAAATAAAATAAAATAATAATAATAATAATAATAATCATAATAATAATAATATAAAAATAATAATAATAATATAATAATAATAATAATAACAATAATAATAATAATAATAATATAACAATAATAATAATAATAACAATAACAATAATAATAATATTTTTCTCTCTCTTTTACTAACTCTCCTTTATATTCTCTCTCTCATTATAACTCTCTCTCTCATCTCTCATGCTAACACTTTCTTTCTCTCTCTCTCTCTCTCAGTCTTCTAACGCTTTTCTCTTTTTTCTCTCTCTCTTTTTCTTTTATATTCTCTCTCTCATTATAACTCTCTCTCTCTCATCTCTCATGCTAACACTTTCTTTCTCTCTCTCTCTCATTCTAACGCTTTCCCTCTTCTCTCTTTTTTTCTCTCTCTCTCTTTTATATTCCTCTTTCTCTTTCTCTTTTACTAACACTTTCTGTCTCTCTCTCATCTCTCATTCTAACTCTCCTTTATATTCTCTCCCTCTCTGTCTCTCTATTCTAACTGTCCTTTTTATTCTCTCCCTCTCTCCTTCTAACTCTCCTTTATATTCTCTCTCTTATTCTAACACTCCTTTATATTCTCTCCCTCTCTCTCTCCTTCTAACTCTCCTTTATATTCTCTCTCCCTCTTATTCTAACACTCCTTTATATTTTCTCTCTCTCTCTCTCTCTCTCTCTCTCTCTCTCTCTCTCTCTCTCTCTCTCAATATCTATACTTGTTGATATATTCTTCCTTGTCTGTATATCTGTCACTCTGTTTCTCTTGCTTTGTGTTTATGTCTCTCTGTTTTCTTCTTTTCCTTTCTCTTTCCTTTTCTTTTCTTTCTTTCTTTTTTTTCTTCTTTCTTTCCTCTGAATATTTACTAGGCTCTCGTATCTCTCTCTCTCTTCTCTCCTCTCTCTCTCTCTCTCTCTATTCTCTCACTCATCTCTTTCTCTTTCACTCATCTCATCTCTTTCTCTCTCTCTCTCTCTCATCTCTCTCTCTCTATTTCACTCATCTCATCTGTCTTCTCTCATCTCTCTCTCTTTCACTTATCTCATCTGTTTCTCTCATCTCTTTCTCTCATCTCTCTCATCTCTCTCATCTCTCTCACTCTCTCACTCTCTCTCTCTTTCTCTCATCTCTCTCTCATCTCTCTCTCTTTCACTCATCTCATCTCTTTCTCTCTCTCTATTTCACTCATCTCTTCTCTCTCTCTCTCTCACATCTCTCTCTCTCTCATCTCTCTCTCTCTCTCTCTCTCTCATCTCTCTCTCTCTATTTCACTCATCTCATCTCTTTCTCTCTCTCTCTCTATTTCACTCATCTCATCTCTTTCTCTCTCTCTCTCATCTCTCTCTCTATTTCACTCATCTCATCTCTCTCTCTCTCTCTGTTCTGCATTTTGTAAGATTCTCATTATCAGCTGAAATATCACAGAAACAATTACTCATTATTATTATGCAAATTCTGGGTTAATTTTGTCCTTTGATCTTTGGGAAGATTTTTATTCATATTAATTCGCAAAGATGTTTACAATCTATTGCTTTTCATTCGCTCTTTCATTCGTCTGTGTGTGTGTGTGTGTGTGTGTGTGTGTGTGTGTGTGTGTACCTGTGTGTGTACCCGTGTGTGTACCCGTGTGTGTACCAGTGTGTGTGTGTGTGTGTGTGTGGTGTGTGTTGTTTGTGTGTGTGTGTGTGTGTGTGTACCCGTGTGTGTACCCGTGTGTGTACCAGTGTGTGTGTGTGTGTACCCGTGTGTGTACCCGTGTGTGTACCAGTGTGTGTACCAGTGTGTGTGTGTGTACCCGTGTGTGTACCCATGTGTGTACCCGTGTGTGTGTGAACCTGTGTGTGTGTGTACCCGTGTGTGTACCCGTGTGTGTACCAGTGTGTGTACCCGTGTGTGTGTGTGTGTGTGTGTGTGTGTGTACCCGTGTGTGTACCATGTGTGTACATGTGTGTGTGTACCCGTGTGTGTACCCGTGTGTGTACCCGTGTGTGTGTGTGTACCCGTGTGTGTACCCGTGTGTGTACCAGTGTGTGTATCAGTGTGTGTGAACCTGTGTGTACCCGTGTGTGTACCTGTGTGTACACCCGTGTGTGTACGTGTGTGTACCATTGTGTGTACCAGTGTGTGTGTGTGTGTGTGAACCTGTGTGTGTGTGTGTGTGTGTGTGTGTGTACTTGTGTGTGTACTTGTGTGTGTACCCGTGTGTGTGTGTACCCGTGTGTGTACTCGTGTGTGTACCCGTGTGTGTACCTGTGTGTGTGTGTGTGTACCTGTGTGTGTGTGTGTGCCAGTGTGTGTGTGTGATTCCAGAATACAATACTAATCAATAAAGTAGTAAATCCTGGGTGGGATCTGCTGCACACTCCTGTGGGATTTTGAGTAAACGAGGTGTTTTATCAGAGAAAAATCTTCTACATAAACAAAGTAAATAAAACAAAAAGAAAGACTTTTTTTCTTTTCCGTATCTTTATTTCTAAACGTTACAAAAAAACGAAACGCATCACAATCCCTCGTTCCGCGCGGCGTGTAAATAAAGTAGCAATTGATTTGGATTGGGACTGTTCTTTCCGAAACGCCGCCCCCTGGTGGAAACGACGTGTAGGTGATTAGAAACACATTCTTTCTGACGCCACTCGTTTGTTTCGCTAACGCTAGCCGATCCGCGCAGACGTTATACAGCCAGACGAGAGGAAAACAAAACCGCTGCGTTCCGAGCGACACTTCCAATTCCGCGTGTTCTCCTTCGCGCCGGAATCGATGCCGACACACTATTTTGGTCGGGCTGAAAAAAAAACAAACAAACAAACAAAAAAAACAACAACAAAAAAAAAACCTGCGCTGTTCGTTTCGCTGCTTTTTCTTCAGCGACTCGGGTTTTAGTCCGCTTTCACTCACAAGATGATCTTAATGCTCCCTGGCATTTCCACATGGAGAGCGCCAAAGTGCCATCTATTTATATCAATAGAGCTGCTCGAGAGTGTGTTTACTCATTTAATAAATAACAACAACAACAACAACAAAAAAACCCAGAAGAAAAAATAAATAAATAAATAAATAAATAAACACAAGACGAGCTGAAAAACCACCAGGAGAAAGAATGACCCTCAATACACTCCTCCAAACCCCCCCCCCTCACTGTCTCTCTCTCTCTTACAGTCTCTCTTTATCTCTCTCTCTCTCTTAATGTCTCTCTTTATCTCTAGCTCTCTCTTACCGTCTCTCTTTATCTGTCTCTCTCTCTCGCTTACCGTCTCTATCTGTCTCTCTCTCTCTCTTACAGTCTCTCTTACTTGTCTCTCTCTCTTACGTCTCTCTTTATAGTCCTCTCTCTCTCACCTTCTCTCCTCTTATCTCTCTCTCTCTCTCTTACAGTCTCTCTTTATCTGTCTCTCTCTCTTACAGTCTCTCTTTATCTGTCTCTCTCTCTCTCTTTCACCGTCTCTCTTTATCTGTTTCTCTCTCTCTCTCTCTTACACTCTCTCTTTATCTGTCTCTCTCTCTCTTACAGTCTATCTTTATCTGTCTCTCTCTCACCGTCTCTCTTTATCTGTCTCTCTCTGTCTCTCTCTCTCTTACAGTCTATCTTTATCTGTCTCTCTCTCACCGTCTCTCTTTATCTGTCTCTCTCTCTCTCGTCTCTCTTTATCTGTTACCGTCTCCTCCTCTCTCTCTTGATCTGTCTCTCTCTCTCTCTTACGTCTCTCTTTATCTGTTCTATCTGTCTCTCTCTCTCTCTTACCGTCTCTCTTCATCTGTCTCTCTCTCTCTCTCTCTCTATCTCTCTCTCGTTCTCTCTCTGTCTCTCTCTCTTACAGTCTCTCTTTATCTCTCTCTCTCTCTCTCTTACCGTCTCTCTTTATCTGTCTCTCTCTCTTACTGTCCTCTCTTTATCTGTCGCTCTCTCTTTACTCCTCTACTGTCCGCTCTCTCTTTATCTCTCTTATCTATCTCTCTCTCTCTCTCTCTACTATCGTCTCTCTTTAATCTTCTCTCTCTCTCTTCTCTCTATCTGTCCTCTCTCTTTATCTGTCTCTCCTCTCTCTCTTACAGTCTCTCTTTATCTCTCTCTCTCTCTCTCTCTCTGTCTCTCTCTCTCTCTCTCTCTCTTCTCTTCTTCTCTCTCTCTCTCTCTCTCTCTCTCTCTCGTCTCTCTTTATCTGTCTCTCTTTATCTCTCTCTCTCTCTCTTACAGTCTCTCTCTCTTTATCTGTCTCTCTCTCTCTCACCGTATCTCTCTCTCTCTTTATCTGTCTCTCTCTCTTACCGTCTCTCTTTATCTGTCTCTCTCTCTCTTACTGTCTCTCTTTATCTGTCTCTTCTCTGTCTCTCTCTCTCTCTTACGTCTCTCTTTATCTGTCTGTCTCTCTCTCTCTTACCGTCTCTCTATCTGTCTCTCTCTCTCTTACCGGCTCTCTTTATCTGTTTCTCTCTCTTACAGTCTCTCTATCTCTCTCTCTCTCTTACCGTCTCTCTTTATCTCTCTCTTATCGTCTCTCTTTATCTGTCTCTCTACTCTCTCTCTTATCTCTCTGAGCCTCTCTTACAGTCTCTCTTACCATCTCTCTATCTGTCTCTCTCTCTCTTACAGTCTCTCTTTATCTGTCTCTCTCTTTTACAGTCTCCCTTTATTTGTCTCTCTCTCTCTTACCATCTCTCTTTATCTGTCTCTCTCTTACCGTCTCTCTTTATCTTTCTCTCTCTCTTTATCTTTCTCTCTCTCTTTATCTAAGTTCTCTCTCTCCTTACTTCGTCTTCTCCATTCTCTCCTATTCTTCATCTGTCTCTCTCTCTCTTATACCGTCTCCTCTCTCTTAACCGTCTCTCTCTTAAATCTGTATCTGTCTCCTCCTTATCTGTCTCTCTCTCTCTCTCTCTCTTTCTTACTCTCTCTCTTTCTCTCTCTCTATCTCTGTCTGTCTGTCTCTTCTCTCTCTCTTTCGTCTCTCTTTATCTGTCTCTCTCTCTTCTCTTCTCTCTCTCTTACTGTCTCTCTTTATCTGTCTCTCTCTCTTACCGTCTCTCTGTCTTTCTCTTTTCTTTTTCCATCATTCACCATTTTGCTCTTCCTGTATCTCGCTCATTTTTTTTCTATCTGTGTGTATCTCTTTCTCTCTCTTTTTTCCATCATTTTCTATCTTTCTTATCTTTTTATTATCTTTCTTCCTTTCTTTCCTTCTTCCTTCCTGTCTTCTTTTCTCTTGTTCTTCCTTCATTCTTTGCTTTCGTTCTTTCCTTCTTCCTTCGTCTTCTTTCTTTATCTGTATCTCTCTACATCTGTTTTTCTCTGACACTTTCTCTTTTTCTCCATTTATCTCGCTCTCTCTCTCTCTCTGTACCTCCGCTTGTCTCTCTTTCTTCCATAAACTGTCGTTCCTTCTGCTTCCTTCTTTTTGTTAATCTTTTTCTGGAGTCGAGGCTCGGTGAGGGAATCCCTCGTTTATCGCTGCTATAACGAGACGACGCTGGATGTAACTGTAAGTGATGTTCATTGTAATGTTGCTTTGTAAGTCTTTAACATAGTGAACAAATGCGTCGTTATCTGCTACACACACACACACACACACACACACACACACACACACGTTTTGTGACGTTACCCTTCAATTAGCAGCTGCTGAACTCTGGCAGGACTCGCGGCGTTTCCTCGCCTACCTGTGAACGTTCCACAGACGGGAGCAGAAGCGAGGGAGAGATAATTACAGAAGAAGAGGCCGAGTGAGTGACAGCGTCCCTCGTTTACCGCCTCGCTCACTCGCTCGCTCACACTCTCGCTCGCTTTCTCTCCCGCACGACGTTCCTCTCTCGCTCTTCAACGCTTGCGTTTTAAAAACACATGGTACGGATAAATGACTCGCGGTGTTTCCACGTCCACGCGCTTCACTTCCGCCCCGAGATCCGTAACGTTCACACACTTCACTTTCCACCGAGATCCGTAACGTCCACGCGCTTCACTTTCCCCCAGGTCCGTAACGTCCACGCGCTTCACTTTCCCCACCGAGATCCGTAACGTCCACGCGCTTCACTTCCCCACGAGACTTCCCCACTTTCCGCGAGATCCGTAACGTCCACGCGCTTCACTTCCCCACTTTCCCCGAGATCCGTAACGTCCACGCGCTTCACTTCCCCCCCGAGATCCGTAACGTCCACGCGCTTCACTTCCCCCCCGAGATCCGTAACGTCCACGCGCTTCACTTCGAGATCCTAAACGCGCTTCCCCACTTCCGCTTCACTTTCCCCGAGATCCGTAACGTCCACGCGCTTCACTTTCCACTTCACTTTCCCCCGAGATCCGTAACGTCCACGCGCTTCACTTTCCCCCCCGAGATCCGTAACGTCCACGCGCTTCACTTCCCCCCACTCCGTTCCTTTCCATTCCCCCGAGATCCGTAACGTCCACGCGCTTCACTTCCCCATCCGCGAGATCCGTAACGTCCACGCGCTTCACTTCCCCCCCGAGATCCGTAACGTCCACGCGCTTCACTTTCCCCGAGATCCGTAACGTCCACGCGCTTCACTTCCCCCCGAGATCCGTAACGTCCACGCGCTTCACTTCCCCACGAGATCCGTAACGTCCACGCGCTTCACTTCCCCACGAGATCCGTAACGTCCACGCGCTTCACTTCCCCACGAGATCCGTAACGTCCACGCGCTTCACTTCCCCACGAGATCCGTAACGTCCACGCGCTTCACTTCCCCACGAGATCCGTAACGTCCACGCGCTTCACTTCCCCACGAGATCCGTAACGTCCACGCGCTTCACTTCCCCCCACGAGATCCGTAACGTCCACGCGTTTCACTTTCCGCGAGATCCGTAACGTCCACGCGCTTCACTTCCCCCCCGAGATCCGTAACGTCCACGCGCTTCACTTTCCCCCACGAGATCCGTAACGTCCACGCGCTTCACTTTCCCCACGAGATCCGTAACGTCCACGCGCTTCACTTTCCCCCCACGAGATCCGTAACGTCCACGCGCTTCACTTTCCCCACGAGATCCGTAACGTCCACGCGCTTCACTTTCCCCACGAGATCCGTAACGTCCACGCGCTTCACTTTCCCCCACGAGATCCGTAACGTCCACGCGCTTCACTTTCCCCCCACGAGATCCGTAACGTCCACGCGCTTCACTTTCCCCACGAGATCCGTAACGTCCACGCGCTTCACTTTCCCCACGAGATCCGTAACGTCCACGCGCTTCACTTTAACCCCCCACCCCCCGAGATCCGTAACGTCCACGCGCTTCACTTTCCCCCCCGTCCACGCGATTCCCCGAGATCCGTAACGTCCACGCGCTTCACTTTCCCCCACGAGATCCGTAACGTCCACGCGCTTCACTTCCCCACTTTCCCCCCGAGATCCGTAACGTCCACGCGCTTCACTTTCCCCCCGAGATCCGTAACGTCCACGCGCTTCACTTTCCCCCGAGATCCGTAACGTCCACGCGCTTCACTTTCCCCCACGAGATCCGTAACGTCCACGCGCTTCACTTTCCCCCCCGAGATCCGTAACGTCCACGCGCTTCACTTTCCCCCCGAGATCCGTAACGTCCACGCGCTTCACTTTCCCCCGAGATCCGTAACGTCCACGCGCTTCACTTTCCCCCCGAGATCCGTAACGTCCACGCGCTTCACTTTCCCCACGAGATCCGTAACGTCCACGCGCTTCACTTTCCCCCCGAGATCCGTAACGTCCACGCGCTTCACTTCCCCACGAGATCCGTAACGTCCACGCGCTTCACTACTCCCCACTTCCCCCCCGAGATCCGTAACGTCCACGCGCTCCCCCCGAGATCACTCAACGCGCTTCCCCCCGAGATCCGTAACGTCCACGCGCTTCACTTTCCCCCCGAGATCCGTAACGTCCACGCGCTTCACTTTCCCCCCCGAGATCCGTAACGTCCACGCGCTTCACTTTCCCCCCGAGATCCGTACGTCACGTCCACGCGCTTCACTTTCCCCCGAGATCCGTAACGTCCACGCGCTTCACTTTCCCCACGAGATCCGTAACGTCCACGCGCTTCACTTCCCCCCGAGATCCGTAACGTCCCCGCGCTTCACTTTCCCCCCGAGATCCGTAACGTCCACGCGCTTCACTTTCCGCGAGATCCGTAACTCCTTTCTTTCTGACTCAATATCTATACTTGTGTATGTCTTTCTGTCTGTCTTTCTCTTTCTTTTTTTCTTTTCTTTCTGTCTTTCTTTCTTTTTTTTTCTTTCTTTCTTTGTCTTTTTCTGCCTGCCTTTCTTTTTATGTCTGTCTCTTTCTTTCTGCATCAATATCTATACTTGTCTTTCTTTTTTTCATTGTCTTCCTTTTTTTCTGCCTCAATATCTATACGTGTTTGTCTTTCTTTATCTATCTCTGTCTATCTGTCTGTCTATCGCCTTCTTTCTTTCTTCCTATATGTGAAAAAAAAGTGAAAAAAAAAAGAGAAAAAAAGAGAAATAATGGGAAAAAGAGTGATAATAAGGTTTGTATAATGGTTTATAAGTGAATAATGTCGGGCGTTTATAAAGTGTACAGTGCGACGTTAATGCGGACGTCACTCAGGCGCTTTTGTTGTAGCGGCAACTTTATTCCGTCGCGCGTTGGCATTCTCTTTCTGTCCGAGTGTGCATGAGGAGCTCCGGCTCGCTGTCACTTTCCCATCATCGCTGCATTATTAATGCGACGACACACACACACACACACACACACCACACACACCACACACACATGTGACAGCGAGAGATAAAGGTGGAGAGGAAGAGAATTTTTTAGACATGGTCTCCAGGCTTTGATTGAGGGGTTTAAACAAGCACTTTGTTTCGTCTTTATTACGCGGAGAAGTTTTAATTGTTCCGCGGCGGCTCTGCTTTAGACATCGTTCATTACAGGAAATGTTCCACCCGAGCGGCGGCGCTAAACGCGCGTTAAGAATCGGCGTCTGCGACCGCGGTCCGAAATGAACCCGTGGTATTGTGTGCCGTTCAGCGGCCGTCGTCTTGGCAGTCGTCCCAGGCACTCATTTCCTGGAAAGAGAGAAGAAATGCTCCGACTGGCCGCCGTTTCAAACGTTTGAAGATATAACAATTTTTCCTCGCGTCGGGGGGGTTCGTTCGACTCGCGACCATGTGACATCCTCCTGTCTCCCAGAGGGATTTTTCATTGTGACACTGACCAACCAACCAACCGGATTGTAGCACTCAAGTGGGAGGGGGCACCGCCAGGGTCCGGGTTCGATTCCCGTCTCGGCCATGTGTGTGTGGAGTTTGTCCATGTTCTCCCCGTGTCTCAGGGGGTTTTTCTCCGGGTTCTCCGGTTTCCTCCCCCCGGTCCAAAAACATGCACGGTAGGTTGATTGGCACCTTGGAAAATTGTCCCTAGTGTATGAATGTGTGTGTGTGTGTGTGTGATGGGTTGGCATTCCATCCAGGGTGTATCCTGCCTTAATGCCCATAGACGCCTGAGATAGACAGACTCCCCGTGACCCGAGGGAAGATCGGATAAAGCGCTAGAAGATGAATGAATTAATGAAAGTAAGTGGGGGGGGAGGGGGCGCTAGACGGTCAAAGAATCCATCCGCTAGCTCGCGTCGTCCATTGTAAGTTAGTCGCCGTAGCGTAATAGGCAGGATATTGATTATGGGTGGGAATTAGCATGATGACAATCATTCATTCATCTTCTATCGCTTTATCCGATCTTCCCTCGGGTCACGGGGAGTCCGTGCCGGTGTCGTGTGAATAACGGCTGGAAAGATTCAGTATTGCATTGGTTTGAACCCCTGGAAGATCAAGATCGCGAACATTTCACGTAGTTCAAACATCTTACAGCGTCAATACAGGGGTCAGTATTTCTAATACTACGGTGTCAAAACAGCAGTTTGTGTTTTGGACTTCATCTTCTGGCAGAGGTGCAGAAGCATTGTTGGTCCCGTTGTTTTCGGTGCTCCCTGTGAATGTGAGTTCAGCCATGTGCTGCCACCTGCTGGCATGTTACAAAACTAATGTTTCAGAACATCGTTTCAAAACGGCGAATTTGAGTTGCCACATCATCTGGTAGACGGAAAATCTCATTGTTTGCGGTGCTCCCTGTGAATGTGCGTTCAGCCCTGTGCTGCCACCTGCTGGCATGTTTTCTGGAACAACCTTTCTGCTACTATGGTTATCATTCATTCATTCATCTTCTAGAGCTTTATCCGATCTTCCCTCGGGTCACGGGGAGTCTGTGTCTATCTCAGGCGTCTATGGGTATTAATGCAGGATACACCCTGGATGGAATGCCAACCCATCACACACACACACACACACACACACACACACACACACACACACACACACACACACACACACACACACACACACATTCATACACTAGGGACAATTTTCCAAGGTGCCAATCAACCTACAGTGCATGTTTTTAGACCGGGGGAAGAAACCGGAGAACCCGGAGAAAAACCCCCTGAGACACGGGGAGAACATGCACAAACTCCACACACACATGGCCAAGACGGGAATCGAACCCGGACCCTGGCGGTGTGAGGCGAACGTGCTAACCACTAAACCACCGTGCCCCATTACTATGGTGTCAAAACAGCGTATTTGAGTTGCAACATCATCATCTGGTAGACCTAAAATCACGTTGTTCCCGGTGCTCCCTGTGAATGTGCGTTCAGCCCTGTGCTGCCACCTGCTGGCATGTTACAACACAAGTCTCGTACATTATTGTCTTTCCACGTTCTGCTTCTTACACTTACAAACATTCCGTAAAAACTCTTCCTCGTACGCCTCTACGGTGAACTTCTAAGATTCGCCCCAGAGGGACGTGAGACGGAAGACTCCGGATCTCCAGCGAGGACGAGAAATCCTAATATTTATTCGCCGAGGCAACTTTCCGGAACCTTTTTTTTTTTTCTTCCGCAAACGAAACTAAATGCGGCATTAAGGTAATAACGTCAGAAAGTAATATTCCGCACACAAACGCTCCGTAGAATTGAGGTGGATCTCTGGATCGCAGCTGTCAAACGGGAAATGAAAACGGTTGTGTTTCCATTAACGTGGGACCCGGAAAGAGAGAGAGAGAGAGTGAGAGAGAGGGAGAGAAAACATCGGCGATCTTTACTGTAGGAGATTGTTCAAGAAATGAAGTGAGGTCGAGGGGATTGCTGCGTGATGAAATAGTTTTTACAAAAACTTCGTAAAAATTGTCTTAAAAAAAAAAGGCCACGTTTGGCGTTCGAGTATCTTCCGTCATTTATTCCTCTCTAAATGTTACGGCTTGATGACGGACTGACCACCACCAAACTGTAGAAGAGCGCCCCCTACCCCTGATTGGCGGATTGCTGCGTGATGAAATAGTTTAAAAAAAAAATTCGTAAAAATTGTCGTAAAAAAAAAGGCCACGTTTGGCGTTCGAGTTTCTTCCGTCATTTATTCCACTCTAAATGTTACGGCTTGATGACGGACTGACCACCACCAAACTGTAGAAGAGCGCCCCCTACTGGTGATTGGCGGATGGAATAGTTTTTACAAAAACTTCGTAAAAATTGTCTTAAAAAAAGGCCACGTTTGGCGTTCGAGTATCTTCCGTCATTTATTCCTCTCTAAATGTTACGGCTTGATGACGGACTGTAGTACCTACCGCCACCAAGCGGCAACTGTAGAAGAGCGCCCCCTACTGCTGATTGGCGGATTGCTGCGTGATGAAATAGTTTTTACAAAAACTTCATAAATTGTCTTAAAAAAAAAAGGCCACGTTTGGCGTTCGAGTTTCTTCCGTCATTTATTCGTCTCTAAATGTTAGGGCTTGATGACTGACTGACCACCACCAAACTGTAGAAGAGCGCCCCCTACTGCTGATTGGCGGATTGCTGCGTGATGAAATTGTTTTTTAAAAAAAATCTTAAAAATTGTCTTAAACAAAAGGCAAAAATGAAAAAAAAATTGTAGTAGTTTCCATCAAAATAATGGTCTTTTTTTCCTTCAAAAAAACAAACAAACAAACAAACAAACAAACAAAAACGAGTCAAGGATCTTGCTGTAACCCTTTCCGGAATGGGATGGAAGCCGATGCTCTTGGCACCATTAAGGGTCGTCTCAGATCTTCTGCAGGTCGCTGAGTACCGAATCACATCGATAGCGAGGTGTTAGCGCCCTTTTGAAGCCTGGAGATCAAGCGCAAGGTGTTTATTTATTTATTTATTTATTTATTTGTGTACTTGTATGACTCATCGAAGCGTTCACACCAAACCCCGTCTGTGTTTACGAGGTCCTGATTTGTCCTGATTCTGTATACGGCTCTGTGGGATTCGTCTCCCTCTGACAAAGCGGCACGGGAGACGGGAAGACTTGGGAAAAACCGGAACTGATGTCAGGGGTGTATATTTTATATATCTGGTCGTGAGGAAAACACACTTTTCCAACGGTGACGCGTTCGAGTCGGCGTGCGAGCTCGTACACACACACACACACACACACACACACACACACACACACACACACACACACACACACACACAGAGAGAGAGAAAGACTTCAGAGCACTTCAGGAGAAGACAGTCTGTCTATCGGTGGCAGTCGAAAGAAGCAGGGGCAAAGAACATTTCCATCATCCGTTTTTATAGTAATATATATATATATATATATATATTATATATATTATATTATATATATATATAATATAAATGTAGGGAAGATTGCTTTGGAAATGTAACAGATTATATTTATATATGATTTTATAAAAGTAAAGTAACTGGTTACATTCGATGACTTTAATTTGCCCACTAGGGGGCGCTCGAATTTGGCGTTCCAAGGAAATTTAGGAAGCGCGAGTGGATGCACTGAACTTTCATTATTCGTTTGTTCTTTGTTGTGTCCGGCTTTCGTTCATCCGCCGACGCGACGGATTTACAATCATGCGTTAATAACGACTGTTCGTAACGAAACGGCAGCAGATTTTCCCCATTCAAATCAAAAATCATGACGTCGCCTAAAGCGGTTCAGATGTAACCCTATTCGTAATCTTTAACATTTACGCAAGTAAATTTGTCATTTAGGGGCTACGGGGGTTAGTGGTTAGCACATTCGCCTCACACCGCCAGGGTCCGGGTTCGATTCCCGTCTCGGCCATATGTGTGTGTGTGGAGTTTGTGCATGTTCTCCCCGTGTCTCAGGGGGTTTTTCTCCGGGTTCTCCGGTTTCTCCCCCGGTCCAAAAACATGCACGGTAGGTTGATTGGCACCTTGGAAAATTGTCCCTAGTGTATGAATGGTGTGTTGTGTGTGTGTGGTGGTGTGTGTGTGTGTGTGTGTGTGTGTGTGTGTGTGTGTGTGTGTGTGTGTGTGTGTGTGATGGGTTGGCATTCCATCCAGGGTGTATCCTGCCTTAATGCCCATAGACGCCTGAGATAGACACAGACTCCCCGTGACCCGAGGGAAGATCGGATAAAGCGCTAGAAGATGAATGAATGAATGAATGAATGAATGTCATTTAATTCAACCTTTTTTTCTCAGTTATGAATTACTGCTACATTTATTTTGTAATTAAATTATGTAATGCTGTTACATGTAACTTGTTATTCCCTCTACTCTGTGCGCATATATATATATATATATATATATATATATATATGAGAGGCTGGGTTGCATTTTCCGAGCTCTATGTACCGCAGAGGTACGTATAGAAAAACCTGCACAGCGCTTTCATTACAAATGTTATTACCCAAGCACAAAAATCCCATTATACAACGGTGCAGGAACACAAGGATGGAGAGAAGTAAGAGACAGGGATTGCTACACAGTGTGTACTACATACTACATTTTTGTTGGAGCAAATTTGTACGTCAAGTTATCCAGTAGGGCCGCAGAGGGCGAAGTGTACGATAAAAAAGTATCCGAAGTATATGGTATAAAAAAAAATAAAAAATAAAAAAACAAAACCCTAGATCATGCAGACTTCGTGTACGTCGCTCTGGATATGGGCGTGTGCTAAACGCTGGAAATGTAAATTACGGTTTATTACGGATATAAATGTTCCTATTGGGGCTTAAAAAAACGTCGTAAAAACTGTCTTAAAAAAAAAAAAAGGCCACGGTTGGCGTTCGAGTATCTTACGTCATTTATTCATTCATTCCTCTTCTAGCGCTTTATCCGATCTTCCCTCGGGTCACGGGGAGTCTATGTCTATCTGCAGGATACACCCTGGATGGGAATGCCAACACATCACAGGACACACACATTCATACACTAGGGACAATTTTCCAAGGTGCCAATCAACCTACCGTGCATGTTTTTGGACCGGGGGAGGAAACCGGAGAACCCGGAGAAAAACCTCCCTGAGACACGGGGAGAACATGCACAAACTCCACACACACATGGCCGAGACGGGAATCGAACCCGGACCCTGGCGGTCTGAGGCGAACGTGCTAAACCACTAAACCACCATGTCCCTCCTCTTCCTTCATTTATTCGTCTCTAAACGTTACTGCTTGATGACCAACTGTATGTACCACCACTAAGCGCCAAGCGGAGAAGAGCGCCCCCTACTGCGGATTGCTGCGTGATCGAATAGTTTTTAATCCTCAATGGAATAAAAAGCGATAGTGTAAGAGTCTGGACTGAGAATGTGTGGAAAGATCAACACTAAAGTGGCCCAAAATACCCTCGAGGATCCGTCCTTGCAGTTCACCACAGTCGCCACTGGGTGACTCGATCGGGATACAGTTATAATAGGGATAGAATTGATGTATAATTTATATAATATATATATATATAATATAATATATATATATATATATATATATATCGCTTCAAAACTTTGATTGCGACAAAAATAAACTGAATTAATATCCGTTTTAAATCATAATCCTCGACTCCAGAAGGTTATTGTGTTTGTTCGGAATGAGAAAATATTGCCACTATAATTAAACGGAAACTTTTAAGAAAATTTTGCAATAAATATATAATTAAACAGTAAGTATTGCATTTTAAGTAAAACAAAACCCCATTAAGGTCTTATTAAAATAAATATAAAAATATATTATAAAAAAAATTATTATTATTATTATTATTATAAATTATTATTAGTATTATTATTATAAATGAATTATTATAAATTATTATTGTTATAAACATATATTCTATAAAAACTTTAATCCTTATTAAAATTTTAAATATTATATGTATTCTATATTATAATATTATTAAAATCATTATAAATCCATTCAATAACACTTCCAATGACGCACAATATACCCAATAATATCCATCCTAATTCCGAATGCATCCCCTTGTGCACGTCTCTAAAACCATGTCGAAAGATTTTGCAATCACCACCTTTTTCTTTTTTCTTTTTTTTTTTTCTTTTCCGCTCCACCATCATTCTCCCCCACTCTTTTTTTTTTTCCCACGTAACCATCCTGGACAAATTGCAATTTCTCACTTGTCACCTTCCATTCCCTCGCTTGGCTTTTTTTTCCCCCCTTCGCAGAACAGACTCCGGCGTTTTATTGGTATTTATAACGAGATTCCAATTTGCCTCGGGGACGCCACCAAAAATTAAAAAATGATTCTCTCTACTATACGCAATTACAAGGAAAAAAAGGAAAAAAGTGTTTGATATAGTTTATAGCTGTAGTATATACTGGATTTTATATATATATATATATATATATATATAGTATATATATATATATATATATATATATATATATATATATATATTATATATATATATATATATATATATAATGTTATAATTCAATGTACCATATGTTTCTAACACTGTAACTGTAACAGATGTATATATATACATTTCTCTCAAAATTTCTCTCAAAATCTCTCCCTTTTATACAATTATTGTTTAGTGTTTGGTTTGAAGTGTGTGTAAAATATGGGACGTGGCTCCTTTAAGAATTGTGTTCCGGTTGCTTTTCCATATAAACTGGTGATACGGTGTTTAGGTTATACGGAAGCGCTTTATTGCGTTCAGTAAAAATGCGCTTTATTGCAGTAATACGGATTTGGGAATGCGATGCGCTTGCGTAAGGTTCCATACGGTAATATACGCTAATATAGTGAGGAGATCGTACCTGTTGTGAATGCGCAGCTAGGGGGCGTCATTGGGGGGAAATTTAGGAAGTGTGAGTGGACGCACTGAACGTTTATTTATTCGTTTGTTCTTTTTTTGTTGTTCGGGTTTCGTTCATTCGCACAACACAACGCAGAGTGAATTTACGCGTTAATACCGTTAACTTTGATGGCTCTAATACACACATACACACATACATATATATACACACACACACACACACACACACACACACACACACACACATATATATATATATTATTGTATACAGTATAAATAGATGATCATATTAAGATTCTGAGACGGTATAAAGAGCTGCTTGGATTTAGCGCGATTTTCCGTCGCTAAGTACCCTCGTAAAAATAAAAAACCCTTCAGTTGGTCATGCTGATGTTGGAGTTAACGTTGAGCTGGGAGGAAGTCCAGCTGAGAGTAAGCCATGAATAAGGCATGAATCTCTTTCGGGGGAGTTTTTTTTTTTTTTTTTTTTTTTTTTTCCCCCTCTCTCGCCTTTTCCCGAAGGCCTTCGGAGGTCTTGCTGTTTTAATCACGCGGCTTGCTGGGTTTCAAATGTTCTCTCTTCGGATGACTACAGTAGCCCTCTCCTTTTGTTCTTCAGGGGGATTACCATATTAATAGCAAATAGGTTGCGTGTTCTGCATTCGTGGACTCGCAGGGAAATAGGCTAAGCGTGTGAAGGGAATGTCCTCGATAATACAGAGTCAGGAAAGTCCTCACAAGTGCAGTAATACCGTTTTGTAAGGGTGCACGCCGCGGCCTTGGGATTTTCTTTGAAAATGTCGCTTTGGCGTCGCTCTGTGAGAACGGAGGCTTTCGAAAAACGTAAATAAACACCAGGCAGAAGTGACACGGGATGAAGTGTTTCACTGTTTGTTTGTACGCAATACAGGAACGTTCATTCATTCATCTTCTAGCGCTTTATCCGATCTTCCCTCGGGTCACGGGGAGTCTGTGCCTATCTCAGGGGTCTATGGGCATTAAGGCAGGATACACCCTGGATGGAATGCCAACCCATCGCAGGGCACACACACACACACACACACACACACACATTCATACACTAGGGACAATTTTCCAAGGTGCCAATCAACCTACCGTGCATGTTTTTGGACCGGGGGAGGAAACCGGAGAACCCGGAGAAAAACCCCCAGAGGCACGGGGAGAACATGCAAACTCCACACACACATGGCCGAGACGGGAATCGAACCCGGGTCAGCCATGATACAGCGCCCCCGAGAGCACACAGGGTTAAGGGCCTTGCTCAAGGATGTCCCGAGAGAAGCAGTTAGGCGATACCGGGTCTCGAACCCCCGACCTTCCGATCAGCGCCTTAACCACTGAGCTACACCCCCCCCTCCTCCTCCTCCAATGCATTATCACTGATAGCATTGCATTGTTACCTACATGTGTGCACCCGTACTGTGTCTTTTCACACTTTTCCCATTAGGGGGCGCCACAGCAAACCAGCTGCATATTTAGTTTTTTTACCGCCCTTCCTAATGAAACCCTCCGCATTTATCCAGGCACAGGAAGAAGGTACTAAGAAGACTTGCGCTCCCTCCTGGCTGGGGGAGACTAATCAATTGGGCGCCCACTAGTGGCAGGATTTGTACCCGCGCCCTTTTGGCTATGAAATTATTTTCCGAAATATCAGGATTCTGTTTGTAGCTTAGCAAGTTTTCTTTTTTAATATCCCCCCCAAAAAAGCCAGTTACCCCTGATAGCTAGAGTCTATGTAACCCCCCCCCTTCCGTGTGCCCCTGTGGTGCACGTATTCGTGTATTTCGGATGTGAATGTTAGATGACTTTCTATGAGCGCCACTACGTCGTTGTTGTTGTTTCCTCTTCGGGGCATATAACCCGTAAAATGCGCATTTCTCGGCAGGAAGCGAGATGATGGACAGACGGAGAATGAGAGATGGACATGGTGAAAAGCTGGAGCAATTAGCATAATGTGTGAGTGCAATGCAAGCGAACAAACTGGAACGAGTCAAAGCAACCAAAACAACAACAACAACAAAAAAAAAAAAACAAACACACACACTAAACTGGTGTTTGGGCTTTATGAGGACCCGGTGATGTGAGCGTTTCAAGGCGTGACCTCAGGCGGCACTGACATAGCAATCTTCCCACACGTTCCTCCGGATAGTCGTTTATTACGCGATCGACTCGGGCCGAGATTATAAAGCAGCCGCGGGGAAGGCAGTCCGGCGTTCGCTGCCGTCATTGTTGCGAATTTGCCGCAATGCTGCATGTTGTTGTTGTTGTTTTTCTTTCTCCTCAGAACTGGGCTAAGTGTTTTCTTCCCCCTCTTGAATTTTCACAGACAGGAAGAAAGAAGGTGAAGAAACTCTCCAGAGGCATGAACTCTCCCTCCCTCCCTCCCTCGTTCCCTCCCTCCCTCGCTCTCTCTTAACAAGTACTTCTTATTCATCCCGACTCGATAGACCGCCTTTTGGCTGTGCTCCGTCACGTTCATCTACCGTCAAATTCTCATGCTAATGAAGCGCCGTACGTTTTGGTCACGCGCCAGACGTAAGCGTTTTCAGACATTTCACTGACTTTTGGGAAACCTTTGAAAATGTAAATGTGAACTTTTGGAGCGTTTTCGAGGCGGCGGGAAAAAACAAAAAAGCGGCGCTCGCGAATTCGTCCAGATTAGCGCAGACGTAGCCGAAACGGACGAATATCAGGGACCTTTCCCTAAACTCTACACTGTTGGTGGTGCCTTTGTAGGTCATGCCGAAATCAATTGTTAAAAAAACGGGATGCACTCGGACGCCCTCTAGTGGCAGGGTCAAATTCTATCCTGTGACCGGCTTCACGGAAAGCCGTTAGACGTACTATGAAAAAAACGCTTTAGCGTGATGTACACTATAACCGTCTCTCTCTCTCTCTCTCTCTCTTTTTTTAGCATCGTGTTTGATGAAAGAAAAGCCGCCACCATTAAGCTAATCTCGCGTCCATTAGCAAGCTGCTTTCTTTTTCAAATTGCTCGGCACATTGGTGAAGGAAAACATGACAGAATTAACTCGCGTAAACATCCTTAAAAAAAAAACAAAACATTTTTTCCCCCACTAGATATTTTTATTTATTTATTTTTTCCCCGATTCATCTTTGCCTTTATTAATTATTCACAATCGTACGCTTTGTAACTTCCCGCGTCTCCGGAATGTAAATCTTTCCTACTTACTGGTGCAATGTTATTTAGTGGGCGCGGGAAGGCAGCTGGAATATGGGAACATCTGTTCAATTTAACACCTCTTCCCCTCCTCTCGGTACGATCAGCGCCTTTCTCGCTGACTCAGGATGGTTTTTTTCCCTCCCACTCGCGCCCGGCGTAGCGGAACAAACGCGAACCGACACCGAGTCCACGCCGAGGGCAGCTTTCAACTTAACGGCCGTGACTGGCGGAAATTGGACTCGTCTAGACCCCGGGAACGCTGCTGGCACGGAGCTGACCTCCAAACGCCATCCCGCAGCCGCTGAGGTCACAGGAAGGGGCGGCGAGACGCCGTAAACGCCTCGACCTCGCCGTCCCCGTGGGGCGGATTAGCACCAGGACCTGCCACGCCCCGTCAGTCCAGGAGCCGTGACAGGGATTTTCCTAAACGGGGATTTTTCCGTCAGTTTTATGACGACTGTGATTTTTGCGTTCACATCTGGTCATCGCTTACACGCGCTGCTGTTTGAAAACGATAGCTAGCTTCTCATACAGGTGTCGCCATTACCAACGCGCATTTTTCTTCCCGCGTTTTTGTGCCGCAAAATCGAGTTCTGCGTACATTTATTTTCTATTTTGTACAAATAATTTAAATACAGGTGCACGGTGGTTTAGTGGTTAGCACGTTCGCCTCACACCGCCAGGGTCCGGGTTCGATTCCCGTCTCGGCCATGTGTGTGTGGAGTTGTGCATGTTCTCCCGTGTCTCAGGGGGGTTTTTCTCCGGGTTCTCCGGTTTTCCTCCTCCCGGTCCAAAAAAAAACATGCACGGTAGGTTGATTGGCACCTTGGAAAAATTGTCCCTGTGTATGAATGTGTGTGTGTGTGTGTGTGTGTGTGTGATGTGTGTTGGCATTCCATCATTCAGGGTGTATCCTGCCTTAATGCCCATAGACGCCCGAGATAGACACAGACTCCCCGTGACCCGAGGGAAGATCGGATAAAGCGATAGAAGATGAATGAATGAATACATGTGTTGTGCTTAGCAGAATGTCCACCAGATGGCGCATGGAACAACACGCTATAACTACTATATCTACTCTCATATCTCAATTATTATGCTAATTATTAACTGCATAAAATATGAAATGAATAAAATGTTATTAGGCAGAAATATCTGATATGGTAATATGGACAAATATATTAAGACGAAAAAAAAGCGATTAGATTTGTAAATATTCAGCGCACAAATATATTTATATAATATACATATATATATATATATAAAAAGTTCCTTTGTCTATTTATTGATTAAGATTAACGGATTAGTAAGAAAATCCGTCTACGCATAAAATAAATAAATAAATAATTAAAAAAAAAGAAAGTCACGGCGCGTTAACAAACACTGTGGCGTATTTTACACTGTTCTTTTATGTCAACAGGATTAAAATCATTCAGAGGAATGTCGGAGCTTAGCGCTTAGCATTTAAGCGAAAGAATTAACAAAGCTGCCTGAAATATCCGACATTATTAAAAGCAATTTCGGATCTGTTTATTATTCGACGTACGTTACGCTACGTTACGCTGTCCTACCGAAAGTATGTGGACACGTCTTCCATTCCGTAGAAGCGCACGAATGTATGGGATACGTTGGCGTGATATTAGCTTTTATTAGTAGCATAGGTTTCCGGATTGGCTGCGGCAAGATAACGGCGCCCCCGTCTGGCCCAGGCAGGTATTAAAATCCTGGAGGGATGTAGACCGAGGGGTAATGCTTCGCCGTACAACAATAAAACGAGTATATTTTGCGATCTGGGATTTCTTCGCTTTTTGAAAGTTGACGTAAACACCCCGCTCCCTCCCCCCGCCCCACCCTCGAAATCATGTTTCCTGCGGAAATCTAGCGCCGGCGTTCCCGGGAGGATGTCGTACCTTTTCACAACGCAGCCAACCTTCCCCGCGAACACACTCCGGAGATCTGCGCGTAAACACAATGTACCTTCTGTTCTCCGTACCTGTGTATTATTTACTCGCCGCCCGAGGACGCGCTCCACTTAAGCAAGCCTCCATCAGCGTCGTCGTCTTCTTCTTAATTCCGTTTGCCGGGAGTACATTACCGCCCGAGACAAACCCGCTGCTTCCCCTGGAGAGCTTTAATAAACAATACACGCTGTGTTTGCGTTACTCACGGGGGGGGGAAATGTACTGACGGAAAGTGCTACGATGTTTAATCCTCGTCCTTCAAAGCACAAACGTTACGAACCCAAATATAATCATCTGATATAAATATAGAAAGAACGATGCACGTATTCTACCTTCCATGCGCAGTAGGGATGTGCGTTTACCTGATGTGTGACGGTGCACAAAATTCACGCTACGTTTTTTTTTTTAAACACTTTGGTTTCATTTCTGTTACATGGGGTAAGAAATTCAGAACAAAATTGCTTGTCTTTTTTTTATTAACACAGTTTAATAGTATTATTATTATTATTATTAGTAGTAGTAGTACTATTATTATTTTTTAATATTATTTAGTATATTTAGTATTACTACTACTACTATTATTATTATTAATTATTATCATTATTTTTATTATTATTTTTAGTTACTATTATTATTTTTTAATTATTATTTTAGTATTACTACTACTACTAGTATTACTATTATTATTATTATTATTATTATTATTAATTAGATTATAGTAGTTAGTATTTACTACTACTACTATTATTATTTTTAGTAGTACTATTATTATTACTATTATTACTTTATTATTATTAGTATTATTATTGACTATTATTATATTAGTAGTATTGTTAGTAGTAGTAGTAGTAGTGTAGTTAGTCTTATTATTATTATTATTTATTATTATTATTATTATTATTATTTTTATTAGTAGTTAGTAGTAGTAGTTAGTAGTAGTATTAGTATTAGTATTATTATAGTATTTTTAGTTATTATTATACTACTATTATTATTATTATTATTATTATTATTATTATTATGTACTAGTATTCTATTATTATTATTAGTAGTACAGTAGTCGTAAAATTACTATACTACTACTTACTATATATTATTATTATTATTATTATTATTATTATTATTATTATTAATAGTATCATTATTATTATTTAGTAGTAGTAATATTGTTACTACTACTATTATTATTTTTTAGTAGTAGTATTAGTATTATACTTAGTATAATTATTATTTTATTATTATTATTATTATTATTATTAGTAGTAGTAGTAGTAGTAGTAGTATTGTTATTATTATTATTATACTATTATTATTATTATTATTATTATGATTATTAGTAGTAGTAGTAGTAGTAGTATTATTATTATACTACTATTATTATTATTATCATTATTACTAACAGTGAACGTTGAAAAAAAAATATATATTTTAAATAACATGCTTTGTTTATATGATAAATAAAATTAGAATAAATAACGTGGTGGTAGATCAGTGGTTAAGGCATTGGCTTTCTGGACCGGACTATGCCACTATTGGGCCCTTGAGCAAGGCCCTCGAATGCTCAGTTGTAAGTTTAACTGTATAAGCGCATCTGCCAAATGTCGTAAAGGTTTTTATTTATTTATTTACACTGATTAACGCGACTAAGCGAATAAACAATCACACATTAAACTGATTACTTGAATTCGATCATTGACGATAGTTTCACCTTGTTTGGGGAAGTAAAGTTTAACATTTAATTCCCCAAAAATGTTTTGAATGGTGTTTTTTAGCGAGGAAAATATCGGACACAATATATTGTCGTTTTTTTAAATTTTATTTATTCTCGCTGTACAGATTTATACTTATGCAAATGAAGCACAGACATCGATCCGTTATACAGACATAAAGTTTAGGGACGACTGACTTTCAATGGGAAGTTCATACAAAAGTCCAACGTGGTCCCGGAACAGCAGAACGGCCAAGAAAACCTTTCCACAAACTTTTTCCCCCGTGTATAGTGTAGGAGTGCGATAAATATTGGCACCCCTCGAGTCTAGGCAACATCTCGGATACCCCCCCCCCCCCCCCCCCCCTTCCTCTATAAGGTTTAATGGCCTGGCGTGGTTAAAGGATACTTTATATTTATACACCGTATCTGTACATAAACATCACACAGGCAAGCGTTCCGTCGCTCAACCTCATGCATCGGAACAAATCTGCCGAGAGGTTATCCATCCTCCCACATCACTGCGCAAGACGCACACAAGTCTGCTTTTGGATGAACGACACAACTACACACACACACACACACGAAAACGACTCTCTGTATATACACATCTAACACACACACACACATGAAAACGTCTCTCTGTTTATACACAACTACACACATCACTCACACATAAAAACATCTCTCCGTATATACACAACTAACACACACACATGAAAACGTCTCTCTGTATATACACAACTACACACATCACACACACATAAAAACGTCTCTCTGTATACACACAACTAACACACACACACAAAACGTCTCTCTGTATATACACAACTACACACATCTAGCACACACACACATGAAAACGTCTCTCTGTATACACACAACTAACACACTAGACACACATAAACACACACAAAACGTCTCTCTCTGTATATACACAACTACACACAACTCACACACACAAAAAGTCTCTCTGTATACACACCAACTAAACACACACACACAATGAAAACTCTCTCTGTATATACACACACACACACACACACACAAAACGCTCTCTGTATACAACACACACTAAATCTAACACACACACATGAAAACGTCTCTCTGTTTATACACAACTACACACATCACTCACACATAAAAACATCTCTCCGTATATACACAACTAACACACACACATGAAAACGTTCTCTGTCTCTCTGTTTACATACACACAACTAACACACTCACACGAAAACGTCTCTCTGTATACACACAACTACACACATCTAACACACTCACACATGAAAACGTCTCTCTGTATACACACAACTACACACACACACACGAAAACGTCTCTCTGTATACACACAACTAACACACACTCACACATAAACGTCTCTCTGTATATACACAACTACACACAACTCACACACACACAAATGTCTCTCTGTATATACACAAATACACACTCACACACAAAACGTCTCTCTGTATACACACAACTAACACACACACACATAAACGTTTCTCTGTATATACACAACTACACACATCACACACAAAACGTCTCTCTGTATACACACAACTAACACACTCACACATGAAAACGTCTCTCTGTATACACACAACTAACACACTCACACATGAAAACGTCTCTCTGTATACACACACACTAACACACACACACATGAAAAGGGACTCTCTGTATATACACAACTACACACATCACACACACCAACGTCTCTCTGTATACACACATAACACACTCACACATGAAAAACTCGTGTATATCACAACAACTAACACACACACACGAAAACGACTCTCTGTATATATACAACTACACACATCTAACACACACACACACAAAACGACTCTCTGTATACACACAACTACACACATCTAACACACACACACATGAAAACGTCTCTCTGAAAACGACACACAACTAACACACACACACATAAAATCTCTCTGTATATACACAATACACACACTAGCACACACACACATGAAAACGTCTCTCTGTATACACACAACTAACACACACACACGCAAAACGTCTCTCTGTATATACACAACTACACACATCTAACACACACACACATGAAAACGTCTCTCTGTATACACACAACTACACAACTAACACACTCACACATGAAAACGTCTCTCTGTATCCACACAACTAACACACACACACTAAACGACACTCTGTATATACACAACTACACACATCTAGCACACACACACATGAAAACGTCTCTCTGTATACACACAACTACACACATCTAACACACACGAAAACGTCTCTGGTATATCACAACTACACACATCTAGCAACACACACATGAAAAACGTCCCTTGTAATACAACACTATACACATCTAACACACGACACGTCTCTCCGTATATACACAACTACACACATCTCGCACATGAAAACGACTCTCTCTGTATATACACAAAACACAACTACACCTCACACTACACACATCACCACACACACACACACCAACTTCTCTCTGTATATACACAACTACACACATCACTCACACACCAACTTCTCTCTGTATATACACATCTCACACACATGCCAATGTCTCTCTGTATATACAAAACTACACACACACACACAACTTCTCTCCGTATATATACAATTACACACATCACAAACACACATGACAACGTCTCTCCGTATACATGTATATACAAATATACACATCTCTCTCTCACACACGCCAACTTCTCTCTGTATATACACACACACACACACACACACCTCTCAGTATAACACACACACACACACACACAAACAATCTCACACACACACGCCAACGTCTCTCCGTATGGAAACAACTATACACATCACATACACGTGCCAACGTCTCTCCGTATATACACAACTACACACATCACTCACACACCAACTTCTCTCTGTATATACACAACTACACACAACTCACACACACACGCAAACGTCTCTCTGTATATACACAACTACACACAACTCACACACACGCAAACGTCTCTCTGTATATACACAACTACACACAACTCACACACACACATGAAAATGTCTCTCTGTATATACACAAATAAACACATCTCACACACACACACACACACACACCAACTTCTCTCTGTATATACACAAATACACACATCTCACACAGACACACACCAATTTCTCTCTGTATATACACAAATACACACACACCACACACACACACACACACACACAACTTCTCTCTGTATATACACAAATACACACATCTCACACAGACACACACCAACTTCTCTCTGTATATACACAAATACACACATACACACTCACACACACACACACAAACACACATGACAACAGTCTCTGTATATCCAATATACACATCTCTTGTATATACAAATACACACATCTCACACAGACACACACTCTCACACACACACACACACACACGCCAACATCTCTCTGTATACACACATCTACACAACAAATACACACACATCTCACACACACACACACGCCAGCGTCTCTCGGTATATATACACAACTACACACATACAGCTAAAATGAGATAAAAATGGAGGAATGGATGGATAAAAAAAAAACAATAATGGACTTAAATGAATATATATATATATATTTAAATATGACGTCCTTTATTGCACAAATCTTTTCCATTCACATTGTTTTTACAGAGTGTTCGAATGGTCGGTGCTCTTTGTTCGATCGGAAAAAGCCAAATCACAGCGCGCGATGTCGCACAACGTCCTGCATTAATACTAATAAATCCTGCAGCTGCATTTAATGCGTTGCCAAGGGACCAGCGGCTGTTTACTCGCCACAGAAAAGAAGCCAGGACATGGGAAAGGCCTTGAAAAAATAAAGTATATTCTGACTTTTAAATTTTAATAAAATATATATATATATATATATACACATACACACATACTGATCAGCCATAACATGATGACCACCTGTTTCATATCGTGTTGGATCGGACTGTGTATCTTTCAAGGCCAACCATATTTGGTTCCTCCTCGAGATAAAATAAAGTAGCCGAATACTCACTCGCCATGTTTGTACCGTTAATGTTTTTTTTTTGCAGGTCCTAGTGTTGGGAAACTTTGTAATTACTTCTCTCTCTATA
>JACRUU010000021.1:2076348-2086348 GCA_030449085.1 Kryptopterus vitreolus
TCTTTTTCTTTCAAAACTGTGTTTTACATTTTATTTATCTTTTTTACATTTATTTTTTTAACGACTGATTTGTTTAGTCTATTTGTTTGTCGATATCCATCAACATTCCTTCCTTCCTACCTACATCGGCGAAGATCAGGCCAGTACTCTACTGCCCCCTGGTGTTATTTTTGAACACCACAACACGTTTGTACAACACATACACGCTACGCGGTCAAAAGTTTGTGGACACCTGACCATAAAATGGTCATGTGCTACTTTTTAAAGCATCCCATTCCATATGTTCTTCCACATTGCATTTCCGGGAAGCACATCTTCATCTTCATCGAGCTGCTTTGCTGGAGTATTGCATTGTCACGGTGTGGGTCTTTCAAGCTCAAGTGAAGAGAAATTTTATATTTTATTATATAAATTAATACAATTGTGTGGCTAAAACTTTCTGAAAGTTTGGGGAAGAACCAAATAAGGCTGAAAAAAAAGAAAGAAAGAGAAAGCAGGTGTCCCAATACTTTTGACTGCAGCGTATATGTGTATATGTTATATGTTATATGAAGATTTTATGTTTTATTTTGCTAAAGGAGGTTTCACATTTGTGGTCATTAATCCCCTTAAATACCACAAAATAATCCTTGAATAATGATTTATGTGTGATTAAGTGATTTACAAATGAATGAATGAATGAATAAATAAATGAACAAACATAATAAGCACTGTAGATAAATCTTTAGTAAAACCTAATTAAATTGCAATTTAAATTGAATTTGTAAAATTAGAAATTTAGACAATTTAATGAAAAAAAAATGAAAGTTTAAATAAAAAAATTTATTGAATTCATCCGAACATTAAAAAGTACATTTACTATAATGAAAGCATATACATTTTTATATTATTATATTACATTATAGTTTTTTATATACTTTATATAATAAGTAGATAGTTTATATATAAGTAAATTTACTAAAATGAAAGAAAATAAAATTAAATTCATGTCAAATGAAATAACATAACCAATTTAAATTTTGTACCGTAACTTAAATAGTAAAAATGATACAAAAATAAATAAAACTAAATTAATGAATAACTTCATTACATTTACATAATAACAATACAATTTAGTTTCCACAATAAACAACTATGGGGCACGGTGGTTTAGCGGTTAGCATGTTCGCCTCGCACCTCCAGGGTCTGGGTTCGATTCCCGTCTCGGCCATGTGTGTGTGGAGTTTGTGCATGTTCTCCCCGTGCCTCAGGGGGTTTTTCTCCGGGTTCTCCGGTTTCCTCCCCGGTCCAAAAACATGCACGGTGGTAGGTTTGATTGGCACCTTGGAAAATTGTCCCTAGTGTAATGAATGTGTGTGTGTGTGTGTGTGTGTGTGTTGTGTATGTTTGTGTGTGTGTCCTGTGATGGGTTGTCATTTCATCCAGGGTGTATCCTGCCTATCTATTATATTATATTGTGATATATATCATATATTATATATCATATATTATATTGTGATTCTCTCTTCTTACCAGCAGGTGGGGTGAAGGAGTTAAAATCAATTGAATTGTAGTTATTTCGATGAGAATAATGAATACTGTTAATGATAACATTTTGTATAATACAAAATGAATTGATATACACAATATGCACAATTGATATACACAACTTTTTCCTTCTATTTTTAATGAATAGCCACAGTCACTTTATCTATCAAAATATGCAGTAGCATTAAAGGTTGTATAGACAATGGTGTGTGTGTGTGTGTGTGTGTGTGTGTTTGTGTGTGTGTGTGTGTGTGTGACAGAGAGAGAGTGAGATAAGTTTTTTGAGACGGAGGTTTTTCTTGTTTCACTTCATGCCAATACAGGAAACTGTAACATTTAGCAGTCAGCCTTGCAAGCCTTGCACACACACATTGCAACGTGCAAAAAACACACACACACACCACACACACACACACACACACACACACACACACACACTGAGTCAAACATGGCCAACTATATCTTCCCCAAACTGTTAACAATGGCTGTAGAAACCCCAAATTGACACATTATCAACACACGCACACACCACACACACACACACACACACACACACACACACACACACACACACACACACACACATATACATGTGTATGCCAAACAGGAAATAAAACCAAACTTTATTTAAATGAACCACACAAAGAGGGAGGAGAGAGTGAGTGTGTGTGTGTGTGTGTGTGTGTGTGTGTGTGTGTGTGTGTGTCGGAGGGAGGTTCCAGAGTGTGATGAGGAAGAAGTCATAGAACTCTTTTTTTCCCTCTTCTAATTTTTAATGCGAGTGCAGCTGAGTGGATCTGCTGCACTAAAGAAGAAGAGAACTTCACACACACACACACACACACACACACACACACACACACACACACACACACACACACACACACACACACACACACACACACATGCAGGAGAGTGTGTGTCCAATGCTGGTGTCGACGTTGCCATGACAATGGACTCTCACTCGCACCGAGCAGCGCTGGACATCTCGACCAAAAACCCACAGGATGACTTCGAGATGCTGCTGCGGGTCGGAGGAGGGACGTACGGAGAAGTGTACAAGGTCAGAGGTTGGGGAGAGAGATAGAGAGAGAGAGATAGAGAGAGAGAGAGAGGGGGGGACTGAAGGAATGAAAGACAGAAAGAGATTGATGTGTTGTATAATAATGTCCTAAAAACTGGCAAAAGCTTTCTTCATAGTCAATTGATGATCAACGTTCAAAAGAAAAGAAAAAGAAAGAAAAAAGAAAGAAAGAAAGAAAGAAAGAAAGATGCGACTGCTTCATGTATTAATGTATTTATTAAAGGTGAAAAGGACAAACAGAAACTAAAGGAACTAAACAAACTAAATACAGTATTGGGCAGAAAGTATGCAAAAGAAAGAAAGAAAGAAGGAAAGAAAGAACAGAAAGAAAGGGAAAATACTGCGTCTGCTTCATGTATTAGCTCCAGAGTACGTTCAAGGGGAAAGACAAACTGAAATAAAAAGAACCAAAACAAATTAAATGAAAGAAAAAAAGACAGAAAGGAAGAAAGAACGAAAAAAAAGTAAGAAAGAAAAAAGTAGGTAAGAAAGAAAGAAGCGTAAAGCATACTTCCTGTTTTTTACAATCTGGAGGCCGTGTCTTCCATGGTGGCTTTTTATGATCTGATGTAGAGCAAGAAATAAAAAAAAAGACAAAAAAGAAAGAAAAGAAAGAAAGTAGCATGTAAAAAAATGCATATGTATAAATGTGTGTGTGTGTGTGTGTGTGAGAGAGAATTTGTAAAACAGAGGAGGGTACAATGTATGTATAATATATATATATATATATATATATATATATATATATATATATATATATATATACTATTATAACTTTAAATATGCAATTTTAAATATGAAAATTATATATATAAATAAATATATATATATTCATTTACACTTATTTTAATCTACACACAAATTTGTATATGTATATTCAAATATATGCAAATTTTTAACAAATGATAACACAGCAACATTATGTGTGTATATATATATATATATATATATATATATATATATATATACATAATGGTGCTGTTATAAAATTATATATATATATATATATATATATATATATACAATAAAATTGGATTCTTATGTTGCTACGAAGGATTCGCGATTGTTATTGTTGAGATCCTTCTAAACAAATGATATTTCATTGGAATGACTTCACGAGACGGCGCTTTAGTGCTCAGTTTTTCAAGTTGCACTTTTACTTTACGCGTTACTATTTTTATAGTAACGTACGTAGCTACAGCTAGGCGACATGACACGGATAAAAGTGCGACGTTTAATGGTTTTTATGATATAAAATCAAATTTCCATATTTGGAAATAACCATGATGGGACAAAGCTGTTGGGGATACACAAAATCATGTTGTACATCATAAAATTGGATTCTTAGCTAGCTACGAAGGACCATAATGACAAATGCGTTACGAATGTAAAAAAAACAACAACAACATAGACCTATATATAACTAAAGTTGCTGATATAGAAAATTTGCATATATAATATTTGGTATATAAATATGCATATTATACATATATATATATATATATATATGTGTGTGCTGTCGTGTGTGTGTGTGTGTGTGTGTGTGTATATCTATATATATATATATATATATATATATATATATATATATATATATATATATATATCTATATAGCTAGCTATACTTTTATACTTTTTACTCTTCTGATGCAGTGATCATGAAAATCTAATAATAATAATAATAATAATAATAATAATAATATTAATGTATCTGTAATTATTGAAAGAATGTAAATCAGGTACATACTGTCCAAGTAACTAAACATATAAGTTATAGTGTTTTTTGTTTTTTTCCAGACTGATTTATTGTACGTAAGTTTTTGTGTGTGTTTGTTTAAATGTGTGTGTGTGTGTTTGTGTGTGTGTGTGTCAGGTAATGTTCAGGAATTTAAATATGATTTGTCAGATATGTGACCATTGTTGTAATACGTCTTGCAATTATTATGGTACACACACACACACACACACACACACACACACACACACACACACACACACACACACACACACACACACACAGACACATTTAGTTCCTCTAAGTATTATCTTGTATTGATTGGGTTTGTGGCTACTGAGGAAACAACGCTGTGAAACCACCTGAACGTTTGTTTTTGTTTTTTGCTCATTTATTTCCATACAAGAAACCCAACAGCCATGACTTTCCCTCCAGACAACATTGACATTTTTACTCCACAGTCTGGGCGCTAACATGACCCAAGAACTCTCTGACTTGACCAAGATGGCGTCACCTGTATGTTGTCGATGCGCTCGTCCAATCCTAGACTGTGATTCGGGACACTAATACTAGTATCGCGTTTGCTCGCCATCGTGCAAAGCTGTGAACTAGTTTTGTGTCCTGTGACATCGACTTGCCCCAAATACAGTACGCTTTTTTGGTGCTCACACACACACACACACACACACACACACACACACACACACATCTTTTTTTAAGATAATATAACCTCACTCATTTGAAACATAGATTTACATTTTGGACCACTTGTGTCTGCTTATGTTTGCTTCTTTCTTATGTCTTATGTCTGCTTCTTTCTTATGTCTTATGTCTGCTTCTTTCTTATGTCTTATGTCAGCTTATGTCTGCTTCTTTCTTATGTCTTATATCTGCTTATGTCTGCTTTTTTCTTATGTCTTATGTCTGCTTTTGGCTGCTGCTTTCTTATGTCTTATGTCTGCTTTTGGCTGCTGCTTTCTCATGTCTTATGTCTGCTTCTTTCTTATGTCTGCTTATGTCTGCTTCTTTCTTATGCCTTATATCTGTTAATGTCTGCTGCTTTCTTATGTCTGCTTCTTTCTTATGTCTGCTTATGTCTGCTTCTTTCTTATGCCTTATATCTGTTAATGTCTGCTGCTTTCTTATGTCTGCTTCTTTCTTATGTCTGCTTATGTCTGCTTCTTTCTTATGCCTTATATCTGTTAATGTCTGCTGCTTTCTTATGTCTGCTTCTTTCTTATGTCTGCTTATGTCTGCTTCTTTCTTATGCCTTATATCTGTTTATGTCTGCTGCTTTCTTATGTCTTATGTCCGCTTCTTTCTTATGTCTTATGTCTGCTTATGTCTGCTTATGTCTGCTTCTTTCTTATGTCTGCTTATGTCTCCTTCTTTCTTATGCCTTATATCTGTTTATGTCTTCTGCTTTCTTATGTCTTATGTCCGCTTCTTTCTTATGTCTTATGTCTGCTTATGTCTGCTTATGTCTGATGCTTTCTTATGTCATTACAATGAATTCACAAATTTCCCTCCTTTAATGAATCTTCCTCCATGATGGACTGTTCCATTACACACTGTTCCGGTGGGGGACATCAGGGCCAACCTCCAGAATTCCTGAGTAAGGACAGAACCCTAGGTACTTTTTCACCCCTCTGACTCCACCCCAAAAGGCCTGTCTGAGTGGGCGGGGTGTTAATGTTGGTCACAGTTGAATGAAAATTGTGTGTGTGTGTGTGTGTGAGTGAGATTTAAGGTTTGAGTTGATACCCAGTGTGTGGGTTGCACCGAGAAGTTTGAGGCTTATGTGTTGAGTTTTAGGAGAGTTATGGTTTAGGATTAGATTATGTTGATATGATTTGAGATATGATTTAGGATTAGAGATTAGGCTTTAGTCTTTAGTCGAATTTCAAATTCCACTTGAGATTGTGCTTTTTAATTTGGGATTAAATCTGGTGACGATTTCGGACTTTATTTCAAGATCAGGTGTATATTTTTGGATGAGGATTTGAGTTTGGGTTTAAATATGATATAAATCAGTTAGTTGTTAGTTTAAGTTTAATATTAGGGTAAGGTTTAGGGATAAAAATTAGACAGGAGTTAGGTTATAGGCATGGATAAGACTTTAGGAGTGGAGTTAGACTTTAGGATTATAGTTAGACTTTAAGGATTAGTTAGACTTTAAGGATTTAACCTTTAGGATTGGAGTTGGATTTGGATTAGACTTTAGGATTGGAGTTAGATTTGGATTAGATTTTAGGATTGGAGTTAGATTTGGATTAGATTTTAGGACTGGAGTTAGACTTTAGGATTTGAGTTAGATTTGGATTAAACTTTAGGATTGGAGTTAGATTTTTATAAAACTTTAGGATTAGAGTTAGACTTGGTTTAAGCTTTAGAATTGGATTTGGATTGGAGTTAGATTTGATCTCACTCGTGTATGTGTGTGTGTGTGTGTGTGTGTGTGTTTGTGTGCATGTGAGAGGTTGACAGGAAACTCTCAGCATTCAGTGCACACCTGTGCAGGTAAACAGTAAATTCTGAGAAACGGGAAACAGAAAGGCCAGATGATTCATGCACTTCCACATTGGCAGGAAGCCGATGCGCCGTTGCAGGTCGGTGAGAAATAACGCGTCGAAGGAGAGAAAGGAGACCGTATGTAGAGAACAGAGAGACCAAATGAGAAAAGGGCAAACATTTTACTGTTAGTACCAAGTTCCTCTTTTTGATAATTTTGTTGTGGCTTGGCTAGGTGCAATCTCATATATAGCAATGTGGGGGGAAAAGCTATCATTATCAATTCACAGTAAGAAGTAGGCTTAATTTAAGAATCCCATAATACACCACACACACACACACACACCACACACACACTCTCAAAGCGATGCACATGACTGACGAATAGCTGCAACGAGATGCACAATGTAGTGTTCGTGTGGCCCAGCGGGAATTTAGTACACAGGTTGAGACTAAAACCTGAATTTATTATTAGTTTGTAGGATTAGAGCACTAGCATGTAGGAAAGAAACGGCTGTGATTGTTGGTTTGGAACACATCCCAAGTGGCATACAGCAGTCAATTGGATGTTTGGTTTGGGACACGTCCAGAATGACCTCACGAACATGTCTATGTGGTTTGGGACACATCCACAATAGTCCAATAGTACTTTCTTAATAATTTTGTATTTCTATACATTCTATATCTATATCTATATCTATATCTATATATATATATATATATATATATATATATATATATATATATATATATATATATATAGATATATGAGAGAGATAGAGAGAGAGAGAGAGAGAGAGAGAGAATTTTCATTGTGATTTGCGACACGTCCAAAATGGACAAATGGGTATCATGTTTCCATAATGAGTAGTCCATGTGATTTGGGACACTTCCAAAATGGACAAATGAACACGTGTAAGTGATTTATATGATAAATAGGCATTGTGATTTGGGACATGTCCAGAATATGAGCTTTCCTATGCGTGTAGGGTGTAATGAATAAGCCGTGTGATTTGGGACAGGTCCAGAATGGAGGAATGAGAATGTGTATATGGTTTATACTGTTTAATGTATATACATAATTTATATTAATATAAATTAATTTGGGGCACGGTGGCTTAGTGGTTAGCATGTTCACCTCACACCGCCAGGGTCCGGGTTTGATTCCCGTCTCGGCCATGTGTGTGTGGAGTTTGCATGTTCTCCCCGTGCCTCAGGGGGTTTTTTTCTCCGGGTTCTCCGGTTTCCTCCCCGGTCCAAAAACATGCACTGGTAGGTTGATTGGCACCTTTGGAAAATTGTCCCTAGTGTATGAATGTGTGTGTGTGTCCTGTGATGGGTTGACATTCCATCCAGGGTGTATCCTGCCTTAATGCCCATAGACGCCTGAGATAGGCACAGATTCCCCGTGACCCGAGGGAAGATCAGATATAGCGGTAGAAGATGAATGAACGAATGAATATATATATCCAGAACAAATTTGTGAAAGTGTCACTGTGGCCAAAATAGTGAGTGGGCCACGTGGTCCAGGGTAAACTCCAAGGCTATTTGGTGATTTGGTGATGACCTAGAAAAGTGATTTGCATCACACCCACACATAGAGTTTCATAGAGTTAATTATTTGTTTATATCCACTTTTCAGGCTACGATCGTTAGGATCCTGAAGGATCAATTTTGACTGGATTGATTGTGAATTCTTGTGAATAGTATACGATTGTAAGCGTTTCAGAAAGCAATCCGGAGATAATGCTGGATATGAAAAAGTAAAAAGAGAAAATAAAGTAGACGCTTAGTTTTCAGCTTTTGAATGGTTTTGCTTCAGTTCTGTCTCTTGTATCTCTCTTCTGCAAGTCTTAATATAAAAACGAAATAATTATCCGTTCGCATATTATAACTCGCTCATGTTGGCTAATCATCGGTCCACGTGTAGCATGCATGGAGAATCTTGCCGTTTGCTAAGGAAGCGATGAAGCTGCTGAATGCGTTTGATGAATGTAGAAGGAAGTGGTCAGGTCTGAGGGATAAATATCAGAGCAAAAAAAAAAAAAAAAGAAGGGCAAAGAAAGAAGAAGACATCTGGTTTAACCTTTTTAAACATCGGTGTGGGAAGCGTTTTTTAATGTGGCTACATTAATTATCGCTACCATGTTCTGTAGTCTCACTTCTTTCTTTATACCTCGTTAGGAGCTTTGTTGTGCAAAATGCAAATGAGGGGATGTGGGACCTTTTCCTCCCCAGAGAGAAAGACAGAGAGAGAGAGAGAGAGTGACGAATGATAAACTGTTTAGCCGATTTGATCATTAACCTCTAACATGTTAGTATTTTCACACTTCCTTCATGAGCACATGTTGTTGTGTTTTTTGTGCTGAGAATATGATAAAATAGTCTTTTTATCTGGTTTTACACGTGTTGTGTGGAGTTCGTACAGATATGCATAGGAAAAAAAAGGCCTGATGTCATTAAAGGGCAATGGTTGTCAAATCTACCCCAGCGGTACACCTACAGGGCCTCGGTGCACTAGAATTCGCCACCTTCATACCTGAGACTAAAGCTTATCGAATGTTCTAGACACAAGACCTTGGGTAAAAAACATGCAAATTGTGCATTGCAAAACAAGGCCATACGGGCGGTTTCCAAAATCTCTCAGACAAATCCACAGACACCTCAGATGCTTCGGTTTATTGTTTAAAAAAAAAAAAGACTTTCTTCAGATATATTCAGAAGCTCTGTGTCACCAAGCCAAGTCATTTATAAGGACAGTGCAAAAGCGGTATTGGAAATGACACCAAGGTGACAGAAATATAGACACTTCTCTCAGATGTGTTGGGAAATTGCTCAGAAAAGACCCTTGATGACTAAAAAAAGGAACGTTTTCGCACTCAAAATTGCCACGTAGTCGGTTTATAGCAAACAGTGAATGGAAATGCTTGAATAATGCAGCCAAGTCATTTACGACGACAATTAACTGGAACTGGAAAACGACATTTCTCTCAGATGTGTTGGAAAAGGATGTTGGAACCATGTAAACATGTAGTAAAACGGCGTCATTGACAATGATACAAACCTCTCAACAATGAAATATCGATATTTCTCTCAGACGTGTGGGTAAGTCACGGCGTAAAAGTCATTAGAGACGCCAAATT
>JACRUU010000021.1:2091348-2096348 GCA_030449085.1 Kryptopterus vitreolus
AACGCTTGGGTCATGTCCCGTGTCTTGTGCAGCACACGAGACGCCAAAAGATGGCTTCATTTTAGGCCGGTGGATATTCGACATAAACGAAGCCAAAGAAAATAATAACAATTCTTGTTTTTAGATTCCAAATCATCCCCAATATCCTCATTCAAAACTAGCAACATACCAGAAATAAAGTGAAATCAGGCCAAGAAACATGTTTGTGCTTTCAACATGGAAGTTGCTAATGAGCTAAACGGGCTAATTGACTAGAAGAAGCTCTAATATAGCGATGAAGTCATTTATACTGACTTTACAAAGACACAGTGAAAGTGAAAAAGGAGATAAAACCACTAGATTTACCTCATGTTCTGGTTAAAAAGAAAACACACACACACACACACACACACACACACACACACACACACAAAAGACAATTGTAAAAAGCTGGTATGAAGTCAAGTCGGTTGTAAAGGCACAAGTGACAGTGGAAACTAGATTAAAGAACCCCAAACATGACTTTTTTTACCTCAGATGTAAGGGTAAATTACTACCGAAAACATTCTATGACCTAATACTTAGCACCGGCTAAGTCCATGTGACACAAAACTGTGACAAGCAAACAACCTGTACTTCTGATATGCCTTTGTGAAGATGAGTAACGCCAGTCATGTACAAACACACAAGCTAATTAGGACTATGTATCTGTGTTTGTGTTTGTCCTCAGGCCCGGAATAAACAGACAGGAGAACTGGCTGCCATAAAGATCATCAAGATGGAACCTGGTAAGGGAACTTTCTTTGTGAGAACGAGTATGGAAATGACATTTACGGTGACTCAAATGGTCACTGTAAGATTATGCACAGCCATAATTCTCTGTCGAGAATCTGAATAAACGTACACTAAAGCGACATTTCGAAAGCATTTTCCGTAGACGTACATTTAATGATATATAAAATAAGTCTGTTATGAGATAGTGGGTGAGTTATTCAGAGATGTTTAGGTAAAGCACTAATTCCGGAGATTAACAACGACTCTTGTTCTCTCGTTGATTGGTTCTTATTTTCCTTTTCTCGCTCAGAGGACGATTTCTCCGTCATCCAACAGGAAATCGTGATGGTGAAGAGCTGTAAGCACAGCAACATCGTGGCCTACTATGGCAGCTACATCAGGTCAGAAACCTGAATGATACGACCATAGTATAATTTTGAGTGGGGAGCCAGTGAAAGTCAGGGGACCATGCGCACATTTGAACCTAGAGGCAGTTTAGCACAGCGTGTCCGCCCACCACGATGGAAATCCACTTGGAGACATGGAGAATGAAGCACCAGACAGACCACAACAAAAGCTCATGTTGGAGCAGTGGACTTTGGATCTGGAAGGTGACACTGGTAGATGTTCGGGAATATAACCAAATAAGTAAGTTAGGAAATGTATAATTCACAAACAGTCAAAGAATCTTGACCAACTACAGGAAATAATCAACCTTCTTGGGTCAAGGCTGGTCAAAAGATTGGCTGGGGTCTAGGCAAAAGCATTTATGGACATAGATATGTCTGGGAGTCAGATGTAGGTCTGGTGAAGAGCATTCCAGCGATAGGTCGATCTGGAAAAAAGCATTCTAGGATTAGGTAGGTCTGGTCAAGAGCATTCTAGAGATAGTTCTGATAAAGAGCATTCTAGCCATAGGTAGGTCTGGTCAAGAGCATTCTAGAGATAGGTCTGATAAAGAGCATTCTAGGCATAGGTAGGTCTGGTCAAGAGCATTCTGGGGGTAGGTCTGGTCAAGAGTATTCCAGGAATAATTAGATCAAGAGCATTCTGGGAGTAGGTCTGGTCAAGAACATTCTAGGCATATGTAGGTCTGGTGTAGAGCATTCTAGAGGTAGGCCTGGTCTAAAGCATTCCATGCATAGGTATATCTGGGGAAGAGCATTCTAGAGGTAGGTCTCATAAAGAGCATTCTAGAGTTAGGTCTGCTTAAGAGCATTCTAGAGTTAGTTCTGATAATGAGCATTCCAGTCATTGGTAGGTCTGGTGAAGAGCATTCCAGGTATAGGTATATCTAGTCAAGAGAATTCTAGAGGTAGGTCTGATAAAGAGCATTCCAGTCATTGGTAGATCGGGTCAAGAGCATTCCAGGTATAGGTAGGTCTGCTGAAGAGCATTCTAAAGGTGTGTCTGGTCAAGAGCATCGCAGGCATTGGTAGGTCTGGTGAAGAGTGTAGAAGTGGGTGGAACTGCTGTCTGCAAGACTGAGTTGGATTGTGATTGCTCAAAAGGGTTTGAAAGACGTAATGAAATTTGTCAAGAATGTTTTAAGAGGGGGATTTGGGGTTAATAAAAAAAAATCTTTCTTGAAATAAATAGGATTGTTAAAGTGGCCATGGTCATGAGTATGGGAGTATGGTTGGAATTAATTCTAGAAAGAATACTTTCTTGTCAAAAGTAACCTGGGATATTTGAGCACAAAATGGTACCATCTTGGTGCATTTGTTCTGATATTCTAGAAACTCATTAAGAATATAAATTGTAATGTTTATATAGACGTATAGATGTTTAGATGAATAAGGATCTTGCACAAGCTAATATTTGTTAGCTGAGCTTTAATATTAACCTACTGCTAGTAATAACAGCATTCAAAGTACAGACAGATGAATTTGTATTTGTGTCTATTGAAGGTCAAATAAACTCTGGATCTGTATGGAGTACTGTGGCGGCGGCTCCTTACAAGATATCTATCACGGTAATGTACTGTGTCTCTCATAGAGACCTCATCGTCTTCTAAACTGATATCATTATTATTAGTGATATGGCGAATATCTGCATTTTGCTTTGTCAAATAACCATTAGATTACCTTTCTAGATTAGCTGATTTTATATTTGATAAAAATATAAATGTGGTTTTAATGCTTGGTTTTTTTTTGCTCATATTTTTGTTACTTGCGGTTTGTGTACTAACTTCTTCCACTCCACATGACAGATGTTGTCATTACTAAATATGTCTCTGAACACAGATCGAAGTGAAAGAAGCGTTGCCTGTTTGGTTTTTGTGATAGTTTCGTGTAACTTACAAAGTGAGAAGGTGTCAACGAAGACTATATTTGGAGGGTCAAGCTTATGGAAGAAGAAGAATAGAGTGTATATGTGATAATTATTTGTCACATAAACATTACAGCACGGTGAAAGTCTTTGCTTCCACTGTGTCCCAGCTTGTCGTTGGTAGCTGGGGTCAGAGCGCAGAGTCAGCCATGATACAGCGCCCCCTGGAGCACACAGGGTTAAGGGTTTTGCTCAAGGACCCAAGGTCGTCAGCTTGGCGATACCGGGGCTTGAACCGGGATCTTCCTATCAGTATCCCAGCACCTTAGACCACTGAGCCACACGCCCTCCCCTTCTCAAGAGACTATGAGAAGTCTGCTAGAAGCATTTGTTTAGTCCCATGCTCCGGCTACCAACATGGCTGGTACTTTGGCAAATTTAGAGATAATCATCCTTTTTTTCAGTCAAACTCCGCCCTCTCACTTGTAGAGAATGGGGGCAGTTTTGTTCTCTAGATCCCCCAGCCATTGCTATTATATCATTATTGTAGCATTCTCAGGATTTGACCTTCATAGCTTGGGATAACTCCTGGAGCACTTTGGGTTAAGGGCCTTGCTACCCTTGAGCCGTGATCACATGTCCAGTGGTGGCTTGGTGATACTAGAAAACCTGACCTTCCGATCCGGCCTCTTAACCACTGAGCTACCCCTTTCCCAAAGTGCTATCCTTATGGGCCTGATGCCCCTACAGACAGGGTACCGGGGCATGCCGATTTAGTATATTCACACAGTTCTAAATGTACTATACTCTATGTTAGAATGGAAAGTAGGAGGGTCAAAATATTTAATAGAACATTTCTGCCATTGGACAGACACCCTTAACTTACTTATTTCTGTCATCACGACCAAGGCAAGGCAAGACGTAGATCATGTGACCTGGAAATGCAAATAAAAACGTTTCCATTACAGTTTTGTGAATTATTCCTTTCTCGCATCGTCTAAATAAAAAAAAAAAAGCACCTCATGCGAGTGTAAAAACATTTTTGCGCTACATGTGAATTCCATTGCTATTTAAAGTTGCACATTTTAAAGGGTCATGGAAACACACTTATTGATCTACACATTCTTTTAATACCATGTTGAAGCTGGAAGTTTATTGCATTTTTTTCTGTCTACTCCATCACTTACCCCTTAATTCTCTCTTTTTCAGTAACCGGCCCACTTTCAGAGCCACAGATTGCATACGTGTGTCGCGAGATGCTACAGGTGATCGCATAAATGCACAATTTGCCTCTCAGTGTGTGTGTGTGTGTGTGTGTTATTTCACGAAATAACTCTTTTGTAGGGGGGCACGGTGGTTTAGTGGTTAGCACGATCGCCTCACACCGCCAGGGTCCGGGTTTGATTCCCGTCTCGGCCATGTGTGTGTGGAGTTTGTGCATGTTCTCCCCGTGCCTCAGGGGGTTTTTCTCTGGGTTTTCCGGTTTCCTCCCCCGGTCCAAAAACATGCACGGTAGGTTGATTGGCACCTTGGAAAATTGTCCCTAGTGTATGGATGATTGTGTGTGTGTGAGTGTGAGTCCGTGTCCTGTAATGGGTTGGCGTTCCATCCAGGGTATATCCTGCCTTAATGCCCATAGACGCCTGAGAGAGACACAGACTCCCCATGACCCGAGGGAAGATAGGATAAAGTGGTAGAAGATGAATGAATGAATGAATGAATGAACTCTTTGGTACCTTATTAACAGAAATACCTTTGAGGTTAATTCTTGCTCGAGCAGAAATACACACTCCATTTTTTAATGTTTTGCATTTTTGGGTCCCAACTGGATGGAAATTGAACTTATCGTAACTCTGACGACATTGACTTCTTTTTTCGTACAGGGTTTAGATTACCTACATGGGCAGAAGAAGATACACAGGGACATCAAGGTACGTGCTGGCGACGGAAATATTTTTCAGTATTAAGCACTAAAA
>JACRUU010000021.1:2101348-2103848 GCA_030449085.1 Kryptopterus vitreolus
TAAAAAATTGCTACTGCTAGAGGAAAAAAAGTCGTAGTACTTCCGTCACTGGCACGACGAATACTAAAATATTAACATCACGAATAGAACTTCTAACACAAATATGACTTCTACTATGACTCACACTGTTACTATTAGTACTGATACAACTGTCATGGCTACTGAAACGCCTAACAATATTGCTACTGTTCAGATTAGCAATACTACTGTAGCAAAAGTATTACAGTTGTTATTGCTGTTATAACTTTTATAACATTTAACAATATGCATAAATAAGCATATTTTTATAAGCATTTTTAATGCCAATAGTAATTTGTGTAATTACTGCTGCTGATACAGCCACTTACAGAATGTATTGCTAGTGCTAATACCGCTAATAACAATGATAATAGTAGCAGTAGTAATAATAATAATAATAATAATAATAATAATAATATTCTTTACTTCTTTTTTTATTCTTCTCTCTCTCTCTCTCGTCTCTCTCTCTCTCTTTTTTTTAGCACATGTTCGTGACTCAGCCGAGTTTGACTCGAGACTTGACCCTTGAACTGCTGGATAAACTCCGCCATCCTGAGAAACTCAAAGAGTGCTTACATCCAGATGAAGATGACATAGAGGTACACACACACACACACACACACACGGACAAAACACACATACACACACACACAGTCTACACCACACATACATACGCACGCACACCACACACACATAAACACATATACACACACACACAACACAACACACACACACACCACACACACAGACACTCTACATCCACACACACACACAGACACTCACACACCATAACACAACACGCACTACACACCAACAACAAACATACACATACACCCACGCACAACACATCTTACACACACACACACACACAACACACAGACACATAAACAAACACACACACACACCACACACACACACATACACGACACACACAAACACACACACAGACACACACACACACACACACACACACACACACATACACACACACACACACACACACACACACACACACACAGCTTTCATACACACACAGACACACACGCAACACATCGGCACACACACACACACACACACACACTAATAAACACACACGCACACACACACACACAAAAAAATATACACACACACACACAAACACACCACAACACACACACACACACACACACATCACACACACACACACACACACACACACACACACACACACACACACACACTCACACACACACACACACACACACACACACACACACACACACACACACACACACACACACACACACACACACACACACACACACATACACACACACACACACACACACACACTCACACACCCACGAGCCACACACACACACACACTAAAACACACCACCACACACACACACACACACACACACACACACACACACTTCACATACACACACACACACACATACACACACACACTCTACACACACATAAACACACATACGCACATACGCACACCCCTCTCTCACACACACACACACAACATACACACACTCACACACACACACAAACACACACACACACACACACTACACACACACACCACACCACACACACACACACACACACACTCTAACACACACTGTCTCTCTTTCTCTCTCTCAAACACACACACACGCTTCCACTCACACACACTCTTACACACAAACACACACACGCACACTCCCACTCACACACACACACACACACATGCACACATACACACACACATACACTCTCCCGCTTTCTCTCTCTCTCTCACACACACACACACACACATATACAAAACATATGTATGTGTGTGTGTGTGTGTGTGTGTGTGTGTGTGTGTGTGTGTGTGTGTGTGTGTGTGTGTGTGTGTGTGTGTGTGTGTGTGTGTGATATGTTACTTGCTATACAGGTGCCAAATTCTCTGAGACGGATTCACTCCATCAACCGACACAATCGGGCCGAGAGGACAAACTCAGACATCAGCTGTAAGAAGCTGTCTCACATCTGTCTGTCTCACATCTGTCTGTTTTCTTGTATCTCTCAGTCTTTGCCTCTTCCGTCGGTGTCTCTTTTTTTCTTTTCTGTCCATCTTTATCTCTTGCATGTCTTTTACTCTTATTCTTTGGTCCGTCTGTCTGCTTTACTGTCTGTCTGTCTGTCTGTCTGTCTGTCACACTTCTTTGTCGGTCTTTGTTCTCTTTCACACATACACACCCACACACACCCACACACACTCTTATTCTTTGATCTAGCTCTCTGTCTTTTCTGTCTATCACCCCCCCCACACACACACACACACACACACTCACTTTTTCCTGTATGTCTGTCTCACCTTCTCTTTTGTTTTTCGACCTGCTTCTCAAATGCAATCTTCTGTCATTATCTCTCTCTCTCTCTCTCTCTCTCTCTCTCTCTCTCTCTCTCTCTCTCTCTCTCCCTCTCTCTCTCGGACTTAAACACATTGTGTGTTTCAGTGGAT
>JACRUU010000021.1:2106348-2123848 GCA_030449085.1 Kryptopterus vitreolus
TCAAAGCTCTTCTCGCTTGTAGTTGTTCTTCAAAAAGGTTTTCAACGGCTGCCCTTTGAAAATCAACTGCTCTACGACTTGGGATCATCCGACCACCAAAGGTAAACAAAAACAAAACGATTTAAGTAACGATTTAAACGTTAAATATTTTTCAGATTGTTCGCCCGTGTTCTGTGTGCGTTGGTTCTTGTTAAATGTTGTTTGTATGTGGAATTAACACCACAACCAGCAGATTAGATCATGGCAAGGTCACAGCAAGGTCAAATGTGTTCCTCGTAGCTACAAATGTTTAAAACCTAAGGCTGTCGAAGTTGACGTGTTATTAGCGTGTTAACGCAAATTCTCTTTAACAGCACGAATTTTTATTCTTTTAATGTTCATTTCACGTTTTAATGAATTCATTTCTTGTTCATTTCAATGTCATTTTTCGAGTGCTTGTTTTAATTGTAAAATATGGGACATGGCTCCTTTAAGAATTATGTTCCGGTCACTCACATTGTAATGCAGAGTTCTTAAAGGAGCCACGTCCCATATTTTACAATTAAAACAAGCGCTAGAAAAGTCACATTGAAATTAACAAGATTCATTAATATTAAAAGAAGAATTTCCAGAGCAAAATAACTATTAAATAAACAGTCATTTTATTAAAGGGAAAGATTTTGAGAGAAATGGATATAAGTATAACATCTGTTACATTTTCTTACATTTTACATTAGAAAGTTTTGAAATGAAATGAAATGAAATCTTTGAACAGCCCTAATAAAAACGTACAAAGTACTTTTCTTTGATAAATAGTGATGTACCTATACATAGTGATGTATAGGTAGTCCCTATTTGCTGTTATAATAACCTCCAGGATACTGGGATAGATTTGAGTTTCGGGACGTCAGACCAATCAAGTCCTTCGACGCGTTTCCAACCAATAGAAAGCAGATCTTCATGGAGCTGGCTTTGTGCACATGTTTAGGCCTCCGAGTCCAAGTGAAGGCCTCCAACATTGTGCTGGCAGCTTGAGTGGTTGGTGTCCCAGTACTTTTGGGTGGAATCTCATCTCAGGTCCTAATACTTTCATCTGTCTCTCGTCTCAGACCACCATATGATCCTGGGAGCTGACGAAGGGATCTTCACGCTAAATCTGAACAGCACGGAGGCCACGCTGGAGCTGGTGAGCCCAACTCGTCAACGTCCGCTCGTTTAGCTAAACGTAGCATTTCCACACCGTTTTAATGCCGGATTTGATTAATTATGGGATGACCGACCCCTACCGACCCCGACCCCTCCCACCCCCCCCCCCCCCCTCCCCTACACACACGCACACAGTTATAATCTTATCATTTGTTTAATGTTGTGTGTGTGTGTGTGTGTGTTTTTTTTATTTAATCAAGCTTAATCCAGGGAAATGCACGTGGGTCTACACCATCAGCAACGTCCTCATGTCCATATCAGGTGAGATTGAAAATATCCGGAAGTCGATAAACGATATGGTATTTTCGTGCAGAGAAATGATTAGTTCAATGGCATGCACACAGGTGGGTCATGTGACCTCATTATGAAGGGTTTAGATCGAATAATGATCGCAGAAAAAGGAAGTGTGCGTGCATAAATCCCACTTCCACCACTAAGATTCCAACGCTGGGTGACTGGGTTACATCATGTGACACTATAAAATGTGCCGATCACAGAGGGGCGAATACTTTTGCAAAGCTTTATTTTTTCGCTAGGTGATTATGCTTTGTGACTATTAGATGATCGTGTGTGTGTGTGTGTCTCAGGAAAGTCCTCCCAACTCCATTCCCACTCACTGAAGGAAATGTACGAGCAGGCTAGAAAAGAGCATCGTGTGGCACTGCCAACGCACAGATTGATACCCAGGTGACCACACACACACACACACACACACACACACACACACACACACACACTATTAGTATTGTTTGGCGTAACCCACACAACTCAAAGCCACACCGGCTGTGCAGTAACCGAAACACTGACGTTGATGTGACCTACATGGTGATGTCATGATTCCTCCATACAAATGTAAAATAGCAAACACACAGGTTCACACTAACACACACTTACACATAACCACACACACACACGCAACTATACACACCAAGGAACACAATTCGAACCAAACTGATGTTTTTCTTCTCTTGTTTATTCATCGAAGGAAGGTCACCATCACCACGAAGATCCCAGACACCAAGGGATGCCGAGCGTGCACTGTGGGTAAGGGGAATTTCATCCCAATCCTATCGACTCAAATCCACATTACTGTCAATCCCACATTCATGAATACACATTACTGTCAATCCCACATTCATGAATACACATTACTGTCAATCCTACATTCATGAATCCACATTACTGTCAATCCCACATTCATGAATCCACATTACTGTCAATCCCACATTCATGAATACACATTACTGTCAATCCCTACATTCATGAATCCACATTACTGTCAATCCCACATTCATGAATACACATTACTGTCAATCCCACATTCATGAATACACATTACTGTCAATCCCACATTCATGAATCCACATTACTGTCAGTCCCACATTCATGAATCCACATTACTGTCAATCCTACATTCATGAATCCACATTACTGTCAATCCTACATTCATGAATCCACATTACTCCAAATACCATAAAATTAAATTCACATTACTCTAAACCCCACATTCTTGAATTCATATTACTCCTAATACCATGAAATTAAATTCACATTAGTCTAAATCCCACATTCCTAAAATCACATTACTCCTAATACCATAAGATTAAATTCACATTACTCTAAACCCCACATTCTTGAATTCACATTACTCCTAATAGCATAAAATTAAATTCACATTAGTTGAAATCCCACATTCTCCCCATATTACCCCTAAATCCTGCATTCTATTATCCAATTCTCATTACTCATTATAGAAAATTTAATTCACAATAGTCTTAATCCCACATTCTTAAATTGCTATAAAAATTCACATTAAACTCAAATACTGTCCAAATTGCAGATTCTAGAATTCACATGACTATAAATTCCCAAAATTCACATTTCTCTTCATCTCATATTTTCAAAATTCACATTAAATCCCACTTTCTCTAATTCACATCATTACTCTAAATGTTATTCATTTACACATGTAAAATCTACCATATTCATTCTGTTATTCACATTAGTATAAATTCCATATTCTCAAATCCACATTAATCTCAATACCACATTCATGAATTCACATTACTCCAAATCCCATAAAATTGAATTCACATTAGTCTAAATCCCACATTCTTAAATTCAATTGACTATAAATTCCACATTCACATTTCTCATCTCACATGTTTGAAATTCACATTAAATCCCACTTTGTCTAATTCAGATTACTTTAAATGTTATTCATTTAAATTTACATTCATGTTAAACCCCACATTCTTGACCCATATTAACCGATATCCCACATGATTCACATTAGTATAAATCCCATATTTTTGAATTTACATTACTCCAAATCCCATAAAATGAAATTCACATTTGCCTAAATCCCACATTCATCAATTCACTTTACTCCAAATCCCAAAAAAATCTCATTCACATTAGTCTAAATTCCACAAATCCACTTTACTCCAAATTCTATAAACTTAAATCCACATTACTCTAAACCCCGCTTTCTCAAATCAGGATTACTCTAAATCCCCTGAATTTGCATTCACACTGCTCTAAATCCCACATTCTTAAATTCACATTACTATAAATCCTAAACTTCAGTTCGCATTACTCTCAATCCAAGAGTCTCAAATCCACTTTTCATTTTCATTTCGAAAGCCTGCTATGTTGTTTGTCATTCTTTCTGTGTTTAGTCCAAAACAGTCAGCGAGGCTGTGTGTTCCTGTGCGGTGCTCTCGAGTCCAGAGTGGTTCTGCTGCAGTGGTACGAGCCCATGCAGAAGTTCATGCTCATAAAGGTGGGTGACTTTTTACAACGATAAAAAAAACAGATATGAGCCAAAAAATTTTTTTTGCTAATAATGTGCTTATCTATCTATCTATCTATCTATCTATCTATCTATCTATCTATCTATCTATCTATCTATCTATCTGTCTGTCTATCTATCTACTAATCTGTCTGTCTGTCTGTCTGTCTGTCTGTCTGGCTGTCGGTCTGTCTGTCTGTCTGGCTGTCTGTCTATCTATCTATCTGTCTGTCTGTCTGTCTATTGTCTGTCTGTCTGCTATGTCTGTTTGTCTGTCTGTCTCGATCTATCTATCTGATCTATCTGCTATCTATCTATCTATCTATCTATCTGTCTGTCTATCTATCTATCTATCTGTCTGTCTGTCTGTCTGTCTGTCTGTCTGTCTATCTATCTATCTATCTATCTATCTATCTATCTATCTATCTATCTATCTATCTATCTATCTATCTATCTATCTATCTATCTATCTATTTGTGTCTATCTATCTATTTCTATCTATGTATCTATCTGTCTGTCTATCTATCTATCTATCTATCTATCAATCTATCTCTCTCTCTATCTCTCAATCTATATCTATCTATCTATCTAATCTATCTATCTATCTATCTATCTATCTATATCTCTCGATCTATCTGTATCTATTTGTCTGTCTATCTATATCTATCTATGTATCTATCTGTCCTGATCTATCTACTATCTATCTATCTATCTATCTATCTATCTATCTATCTATCTATCTATCTGTCTGTCTGTCTGTCTATCTATCTTTCTGTCTGTCTGTCTGTCTATCTATCTGTCTGCTATCTATCTATCTCTATCTATCTATCTGTCTATCTATCTATCTATCTATCTATCTATCTATCTATCTATCTATCTATCTATCTATCTATGTCTGTCTATCTATCTATCTATCTATCTATCTATCTATCTCTGTATCTGTCTATGTCAATCTATCTATCTATCTAATCTATCTATCTATCTATCTATCTACTATCTATCTATCTATCATCTATCTATCTATCTATGTCTATCTATCTATCTGTATCTATCTATGCTATCTATCTATCTGTCTATCTATCTATCTATCTGTCTGTCTGTCTGTCTGTCTGTCTGTCTGTCTGTCTGCTGCAGGACTTTGATTTCCCCCTGCCGTCTCCCCTGCGCATGTTCGAGATGTTGATGGCTCCTGATCAGGAGTACCCGCTGGTGTGTATCGGGATCAGTAGGGGTGCAAATCCCACGCAACCCGTTCACATGGAGTTCATCAACCTCAACTCCAACACGTCCTGGTTCACCAGCGCCGGCACTGGTAAGCGAACGGGAAGTGAACTCGCCATCGGGGCTCCTTCCGATAAGTATCATTAATTATTCGCAATATGAGAGAATAAAGTAGGATTCATACAATTAATTATATATGTGTGTATATATATACATGAAATGTTGTTTATTGTTGGTGTTACTTCCTATATTCATTTGTGTCGGGATTATGACCTGTGTGTGTGTGTGTGTGTGTGTGTGTGTGTGTGTTTGTTAGAGAACCGAAGCATGGACAGAGTTCAAGTGATTCAGCTGGACTGTGAAACGGTCCTTGTTCTTATTGAGAGTAAGTCAACTTTAGTGTGTGTGAGGAAAGAAGGAATAATGTGCACGGAGTAAATTCACACTTCCTATAAAGAGACAGACGCGATATTCCGATCTGCAACCCGAAGCCTTTAACCGCGGCTCTACCACTTCCCCAAAAGGGTTTTAGTTATATAAGGCGGTCAAGAAAGTGAGAAAAGTGAGTCAGAGCACAACCCGAGCCAGTTCCGCTGGAGCTCCTTTGCCAAACAGGGGCAGTGCCACTTCCAATCAGCAACTCAGGGTCTATTGACCTACTACTTTCCACAGGTTATTGCTAGTACTGTTAAAGTTAACGGCATTAATGTTATTAGCGTGCGATTAACGCAGTGTGCATTATAATATATATGCATTACAAAACATATAAGGCAGATCGGCTTGCCGTTACGTTTCACAAAAAAATATAAACTCTCCCACTCTGGCAAAAAAGTCCGCGGGTTGGCCACCCCTGGCTTACAGTGTTAGGATAGAATAGATAAGAGGTGATAGATGTGTTTTATTAACAAACAAAAAAACATCCAGCAACGTGCATACTTTCTCACACTTCCTAAATTTCCCCCAATTACGCCACCTAGCTGCGTAAACGTATCACCAGTTTAAATGGAAAGCAACCAAAACCGGAACAGAATTCTTAAAGGAGCCATGTCCCATATTTACCGATTAAAACAAGCACTAAAAAAACGTAACATTGAAATTGCGCCAAGGTTGTGGATTTGAACGTTTTGCCATTTTCCCATTCGCAGACACGGTGCACGTGGTGAACGTGGAGGGGGCGCTGAAGAGCTCCCGGAAGCTGCAAGCCGAAGTCACCTTCCCTTTGGAGGTCGAATCAATAGGTACGCAATCGCTCGCAGTCCAGGGATCCGAATGTAGACTTTACAACAAGATGGGAACCAAATTTGAACGTCGGGTTTCGGTTTCGGCGAGTCGTGGCATTTTGGTAGACTGGAAACCCTCCCCCCCCCCCCCCCCGAAAAAAAAAAAACGAAACTCTATTCTTAAACAGCACAATGTATGCTAGCAAAGTAGTTACAAGCCACTAGTCAACACTAAACTAGCTCAATATACAGTAAAGAGATAAGTAGCTAGCTTGTAGAGCTTATAACAGTCTATAATAGCTAATGGCAGCTAATAAACCTGTAAGGTTTTTCGCTAATATTAAGGGACTTTTTCATTATATAGCAAATATTTGATGCTATGTTATTTGACATGTATATATCTGTTTGTTGTGTGTGTGTGTGTGTGTGTGTGTGTGTGTGTGTGTGTGTGTGTGTGTGTGTGTGTGTGTGTGTGCAGTGCATGTTGAGGGCACGTTGTTGGTTCTATGGAAACATGGATGGCAGAGGAGGGGCGAAATCTTCACAGAAATCCTGCAGGAGATGGCTGATCCTAGGAAAACATTCCGACTCGTTGGATCGGACCGGTACGCCTGCATGCACTCTTCCATTTCACACTGGATTGCTTTCACAGAGAAACGCACGAATATTAAACATTGGCACGAATTAAATCGCACATTAATGGCACGTTTTCAATGTACCATGTGCTGTTTCTAATACTCTATAGTTATATACAATAATAAAATTATACATCATTCATTCATTCATCTTCTAGCGCTTTATCCGATCTTCCCTCGGGTCACGGGGAGTCTGTGTCTATCTCAGGCGTCTATGGGCATTAAGGCAGGATACACCCTGGATGGAATGCCAACCCATCACAGGGCACACACACACACACACACACACACACACACACACACACACACATTCATACACTAGGGACAATTTTCCAAGGTGCCAATCAACCTACCAGTACCGTGCATGTTTTTTGGACCGGGGGAGGAAACCGGAGAACCCGGAGAAAAACCCCCTGAGAGGCACGGGGAGAACATGCACACAAACTCCACACACACATGGCCAGAAGACGGGAATCGAATCCAACGGACCGGATCCTGGCGTGTGTGAGGCGAACGTGCTAACCACTAAACCACCGTGCCCAATTATACATTATTTCATATTTATTTTACTCTGGAAATTCATTCATTCATTCATTCATCTTTCTACTGCGCTTCTATCTACCGCTTTAAATAATCCGATTCATCGATCCCTCGGGTCCTCGGGTCAACGGGGTCTGTGCCTATCTCAGGCGTCTATGGGCATTAAGGCAGGATACACCCTGGATGGAATGCCAACCCATCGCAGGGCACACACACAAACACATTTTTCACACACACATTCATACACTAGGGACAATTTTCCAAGGTGCCAATCAACCTACTGTGCATGTGTTTTTGGACCGGGGAGGAAAACCGGAGAACCCGGAGAAAAACCCCCTGAGGCACGGGCACGGGGAGAACATGCACAAACTCCACACACACAGGCCGGGACGGAAATCGAACCCGGACCCTGGCGGTGTGAGGCGAACGTGCTAACCACTAAACCACCGTGCCCACTAAACCACCAAGTGCCCAATTACATTATTTAATTATTTATTTTACTCTGGAAATTATTTCTTTATAATATATATTTCTTGTTAATTATTACATTTCTGGATTTCAATGTAAAAATTATTATACGGTACGTGACTCCTTTAAGAATTATGTTCCGGTTTTGGTAGCGGCGCATGTCACAACAGGTGTGCGCTACTTGCTATTTTACCCTAAATATAACCTAAAGTATATGGAAAAACGTACACAGTTTATATCAAAAGCAAGCAAAAGGAATGACGATCGTGTGTTGTCGTTTTGGAAAGTTACTTCACAACTTGTTTTGTGTTGTTTGTTTTTTTCACAGGATGGTTGTGTTGGAGACGCGGCAGTGCGAGGACCAGTCAGGACTCTCCAATCTCTATGTCCTGGAGATCGCTGAGCATATCGTCGCCATGTCATGAACGCACACACACACACACACACACACACACACACACACACACACACACACACACACACACACACACAGTCCCGTTATGTCCACGCGTGTGTATATTCCAAACAAAACAAGACTCTCTTTTCACATTGGGCCGAACGTGTGTGTGTGTGTGATTGTGTGTGTGTGTGTGAGTCTGTGTGTGAGTGTGCCGGTGTGTACAGTATTCTGTTAAATAAACACATAAGACCAGTTCACACAAGCGTGTGTGGTTTATTATAAAAGAATATTATTGAACAAATTGTATTATTATCGTTCTAAAAACCAAGGACAGGGATCAGTGCGACTGTGTGTGTGTGTGTGTGTGTGTGTGTGTGTGTGTGTGTGTGTGTGCTTGACACCTGGAGTTAAGGCAAAAGGGATCAAAGGATTTGACTTAATTACATACATATAACCTTAATGACAATCAAAACACATGAATTCAGATAGATGGATGGATAGATAGACAGACATAGAGATAGATAGATAGACAGACAGACAGATAGATGGACAGACAGACAGATAGATAGATAAATAGATAGATGGACAGACAGACAGACAGATAGATAGATGGACAGATAGACAGACAGATAAATAGATAGATGGACAGACAGACAGACAGATAGATGGACAGACAGACAGATAGACACAGAAAGAAGGATGACAGACAGACAGACAGATAGATAGACAGAGATAGATGACAGACAGACAGACAGATAGGATGACAGACAGACAGACAGACAGATAGATAGATAGACAGACAGAGAGACAGATAGATAGATAGATAGATAGACAGATAGAATAGATAGATAGATAGATAGATAGATGGACAGACAGACATGATACAGACAGAGAGACAGATAGATAGATACAGATAGATGGACAGACAGACAGATAGATAGATGGACAGACAGACAGATAGATAGATGGACAGATAGATAGATAGACAGATAAAGAGATAGATGGACAGACAGACAGATAGATGGACAGACAGTATAGAGACAGACAGATAGAAAATAGATGGACAGACAGACAGGATACAATAGATGGACAGACAGACAGATACAGACAGACAGATAGATATAGGACAGACAGATAATATAGATAGATGACAGATAGATAGATAGATAGACTAGATAGACAGACTAGATAGATAGATAAATAGATAGATGACAGACAGACAGACAGACAGATAGATGACAGACAGACAGACAGATAGACTGACAGACGATAGATAGAAAGGACAGACAGACAGACAGACAGACAGACAGACAAGATAGATAGATGGATGTACGCTAGACATTACAGCGGCAATTTACTAATAGTTATCCTCCCCCTTTGTTTGTTGATTTGTTTATCTATTTACTGAACCGGTTTATTTTCGGACCGCGTTCACTTCCGCGTCAGGAAGCCTGGGTTTCCGGTGCGGCCTGGCTGGTGCTAAAGATGGCCGGCGATGGAGGCGCTCTGAAGGATATCAACGAGATCAAGTCTCAGTTCCGCACCAGGGAGGGTTTTTACAAGCTGCTCACGCTCTCGGACTCGCAGCAGCGGGCCGGCTTGGCTCGCGGTCCCGGTGCCGGGAGCGCCGCAGCCGGCGCCGCCTCGATAGCGGGGGGCGGCGGCGGCGGCGGTGTGGTCCCGGGACCCGGCGCCTCCTCTCCGGCTTCGGCGGGTTTCCTGCCGCCGGTGCGGGTCTCCATGGTGAAGCTTCAGCCGGAAGACCCGAGCGAGGAGTCCGAGCGCGTGTGCTTCAACGTCGGCCGCGAGCTTTACTTCTACACGTACACCAACATCAAAAAGGTGCGTGAATCCGCCGCCGCGCAGGCAGTGATGTGTTTACTGCTTCCTTTCCGTTGTTTATTTACATACGAAATAATCATTTCCAAAGCCTATTGTTATTATAAACTACACAACATTGGAATCGCCCGTCTCATTGGCCTGCATCCTATAATAATCCCCCGTGCTAATACACACCCAGGTTTATTCTTTAAATCATTGTAAACCAAACAAATAAAAATAAACATTGAGCCACGTTATAAATGCTTTAATTAGGATTAATCGCCAATTCTGTGCTCCAAAAAGATCAAAGGGATAAAAAAATCCTTACTACTTGTTAATAATAATAATAATACATATAATAATGAATTTGAATACATCTTAAGTTGGATTTTGTTGTTGTTGTTGTTGTTGTTGGAAAAAAAGCAATATTTTCCCCATACACATTTTTTTCTCCCTTTGTTTGTTTGTTTATTTAATTAATTTAATGGATCTTATTTATGTGTTTATATAAAAGGGAATTATTTTTTGTATTTATTTATTGTTTTTAATACGAACTTGTTGCAGGAATGATCTCTCCACAATTTCTTCGCCGTGGTCGAAAATGACCGGGTCGATCTGTGGATTCTACGCGTTTAATGCTGTGACCCGATAAACGTTTGACCTTGAGGTCTTAATCCACATATTTCCACAGTGTTTATAGACCCGAGCTCAAAGGCCATTAGAAGTAATAATCGACTAACCACTCATTATTATTATTATTATTTGCTACGTTTATCGTCCCGCACGACGTCCTATAGAGTCTGTTTAGCGCTTGTTTTTTCGTTTTTTCGCATTTTTTCTCCCTTCTCACCTTTCCATTCATTATAATGTTTGTGTGATGTGTTTCCTTTGTCTTATAATCCTAATAAACTCCTAAATCCTAAAATATATCGATGTGCTTGAATTCCAAACCTTATTAGATGCCTGTGAATCCCACTTTATTTCATTGCGAATTCATTGCGGTTTGTTCCTCCATGACGGTTGTGAATAAGTCAAGTTCGTCACCATCTGTGTTTTTTTTTTTTTTTTTTAATGAAATGTTCAGCTTTAAGAAAAAAACAAAATGCCAGTTTGAATTTATTGGGGGAAAAAAAAAAAGAATTATAAAGTAAAATAAATATTGTGGTTAAGAAAGGATAACCGTGGTGCCGTAAACCATAAATTTACCGTAACCATAGTACAGTAAATTTAAAATGTGTCGTGTTTTAGGGCGCCAATGCTGCATTGCAATCCTTCTTCACAAATTTGTCAAAATTTCGATTTTTTTTTTTGTATAAATACCATAAATGCTACTTTTGCAGAACAGTCTATTTTATCCTTGTGAGTGTGTACAAAGTGTTAAAATAACAAGACATTTAAGCAAATAAAATTCATCTTCGCGATGAATTCCGAAAGTGGCGTTTGGACATATTTACCCACCATTTAACGCGTCTCAAAGGACACGTAATGCTTAAGAATGCATAAGTAACGCTTTGATATTTAAGACGATGTTTTAAAATAAATTGTGAACATGCAGATATTTCTTTGGAGGGGAAAAAACAACGCCACGTTTGGCGCGAAATTTCTCGCCCCATTTGCTGAATTCTGTGGACATTTCCAAATGCATTAAATCGCCTCAATCGTGCAGCGAAAGAACGCACATTTTGCGATTATACCTGATAATGTCAAATCGCACATTGTTAAAACAATTCTGATATTATCGTAGACTCTCTTGTACAAACATATATGATTTTGATACATTCCCCTGCCCCGCCCCCTGGTGTTTACATCCTTTTTCTTGTCACCAATCCATAGGCGGTGGATCTTAGCAAGCCTATAGATAAGCGTATATACAAAGGCACACAGCCGACGTGTCATGACTTCAACCAGTATTCCGCCACTGCGGACAGCGTGGCTCTCATCGTGGGCTTTTCGGCCGGCCAGGTGCAGTACCTGGACCCCATCAAAAAAGAGACCAGCAAGCTTTTTAATGAAGAGGTGAGATTGTGGGTGTCCCGTCTAGGTCTCTCTCTCTTTTTTTTGTATGTGTGTGTGTTTGTAGCCCATATTAAATATTGAAACTAACCCTTTGGAGGGAGGTGTCGTAGGTGTTTGACTAATACTCACATTGGTTCCTCTCTTGCAGAGATTAATAGACAAAACTAAAGTGACTTGCCTCAAATGGCTCCCGAAATCAGAGAACTTATTCCTGGCGTCTCACGCTAGCGGTCACCTGTACCTCTACAATGTGGAGCACCCGTGTGGCACGACGGCGCCGCAGTACTCTCTGCTCCGGCAGGGCGAGGGGTTTGCCGTTTACGCTTGCAAGACCAAAACGCCCCGCAATCCACTTCTGAGATGGGCGGTAGGCGAAGGCGGGCTGAACGAGTTTGCCTTTTCGCCCGATGGCGTGCACATAGCGTGCGTCGGCCAGGACGGCTGCCTGCGCGTCTTCCACTTCGATTCGATGGAGCTCCACGGCGTCATGAAGAGCTATTTCGGCGGCTTGCTGTGCGTCTCTTGGAGTCCCGATGGGAAATATTTGGCCACCGGTGGAGAAGACGACCTGGTCACGGTATGGTCGTTTGCGGAAAGCCGCGTGGTGGCGCGCGGTCACGGCCACAAATCCTGGGTCAACGTGGTGGCTTTTGACCCCTTTACTACCAGCTTAGAGGAAGAGGAACCGATGGAACTTAGCGGCAGTGAGGAGGACCTCCACCAGGGCCAGGGGGCGCTGAATTTCGGTCGCGTGCGAACCAGCAGCACTTTATCCCGTCTGTCTCGACACAGCTCTAAAGGGGGAGGGCCGTCAGTCTCGTACCGCTTCGGATCGGTGGGCCAAGACACCCAGTTTTGCCTTTGGGATCTCACCGACGACGTCCTGTATCCTCGACTTCCCCTTTCCCGCGCCCTCACGAACACGTTCGGCTCAAACGCGCCGCCTTCCATCAGCGCGGGCCTGAACAGCACAGGCGGAAGTGGAGGCGTTGAAGGTCACCATCACCCTTCCAACACTCACCAGACGGCTTCGTTACCCCTTCCGCTGCCTCGCTCGCTCTCGAGGTCCAATTCCCTTCCGCATCCCGCCGTCGCGAACGCGTCGAAGAACCCGGGCGGGACGGAAAGCGGCGGGACGGGCGGAAGCGTCGGAGTAAGCAGCGCCCCCTTTAGCATCGGCCGATTTGCCACCCTGTCGCTCCAAGAGCGCAAATCGGACAAGTCCGCCGCCGGAGGGGAAAAAGAGCACAAGCGCTACCACAGTCTGGGGAACATCAGCAAGAGCAACGACAAGATCAATGTAGCACCGCGTAGCAGTCGCTTAGATGCCTCTAAGGTGCTGGGGACGACGTTGTGTCCGCGCATGAACGAAGTCCCCTTGTTAGAACCTCTCGTTTGTAAGAAGATCGCCCACGAGCGGCTCACGGTCCTCGTCTTTATGGACGACTGCATCATCACCGCATGCCAAGAGGGACTCCTCTGCACCTGGGCCCGGCCCGGCAAAATGGTGAGGCCTCGATTTTGCGTAAATATTCATTCGTTTTGATCAAATTTGCTGACGTTTGCTTGATTCCAACGACTTTATTTGCTCAGTAAAAAGATTTAGGTGGACTTTATTATCCCAAAAACAGTGGAGCGATTTTTGGACCGCCATGATATACCATAATATCTCTTATTCATCTCGGTAAGATTTGAACCACATCCAATTCAATTTGTAGTCAAAATGTCTGCGCTTACAAAGATTTGGCTGTCATGTTGTAATAAGCCAATAAGTACACGTAAACGATTGTGTGTTTTTGTAGAACAATAGGCCTAACGGTCGTCAGACCTTGTGCGATTTAAGTCGACGTAGCTTAAATGCATGCAAGCGCGGGTGTCCCAAGGTTTACGATGGAGCTGAAAAAATTCCTGTGCGACATTTTGTTAACATTTTACCCTAGTGCAAAATTTAGCCCAGCAATTTATACTTCACGTACGTATGCGCCATACGAACGTGGCCGCTAGTGGAGACTAGCGCACGACATGCTACATTTGCAATTTTTACAATTTTGTCGCATCATTTGCATTTTCGAACCACAATCGGGGATCACCTGAACCGCCCCTCCTTCAATTCCCGATTTAAAAAAAAAAAAAAATAATCCATAATAATACATTCTCTTGTTGTTGCAGCATCCTTCTCAGCCATTTCGGGGAAACTGAACCGCCCCTCCTTCAATTCCCAATTTCCAATTATTCTCTTGTTGTTGAACCGAAAAAAAAAATGCCGAGAAAAAAAGAAAAAGAAAAAAAAAAAAAAAGCCTTTTTTTTTTTTTCTCAGCCTTGTCGACACAAAACGGAAACTCTCCCTGCGGAACGGTGGTATAGCCGGCAGCGCGAAAAAAAGAAAAAGAAAAAAAAAAGCCTTTTTTTTTTTTTATCACACAAACCGGGAAAGCCGGCCCACTCGCGAAAAAAAAAAAGAAAAAAAAAAAAAAACGCTTCCTGCTTCCTGTTTTCAGAGGCTTCTTCCTTCAGAGGCCCACTTCCTGAGTCCGTGCTTGGCCCAGGCCCAGTCCGTGCTTTGCCCATACAACACACACACACACGGCACACACACACACACACACATATGCAGCTTATCGGAGGACAAATACACAAAGATGGTGGCGCAAACCACACAACTGTAGATACTCTTTCTCTTCCATATCAGCGTCCCGCTATGTTCCTTTCATCATTCCGACAATAGAAAGGAGACATTCCCATCACACCGTCGTTGTCAAGAAGAAGGAGAAGGGGAAAAAAAAAAGGGCTGGGGGGGGCGGGGAAAGAAAAACACACACTGCAGATGCCACGGTCATTGTATCTTATTTATTTTATCATTGAAACTGTAGTAATTTATATTGTACATATTCAGAATACTCTATCGAAGTGCAGAAGGACTTACATGTGATAACAAAAACTCCACTAATTAACGTATATGGGTAAAATCCTATATTGTACATAGTTGCGTTTGAATGTTCTACTTGTGACGCGGTTAAACAACTCAGACTTTCGGGTATGCTAGTTCTCCTCCGTTACGGCCAGCGATCGGGGACGGATCCGAGTAGCTGCATTCCGTTTATACTATACTGCAATTTCCTGCGATTTCCTGCGAAAACTTTTGTTATTATTTTACTTTTGTTTTTTTTTACACGTGTTGTACAATTCTCTTGAAGTCCAGCATCAGTGACTAGATTTCCCTCCCAACACTTGCTAATAATTGTAGCTATTCGAAAGAAAATTACCACACCCAACAATCGTAGCATCCAGTAGGCAGAATTTGTCTTTTACATGCTATGCTTTTAGACGTTTTCGCCCCGATACTTTGGCACAACGTTGGCAGATTTGACAGACGTTCGTAAAACCCAGAGGAAGTTGCCGCTAAGGTACCGTATCGCCTCTTTCGGGTTTGACCGTGGTGCTTTCATTAGGGTTTGGTATGAAGGTTTCATGTATTGAATAAGACGTGGGTGTCGGAAAGGTATCATTTTAAAGTATGACCAAAGGAAAGTGGTTTTGATTGTAGCTTTGCTAGGTGGCAGTGCAGCTCGGTTTGAGGGAACAACACCGTCCCCGGAAAAAAAAACAAAAAAAAAAAAAAAAAAAGATTGCACAAGAATTTCACTTTTTTCTTTATCAACTTCAAAATGACACCGTTTTCATGCGTTTATTCTATACTGCGACTTCCTGCGAAAACCGAGCTGTTTTTTTTTTCCCAACATCCATTTCCTTCCTAACTCGCTAATAATTCTAGCTAGCTATCCGAAAGAAATGCATCACACCGAACAATCGTAGCATCCAGTAAGCAGAATACGTCCTTTACATGCTGTGCTTTTTGCCGGGCGACTTTTGGAGTTTTCGCCCCATAATTTTCCTGAAATTCGAACGGCGGCAGATTTTACAGACAATTTGCCGCTGTGGTACCGTATAGCCTCTTTCGGATTTGACTGTGGTGCTTTCATTAAGTTTTGGTGGGAAGTTTTCACGTATGTGGGTGTCGGAAATGTATCATTTTAAAGCATGGACCGAAGGAAAGTGTTTTTTTTTTTTTTTTTTCCTCGTAGCTTTGCTAGGTGGCAGTGCAAAAAAAACGATGAAAAAAACGATGAACGCTCCGACATTCCGTTTCACCAAGCGGCTAAAACGGTTTGCTTTAACACGCACCTCGCTAACGAATTTTTTGCGTCCGTATTCCTTGCACTGCTTTTGGAAAACCGATCACACAAAAGTACCAGAGAATTCCAGCTGAACACTGGGATGTGAAATTATTGACAAGGGTGTAATTTAGGGTCTCCCAGCTGGACCATTCATTTACACGACCTAGCAAAGTATATTTGATTTATTAAACCACAGAGACGCAAACAAACAAACAAACATACAAATGACAATTTATTCTAAACAATGTTATGTTCTTATCGTTAATACATGAGGCCTGAGGTGATATCGCACCCGGATTATCGCTGATATTTCTCGTTTAGTCGCTAAACAAACGTTTTTTTTTTTTTTGACCATGGAGGAAGGAGGACTTCAATAACGGCCGTGTTTAAACTCGGTACTTAAACGCAGGATGCACTAAAACATTTTATTTTTAATGGTTGCCGATGCTACATGAAGTTATATTAAGCTAACTCTAAACTGCTAAAGGAAAAAAAAAAGAATGCAAAATGTATGGGATGTTTCCAATAACGTGACCAGTATTTTAATTGTGATTGTCGTGGGTTTTTTTTTTTTTAAATTGTGTTTGATTTTTAGTTTTCTTATTTAAAATATGGCTGTCATGAAAATTTTCGGGGATAATAATTAGCATTTTTGCTTCCATTTAAATGCTTGAGGATGACCTTAAATAGACCTTTATTCCTTTATTGGTCACATATACATTACAGCACAGTGATATTCTTTCTTTGCATATCCCAGCTTGATGATGGTAATTGGGGTCAGAGCGCAGGGTCGGCCATGATACGGCGCATTTTGGAGCACAGAGGGTTGAGGGTCAAGGACCCAAGGGCGGCAGCTCGGCCATACCGAGGCTCGAACCCGGATCTTCCGATCAGCAGCCCAGCGCCTTAGACCACTGAGCTACCCCCCTCCCTTAGACCTTTAAAAATAGACCTTTTTGCACCGGTTGATCGCCAGCTCCAACGTGTAACGTCACCACCGGCCTTTCTTTTCGATTTGCTCCTT
>JACRUU010000021.1:2128848-2148848 GCA_030449085.1 Kryptopterus vitreolus
ATAACATGCCCCGTCGTCCAGACGTCAGGTATATATGTGGTTCAAGGAGAACCCTTGAGGTTTAGTCACGGGGGAAATATTCCTACATGGTTAATGTACCGAAAACGTAATGTGATGGTGAATGTGATATAAAGGTCATAAAGGGCCATAAACGTCTCGGACGTCCAAACAAAACCCGAGTTCAATCAACCAGAACCCACCCACAACCCACGCGATAATGAGAACAGGGACACTTGCGAAAGATCTCAAGAGCCTGAAGTAGAAGAGGGAGGGATTTCTACTGAGCTGAATGGAAATGTTATATAATGTACAAGCTTTTAAAAAAACTAAATGTTATTGTAGTGAATGTAGTGGGGTTAGGAAGCTGATGTGAGTGAAGCAGGCAGTGATCCGGATGTAACGCGGACTGATGCGAATATAACAGGCAGTGACGTGAATGTAATGCAAAGTGATGCGAATGACACAGGCAGGGATGCGGAGATTACATGATGCGGATGTAACAGGAAGAGATGCGAATGTAACGGGCAGTGATGTGAACGTAGGAGGCATTGATGTGAATGTGATGCGAATGTGATGTGAATGTAACATGCAGTGATGTAACATGCAGTGATGCAAATGTAGCAGGCAGTGATTGAATGTGTTGCGAATGTAACATGCAGTGATGTAGCAGGCAGTGATGCGAATGTAACAGTCAGTGATGCAAATGTAACAGTCAGTGATGCAGATGTAACAGGCAGTGATGTGAATGTGATGCAAATGTAACAGGCAGAGATGCAGAGCATATTCAGATGTGCCTGATGTGAATGTGAATGTCCATGGTGATGCAAATGTAACAGGCAGTGATGTGAGATGTAACATGCGACATGTGATGATGCGCAATGCATGTAACAGAATGTAACAGGCAGTGATGCAAATGTAACAGGCAGTGATGAATGTGATGCAAATGTAACAGGCAGAGATGCGAATGTGATGCAAATGTAACAGGCAGTGATGTGAATGTGATGCGAATGTAACAGGCAGTGATGTGAATTTGATGCGAATGTAACAGGCAGTGATGTGAATGTGATGCGAATGTAACAGGCAATGATGTGAATGTGATGCGAAAGTAACAGGCAGTGATGTGAATTTGATGCGAATGTAACAGGCAGTGATGCGAATGTAACAGCCATATATGCACAGTGATGTGAATGTGATGCGACTGTAACAGGCAGTGATGTGAATGTGATGCGAATGTAACAGGCAGTGATGTGAATGTGATGCGAATGTAACAGGCAGTGATGCGAATGTGATGCAAATGTAACAGGCAGAGATGCGATGTGATGCGAATGTAACAGGCAGTGATGTGACTGTGATGCGAATGTAACAGGCAGTGATGTGAATGTGATGCGAATGTAACAGGCAGTGATGTGAATGTGATGCGAATGTAACAGGCAGTGATGTGAAGTGATGTAACAGGCAGATGTGATGCGAATGTAACAGGCAGAGATGCGAATGTGATGCGAATGTAACAGGCAGTGATGTGAATTTGATGCGAATGTAACAGGCAGTGATGCGAATGTAACAGGCAGTGATGTGAATGTGATGCGAATGTAACAGGCAGTGATGTGAATGTGATGCGAATGTAACAGGCAGTGATGTGAATGTGATGCGAATGTAACAGGCAGTGATGTGACTGTGATGCGACTGTAACAGGCAGAGGTGTGAATTTGATGCGAATGTATCAGGCAGAGATGCGAATGTGATGTAGATGTAACATGCAGTGATGCGAATGTAATAAGCAGTGATGCAGATGTAACAGCGGTCAGACGAGTCTGACTTGATAAAGTGTGCTGGAAGAAAAAGCGAACAGATTTGAATCTATACACAATTCCATGTGCACTACACGTCTTTATCAACCAAACGTGTGTGGAGCACACATGGTAGAGATTATAGAACGTGACTTCGTTGCGATGGAAATGGGGGACGTAACGGGAACGACCTCCAACAAGCTACGAAACATCGACCGAACACGTCACAGGAGCACTTATAAGGAGTCGCTTCGCTTATATGACTGACTGAAGGATATTGATGACCTACATCTCATTTCTTCAATTTAGCACAATAAAAATAAACGGATCATTTCAACCCAGCGGAAAAGAGAAGAGTCGCCGTGGACCTTCCCGAGGAGCAGAAACGAGTTCCAGAAACTGGACCCACCATTGGGGCAGTAAGTACTGATGTAATGGTGCTCTCCAGCAGCTGCACATTCGTATCTGATGGTCTTCCAGCTGTGTTTTCTAACACCTTTTGGAACACTATTGGACAGGAATAATCCTTTCCAAATCATGTCGGCGAATAGTTTTAACGTCCCTCCCCCCAAAAAAGTGGGAAACCTGGAATCACCTGTGTCGGCAGAATAGTCTATAACGTCCCTCCCCCCAAAAAAGTGGGAAACCTGGAAACCTGTGTACAGTCTATAAAATCCTCTCCAGATGTCTGGAAACAGACGAAACAGTACACCCGGATCAGTCACAGCAAGTAAACGACAGATCAATCACAGACAACTATCATTCGGGATGAAATCCGATAGACGTTTTGCTATTAGAAGAGAACTTCAATATGGGACTCTTTTATCATTAGACCAAGAAAAGGCATTCAATAAAGCAGATCACACATTCATACATTCATCCTCTACCCCTTTATCCAATCTTCCCTCGGGTTGTGGGGAGCCTATCTCCAACGTCTTGGGGAATCAAGGCATGATCCACCATGTATGGTGTGCCAACCCACTGCAGGACACACACAGTTTTCCAAGGTGCCAATTAACCTACCGTGCATGTTTGTGGACCCCCGGGAAACTGAAGAAACGAGGAGAACATGCAAACGCCACACACACATGGCGGAGGCGGGAATCGAACCCCAACCCTGGAGGTGTGAGGTGAATGTGCCAGGTTTATCTCATTGGCAAAGTGGATGCTACCCTACAGGGTACATTACATTACATTTGCAGCATTTGGCAGACGTCCTTATCCAGAGCAATTGAGGCCTTGCTCAAGGGCCCATTAGTGGCAGCTTGTTGGTGGTGGGGTTTGAACCTGTGATCTTCCTGGCCGAACACCTTAACCACTGGGCTACCACGTCCCCAACTTGATTTCATGGTCTCCAATGCCCGGGCCGGGGACCAATACAAGTCCCCTGTTCATTTTATTTATCATCTGATTCTGAACCAGGGACGAGCAAACTTTATGGCTCAGTGGCCACATTGACTTTTAAAATTTGACAGATGGACCGTCCAGCACTGGTTAAAGGCACCGGTACTGTTCCTGCCTAGACAGCAAAGAGGCCAAGGCCTAGTGGACATCAAATTAAAGCCTTCAGACTTTGAACATCTCAGAAACCTCTGGCAATTTTTAAGAAGGCCTGGACCCACATAGACACCTTTTTATTAAAAACGTAACAGGAAGAACGTGCTTCTACATGGACGGCTGGGAGATTAATCGTCATTAGCGATGAATTCAAGTTTATGGTTTATATTGAAAATACCAAAATCAATTTTGTGATTTTGGTTTGGCACAGCGAGCGTCCGTAATTCTCCGCCTCCTGCGCCGTATTACACTTGGGGAAATACGAAATACACAACATGGTGGCGCTCTGACGAATCCGAAGAGCTCGTTTCCAAGAGGGGGCGGGGTTAAATCAGTGGTATGGAAATGGTTCGGGTTCGTAACTTCAAGCCCCGCTGTAACATTGGTCTAAAGTTTGTAAAGGACTCCAAACAATTGCACGGTTAGCGTACAAATAGCGACACATTTTCACCCCCACTTTAGGACGCAGGTGTCTTCAGAGTCGGAAATTGGATGAGCACAGATTGGTGGATTACAGCAGAAGATCTGGCAGCGAGAATGAGCCATTTTCAGCCTCATTGCAGCATCACAAGTGGACTCGTTTCCTGCATCCCCACTGGCACTAACAATGTTGGCTTTGTGTGTGTGTGTGTGTGTGTGTGAGACGATTACGTGTCTCCCTGGAGTTTGCAGGACTGAAATGTTTCTACACCCAAGTGAACATTTTGGGATGAAAAGAATTCACCTCTCTGAGCTTTATTCTGCTTGTACTGCAGGATCAGGTGGGCGTGGTCTTCGCTCGTGGTTTTGGGCGTGTCACCAAATGTGATCTGTGTGTTTATGTTTCTTTTTAATGGGTGGTTGTGGGTGTGGCCTAAAATGTGTGTGGGTGTGGTCTCAGCTTTTTTTTTTCTTTCTTTCTTGGAAGGGCGTGGTTGGAGGCTGTGTAGGTGGGTGTGGCCAAACGCATATGAGAGAGAGCCGCCTTAATTTGGAGTAATAATGGAGGAGAGAGAGAGAGAGAGAGAGAGAGAGGTGTGTAAGGTGACCTGATTCTGCACTTATTTAGCCAGAGAGGAAATACGTGTCATCGATAAAAGGAAACCAGGTCGCACACACACACACACACACACACACACACACACACACACACAAAACACACAAGGCTGAACTGCACAATCTAATCATGAAGAGACAATCTCTGCATTCAGGCCACAGTTTTTGAGCATCTTATGAGCACACACACACACACACACACACACACACACACACACACACACACACACACACACACACACACACACACACACACACACAGAGTCTCCCTGCTTTACAGACCATTCCATGGTCCCTTTCGCCCTTGTATAGTGTACAATCATGTTTATAGAGTGTGTGTGTGTGTGTGTGTGTGTGTGTGTTGTGCTGGAATGCGTTTGGCATGCAGTGGGTGCTGAAATGCCAACCTCACCCTCCTTCTCCTTCCGTATTATTCTTCTCACACCCCCCTCCCCCTTTCCGAGTTCTGATTGGTCAGTCGAGGCACGTGGGCGTGTTATTTGTTGTCTCGGAGTAACATTGTAATCCTAAACGATATAAAAAGAAAAAGCGTACAGAAACATCGGTGGAATCCGTGTGTTTCCTGCGCCATGAAGAAAAATGATCGGAATCTGGATTCAAAATGAGCAAGAATGAATTATTCACAAAAAAACAAACAAACAAACAAAAAAGCACTGCATTTGCATCGAGAACAAAAAGCTTTTTTAAGGGGGTTAATACGGGGGTTACGCAAGGCAATAAAAGGACCTTAGTGTGTGTGTGTGTGTGTGTGTGTGTGTGTGTGTGTGTGTGTGTGTGTGTGTGTGTGTAAGTATTTTGTTGACTGAAGGCCAGTTCACTGCCCCAATCCTTGCCGTCTAAAAATAACAAATAAAACCAATGAGCACAATGAAAAAGAACATGTACACACACACACACACACACACACACACACACACACACACACAACACACACACACATACACACTCGCTGCATTGTGTTTAGTAGTTGAAGCGTTAGAACACTGCATCAATACTCGGATATGTGGTACAGTCTCTCCATCCTTCTCTCTCTCCCCCATATCTTTGTGTATATTCTCTCTATCTCTGCATACCTATCATCTTTGTCTCTATCCCTCTATCTTTCTCCCTTTCTTTCTTCCTTTCTATGCATCCCTCTATCTTTCTCTCTCTCTCTTCCTTTTTCTGCATCCTTCTATCTCTCTCTTCCTTTTTTTGCATCCCTCTCTTTCCCTTTCTTCCTTTCTCTGCATCCCCCCTCTCTCTCTTCCTTTTCCTGTATCCCTCTATCTCACTCCTTTTATCTCTCTTTTACATTCTCTGCATCAGTCTCTCTCTCCCTTTATCTTTTCCCTTTTCTCTGCATCCCTCTATCTCTCTATCTTCCTTTTTCTGCATCCCTCTATCTGTTTTTCCTCCTTTCTCTGGATCCACTGTCTCTCTCCCTTTTGTTTCTTTTTCTGCATCCCACTATTTCTCTCTCTCTTCCTTTTTCCCGAATCCCTCTATCTCTCTCCTTTTATCTCATCCGTTCTCTGCACCCCCCCCTCTTTCTGTCTCTGTCCTTTGTCTGCATCCCTCTATCTCCCTTCTTCTGTATCCCTCTATCTCTCTCCATTTCATTCTTCCTTTCTCCGCATCCCACTATCTCCTTCCCTTTCTCTATCCCTCTATTTCTCCCCCTTTGTCTTTCCTTTTTCTGTATTCCTCTATCTCTCTCCCTTTCTCTTCCTTTTTCTCCCTTCCAGTCTGTAATCTCTGGATTATAGATTGTGATTGGATTATGGTGTGATTGGATTATGGTGTGATTGGATCGGATGCTTCAGTTTGATTGATCACTAAATCCCAACATGACACTTCCGGAGACACGAGATTAGACACGTCGTTCAAGTGTGTGAGATAAGATCCTGATACACATGTGTGTGTGTGTGTGTGTGTGTGTGTGAGAATTACTTTGTACTTTCTTTGAGAAGATTACATCACTTCTATAATAATATCATCACGCTCTCACACAGAGTCTCACACTGAGTATCACACTGAGTCTCTCTGTTTCTCTGTGTGTCTCCCTTCCTCACGTCCTCACACGATAACCAGAACCTCTGTAGGAAGACGATCTCTGTCTCATTAGTTAGTTAGCGATTAGTTTGTGCGTCGCCTTCAGTTAACGCCGGGAATTTGTCGTCGGTTAACGTCGCTTCCTTCAGTTTCCGCCGTGTTCGCCTGGAGCGCCATCTAGAGGAACGCGCTAATTACTTCCCCGATCATGACCGGACACGAATGGGATAATTCCGTTCGGTTAATGTCGGATTCAGTCAAAGTCGCTTTCTGAGGAACGAATTAACAACGTACACTGAGGTACCGCTGTATATATGTATACGTACTTGTATGTGTGTGTGTGTGGTGTGTGTGTGTGGTCTGTGTATATATATATATATATATAATATATATATATATATATATATATATATATATTATAAATATATATATATATATATATATATATATGGCTCTAAATATATTATAAATATGTAATCACATAAATGCCGTAGTTGTGACCATACTAGTTGTGACCGATGTTATAGATATATAAAACTCATTTAAAATCTCTCTTCAAAATGACCTGATTAAATATTTTATATTTCACTTATTATATTATTTTAATATTCATTTCTTGTTAATTATTTTCTATGTCATTCCTTATTGGTTGTTTTAACTGTTAAATACGGTACATGGCTCCTTTAAGAATTATGTTCCGGTTTTGGTTGCTTTCTATATATGCGCTAATATAGCGAGGAGCCCATACTTGTTGCGAATGCGCAGCTAGTAGGTGTAATTGGGGGAGATTTAGGACGCATGAGTGGATGCACGTGGCTGGTGAAGGGTTGAGGAAACCCGGGGTTCCGATCAGGGCTTTAAAGCAGTGAGATCTTTCACTCCAACCCACAGGAAGCACGTCTTCAAAATTCCCTGCCACACATCCACAGACGTCCCACACACTATAATGATCCACCGCATACGGCAGAAAAAAACTGACCTCCCGATATGCTTTTTTCCCCCCGTTGGTGTATGTTACAGATTCGACTCGGGGAAGGACGGCTACATCGATCTGATGGAGCTAAAGATGATGATGGAGAAGCTGGGTGCTCCTCAGACTCACATCGGCCTGAAGAACATGATCCGCGAGGTGGACGAAGACTATGACGGCAAGCTCAGCTACAGAGAGGTGTGTGTGTGTGTGTGTGTGTGTGTGTGTGTGTCACACATTTCAGTAATTTCCTGAATTCAAATCAGAAGCAAATTGATTTTCTTGGTTCATTTATTATACGTTTGATTATAAGTGAATATGTGTTGCGTGGAAATGAAATGTAATAATTTTTCCACCCGTATAGTAGCTGATGAGCCTTTTAGCGTCGAGCCTGGTCATATAGTACTTAAAAACATCAGAAACACATCTTGGGCAACCTTTACCACTCAGAGAACCTTTTTCCACAGTAAAGAAAACACATATTGACATTTAAAATGATATAACAATGCATATAATGTTTTTTTTGCCAAATGTGGCCCCCCGGGGGCCCGCAGTCTTCGTCATAAAATCAATAATATACGACCCACCAGCACTGTTGACCAACAGTATAAAATACAGGAATACAAAAAAGCTATTTTAAATTTCACCAGAAGACCTGTAGCAGCCGCACTCTTGCGTAAAGCTCAGAGAAGAAGGAGGCAAAGTGATAAAACTCCACTGTATTCATCAATTAAGGCAAAATAAAATCACATTTTATCGTTTTTATCTGCCCTCGTTTTGTACTTCAGAATAAGACCAATGTTAGTGTTTGTTTTCCTGTTGACAGGATTGGATTTTACAGTTTCCATTTAATAGTGAATAATATATAACATTTCAAATGTAACCGAGATATTTTTAATCTTCCTGAACGTTTTATTTAGTTTATATGGCCTTAAAATATGAAAGTCATTTTAGTAAAAAATTTAGTAAAAAATCCGCCATTTGCAATTTTAAAAAATCATTAATTTGTTCATTTGCATTTAATTTTAATGTTCAAGGAATGTCAGACTGAACGTCCCCGACATAGTTTCACCTCTCCAAATCTGGCCCTCTTTACTAAAAGTTTGTACACCCCTGATTTATGCTATATATAAAAACTATAACGTGAAACCAATGAACCCCAGAGAAAAAGAAATGACATTCCGGCATGCGACGAAAACATTTTGAACCCCGAAAAAAAGACGAAGGTTACTTTCAAGTGAAATTCTCAATGTGTATTTGAGTCCTTCTTGTATTTATGAAAAAAACAAAGAAAACAAAAAACGACACCACCAAATAAAAAAGTTCTGTCCTCTATCTGTGTGCCGTCGTCCTTTTACTGGCGCGTGCAGTCAACCGTCAACCTGAAAATACCCCCCATAAAAAGAAGTAAATATATTTATTGTATTTGGTTAATATGATTTCTGCTCCTGAACCTCAGGGCTGTATGCTGGGCTCTGGTGTGTGTCGCACATTTGGCGGTTGTGAGGCGTACTAAAAGCGACAAATAATTTTCGCAGGTTCTATTTAGATGTTACAAGATCATCATAATCTTCTCTTTTAGAATTACATTTTAAAAAGTGAACGAACTACAATAAAATATGATGTAATTAAATGCTCGTTAATTCATTTCAAAAGCCAAAAGAGGGGTGAAGGAGCCGAGGGTTGCCGACCCCTGGGCTGGACTGTGGTCCTCAGAAATAACACATTTCTGTGGACACACACACACACACACACACACACTCAGACAGGTGATAACGACAGCTATGTCTGGAGCACAGTGGTTCTGTTGTTTCTCAGTTTCTCCAGTGACTGAGGAATTCCATATGGATAAGATTACACACACACACACACACACACACATTATCCAGGTTCACCATATCTCTGTTGACAAAAGTATTGGGACACTTGAATGCCATCTTGCACAGATCTCTACAAAATCGTGAACATCTTCCCAGAAGAGTGGAGATGAGTGAAACAGGAAACGAGCACCAGTTTGAGGGGGCGCTTAAAAAGAGTCAGATCAGGTGTCCACAAACTTTTGGTCATATAATGTAGCATTGCTAGAGTAAAGTAGCCCCGTGATATGACACAAATACTGGCAAATTGTTTGGCGCCCTCTGTCTGTAGGGATCAGAACAGGCGTGTATGCGAATGAACAGAAACCTTCTGACCAATCAGATTAGAGGAAGCTGCGGCCCTAATTTCGCATTCAGTGTAGAGAAACAATGAAATGAAAATTAATAAACATTTCCGTCTCGCTTTTTTCCCCTCCATCTCTCTCTCTCTCTCTCTTTCTATCTGTTTTCTCACCCCTTTACTGAACTTTTCTGTCTCCCTATTTCTGTCTTTCTTTCTCTCGTTCATCCTCTCTTTACCCTCTCTACTCTACTCTCTCTCTCTCTCTCTCTCTCTCTCTCTCTCAGTTCCTCCTGATCTTTAGGAGAGCTGCAGCAGGGGATCTGCAGGAGGACGACCCTCTCATGGCACTGGCTCGTCTCTCAGAGATCAACGTGTCTAATGAGGGCGTGAAGGGAGCATGTGACTTCTTTGAGGCCAAGGTGTGTGTGTGTGTGTGTATGTGTGTGTGTGTGTGTGAAGACACACAGTGTTCTGTTTCCTGTGTCCATTGCCCTCATTTCAAATGAGGATCCACTGAAGTTCAAACATCTGGCTTCCTCTAAAGGCAACACTGGTACCAAGTCTCCATTATATGCAGTATAGTGTGTGTGTGTGTGTGTGTGTGTGTGTGTGTGTGTGTATAATGTGCATAATGTGTGTGTGTGTGTGTGTGTGTGTGTGTGGGTCATAATGTGCAATATTCATTTAAAGTTTGGGGTTAAATATAAGATGGTGAATGTGTGTGTGTGTGTGTGTGTGTGTGTGTGTGTGTGTGTGTGTGTGTGTGTGTGTGTGCGTAATGTGCATAATGTGCAATATTCCTTTATAGTTTGTGGTTATATGTAAAATGCTGAATGTGTGTGTGTGTGTGTGTGTGTGTTTTGCAGGCCCAGGTGCTGTCAGTACGCAGTAAGTTTGAGGCGGAGCTCCGGGAAGAGAAAGAGGAGAAGCAGAGGATGGAAGAGGAGAGGAAGCAACGACGGGCCGCATTCAAAGAGCTGCAATCTGCATTCACCTCCTGAACACACACACACACACACACACACACACACACACACAACACACACACACACACACACTCATATGGTGTACCTCCTACTGATGAATACAGAAGCACAGCTGTCAAGCCTCACTGTAACTGTAGCTAAAGGTAGCTCTCACACACACACACACACACACACAGCACACACACACTCTCACACACACACAGCTTTAAAGGTGTGAGCTTCCTATTTTACTCCGACTAGCTCTATTTTTGAAATAATATTATTATAAGAGAGTACTTTAGTATATAACACTATTAATGAATGAAAATAAATATATAAATATAAACTAATAATAATATAATATATATATATATATATCAATTATATATATATATATATATATACGATATATATATATATATATATATATATATATATATATATATATGTATACAGATGCAACATAGGAATATTTAACGCAGGCCTCACGCATCATGACCCACGCATTGTGACATCATCATGAAGACGTCAGGTTTTAGGGAAACGAGTGGTGTTTTTGTTTTTCTTTTTAAAGACGATGTTTTTAGTTATTTTTTTATTTTATCATGACCAACTTTCATAATGTAATAGACTTTTTTTAAAATCATATTTTTTTTACCATAGCGTGTCCATCCATTAATAATAAAGTCCGTTATTACATGAACGAACACCTCAGAATGTGTAAATTCACACACACACACACACACAAGGATAACGATACACAAACACCCTAATTAAAAGTGTAATATAATATAAAAATGAATTTTGCCTAGCAAAAAAAAATACCTATGATGTGATGGGATTGTCTTCTTGTCCATCAGTGCACAAGTCTCCTTCACATCTTTATATATAAGTACATTACAGGCTTTCACAGAGTAATAGGTTTTTGTTTGAAAATGCAGATTTATACCCTCCTTTTTTCCCCTTTCTGTCATGTATATTCGATAAACATTTTCCTGTCCTCATGACATGGATTCAGAACAACAATGCTGCTCATATTCAGTACTTGAAGGTGACAAAAATGAGTTTTTAATTTGGAAATTTTGCCCTTTTCTCAGAAAATGGCCACCATTTCTAGGGCGGAGCTTTGTGTACGTGGGAGAAAAAAAAAAAAGAGGGCGGGTTCTGTAATATATCCAGCACTGCTCGCCTGGTTCCACCGTCTCTCAGGGTAAAAAGTAAGATCAGCTCAAGGCTCTTCTCTGTTCTGGCACCAATGTGGTGGAACGAACTTCCACTGGATGTCCAAACAATGGAGACACTGTCTGCATTCAAACTTCGATTGAAGACCTACGTCTTCCAACAACACCCTATCCTAACATTCCTTTTATTCTCTTTTATCTCCCTCTGTCCAGAAATCCCCCCCAAAAAAAGGCATCTGTCTATCCTCGTGTACTTAAGTTTGTATTTTCCTTTCTTGACTAAATCTTATCCTTAGAGTGAGACCTAAAGCACTTCCTGTACGTCGCCCTGGATAAGGGCGTCTGCTAAATACCGCAAATGTAAATGTAAATATCGAAAGAATGAGAGCCACTGTAGATTTAATGCACTTTACTGAACACTCTGCAGTGACTTTGCCGTCTGCAGCAAAGCTTTCACCTGAACATGTGCCCTTTCATGGTGAATGCCCCACTGCCAAGTGGCAGACTGGTCAAGGAGACGATGTAGGACAGTAGCTTTTTTGGGAAGGAAACAGCTGTAAAAATTAAGTAGTCCCAAGAGCTCGGTGTTGTTTCGTGGAGCTGAGGCAGCCTCCACTTTAATTTCACAGGTTGGTTTGATGCCATGCTTATCAACACTCCACTTGAGCAGCTGCAAAAATACATTTGACATCTTCAGCACCGCCTGTAGACGTGCGTTGTGCTCCTCCATGGTACTGCCAGAAATCAAGATATCATCCAAGTATGGCTGGACCCCTTGGATCCCTGCAAGCAAAGTGTCCATCACACATGAATCCTTGAAATACAGACACAGCCGTCGACACACCGAGCCAGGAAAAGTTCACGGTGAGTGTTAATAGTAATTCGTCAGTGCTGTCATCCAATGGCATGTTTCAAATCATTCATTCATTCATCTTCTAGCGCTTTATCCGATCTTCCCTCGGGTCACGGGGAGTCTGTGTCTATTTCAGGCGTCTATGGGCATTAAAGCAGGATACACCCTGGATGGAATGCCAACTCATCGCAGGACACACACACACACACATATACACACACAAGGTGCCAATCAGCCTACCGTGCATGTTTTTGGACCCGGGGAGGAAACCGGAGAACCCGGAGAAAAAAACCCTGAGGCACGGGGAAAACATGCACAAACTCCACACACACATGGCCGAGACGGGAATCGAACCCGGACCCTGGAGGTGTGAGGCTAGCTTAGAGACTCAGATACTGTATGTATGGGTACAAGTCGGGCTTAATAGCCGTTGATGTAAAGGTCTCTGTCTTTAACACACTTGCTCAATAGAGCTCTACTGCCACAGTCTTAATATTGCGTCGTGGACTCTTCTGTGGACTTTTACTGCCCCCTTGTGGCAGTATGGAGTGTACTGTAATACACCGGGAGGTTGTAATTGGAAGCGTGGTTTTGGTATTGCTGCACCAGTTCGTGTGGCGTGTTCTTTAATTGTATTTGTGTTTGTTATTACCTTAATTATGTTCTTGTTTAAGGGGCACGGTGGCCTCACACCTCCAGGGTCGGGGTTCGATTCTCATCTCGGCCATGTGTGTGTGGAATTTGTGCATGTTTCTCCCCCACCCCCCGTTCCTCACCCCCCTTTCCCGCCTCCCCGTGCCTCAGGGGTTTTTTCTCCAAAACATGCATGGTAGGTTGATTGGCACCTTGGAAAATTGTCCCTAGTGTATGAATGTGTGTGTGAATGTGTGTGTGTGTGTGTGTGTGTGTGTTTGTGTGTGATGGGTTGGCATTCCATCCAGGGTGTATCCTGCCTTAATGCCCATAGACGCCTGAGATAGACACAGACTCCCCGTGACCCGAGGGAAGATCGGATAAAGCGCTAGAAGATGAATGAATGAATGTTCTTGTTTAACTTAACTTATTTCATATGTTGTGTGTGTGTGTGTGTGTGTGTGTGTGTGTGTGTGTGTGTGTGTGTGTGTGATCTGCTGGGGATGAGTAAGGTGGATAATTGAGGATTATTACTTTTAGTAGGGTTATTATTCTTATTTTCTTCTGTGTTATTGTTTCTGCACTTTTTTTACTCGTTTCAAGAACCACACACACAGACACCCACGTGTTTGGATATGGTCACTACTGGGTTTAATTTTTGTTGTCCAAACTCGAGCTATGTGTCTTTTCTTATTTACAATAATGGCCTACTACATTGGAAAACGTACATGCATCTGTCGTTCACGAAGCAGGCGAGCATTTAACAAAACCGTTTCAGCAGACAACCCCCTTTCCTCTGCCTCTTTAAATGCGAACGTGGGTTCAGCCAGCAGGTGTCGCTGTAGTGCATCATCCACAACCGCGCACGCAATGGCATGGCGTCTAACTGATCTCCCAAAGCGCAGCGCAGCGATAAATAAACGCCGAAGATCCGTTTTATCGGATTTACCCTGGCCTAATCAATACACTACAGGTTCGAGGAATAGCTCCGCCCACTTAACGCAAGAGACTCCACCCACACGCCGACATAAATCCTACCGCGTATCCCCTTTTAAAAGTGATCGTGAAAGTCCGTTTCCTTCCACAAGGTGTCAGTAGTGAGCTACACAACACACGCTTAACAAGTATGCATATATATATATATATATATATATATATATATATATATATATATATATATATATATATATCCATCCATCCATCCATCCATCTTCCTCCGCTTATCCGGGACCGGGTCGCGGGGGGGCAGCAGTCTAAGCAGAGATGCCCAGACTTCCCTCTCTCCAGCCACTTCCTCTAGCTCCCCCGGGGGGACGCCGAGGCGTTCCCAGGACAGTCGAGAGACATAGTCCCTCCAACGTGTTCTGGGTCTTCCCCGAGGCCTTTATATTATATATATATATATATATAATATATATATATATATATATATATATATATATATATATGTAAGTGTTGATTTTCCTGACTAATTTCCTTTCGATGACTGTACAACAACTGGTTAATACTAGTGACGGGTCCAGAGGTGGCAGATAAGTACAAATACTGCGTTACCTTACTTAAGTGGACATTCGGGGTATCTATACTTTACTGGAGTAATTATTTTTCGGCCGACTTTTTCTTCTACTACTTTTTTTTTTTTTCACACAATTATCTGTATTTTCCATGCATTTTAAATGTGATTGTGGTTGGATGAGATATAAACACACACCATTCCGACACCCTATTGGTTTGTAGGTCATCCATCGCAACCTGCACACGATAACAAATCACATTACACTGTTTGAGGTCATTACTCAAAAACAAGATTAGGTCTTAAAAGTCTCCACTACTGGCTCATTTATTCTGTGTTTTCTCTTCGTCCTCCGTAAATGAAGCTACAGTAGGGAGTTTTGTGTGTGTATAGAGACACGTTTTGTCCTTACTGGCATTTCCCCCCCCCCCCCCTTACATTACTTTTATACTTTTAAGTAGTTTTGAAACCAGTACTTTTACACTTGAGTAAAAAGCTTGACTTTCAATTTATACAGAAGTCTTTTTTTTAACACCTAGCATCTTATACTTCTGCCTGGGGAATGAATGGGAATCCTTTTGACACCATATAAGTGGTAAAACGATTATTATGGTTCCTGATCATTTGGTCTTGGGTGCATTTTTGATTCCTTCAGGCTACATTTACTATTGTGGCGTTTAGAAACAGTACAGTTTTAAAGTCACCATCAATGAATATTTTCTAATACGGTTTTAGTAGGGCACAGAAAAAGTTGGAGCGTCTCCAAAAAAGTGCTCGTTCAAGAATCTCTGGAAGACATAGGTGTGTAAGTATCTGTGACTCTGACGTCAGGTGGATGTTTGTTCCACCACCTCGGCGCCAGAACAGATTAGAGTTGGGAAGCATGTCCTTCCTGAACCCTGATATGTGGAAATGGTTTTCATAAGGAATGGGTACGGCATGGGACCCACCTCTTAAGATGGTAGCCCATGAAAGGAACAGTGGCACGCTGCTAAAACAAAAGTCAGAAAGGTTCATTGCTCTTCGCCAGCCTTGACATCACACAGCCTTGACATCACACACGGAAGATGGACTGCAGCAGCTGGTATGTTGCCTCTCCCACGCTTGCAAGGAGTTTGGACTGACCATCAGTCTGAAGAAGGCGAAAGTAATGGTGCAGGACACAGACTCTGCTCCCACTATTACCATTGATGGGTACAACCTGGAAGTCATCGAAAAACGACACATACCTTGGGTCCAACATCTCGAACAGCTGTATTGCCAAAGCATCAGCAGTTTGCCGGACTGAACCAGAGGGTCAGGAAAACGTAACTGAGAAGACCAAATTGCACGTCTACCAGGCCTGCGCGCTCAGTGCACTCCTCTACAGCAGTGAGGCATGGACCACCTATGCGAGTCACAAGAGGAAACTCAACAGCTTCCACCTGAGATGCCTGCGACGTATTTTACGTATCCTGTGGCACGACGGAGTACCCAACACCGACGTTCTGAAACGTACCGGCATGATCAGCATGTCCTCCATTCTCAGGGAGAGGTGACTTCGCTGGCTCGGCCATGTTAGGAGAATGGATCCAGGCCGCATACCAAAGGACCTGCTGTACGGAGAGTTAGCAGAAGGCATGCGACTGACTGGACGGACATGTTTTCACTACAAAGATATCTCCAAAAGGGACATGAAAACGGCAATATCAGCGTACATGACTGGGGGAGCTGTGCCGGCGAGCGCTCCACCTGGCTGTCAGACAGGGTACTCAGAAAACCGAGGATGTGAGGAACACAAACCTTGCTGCAAAGAGAGCTGGGAGGAAGGCGAAACAACACCACCCTAACAAGCATCATTTACATTTACCGCATTCGGCAGACGCCCTTATCCAGAGTGACTTACAACTGAGCAATTGAGGGTTAAGGGCCTTGCTCAAGGGCCCACTAGTGGCAGCTTGGTGGTGGTGGTCGGGTTTGAACCCGTGATCTTCCGGTCCAGAGGCCAACACCTTAACCACTGGTTTAACATTCCCCTGCAGCAAGTGCAACAGAGACTGGACACTACGGCCTCTCGCGAAGGTGCAGATAGGACGCCCATATCGGAAGCTCTTCGAGAGACGACGGGGCCAAAATCTTATTTATCATTTACATTCAATGTCATAAAGCAGGAAAAAAAGTGTTTTTTTGTTGTTGTTTTTTTAAAGAATATTCTTTTTAATTCATCGTTCATGTTATATGTTACAAAATGATGGTGAACTTCTTTCACAAGGCCACACGGGGCACAGTTTAATTTACAAACAGTAGTAAAAATGTCTTTTTTTTCCCGTTTGGTGCGGAAAAAAATAAATCTTGGGGATCATAACATTTAACACACAAACAATACTGATATAAATTCTGATTTACATGATATATTGCGATTGATTATTTAAAAAGAGAGAAAAAGAAAAAGAGAGAAAAAAAAAAAGTTACCTCTGCCCCACAAAATTCGTTCGGAGCAAAGCCTCAGAGAAGATAAGTACTTTAATAATGCGGAGTGTTATCTTAGGTTTTAATAGGAGAAAGAAATACAAATAATATACAGTGTGCGACTAATCGGTCTAATCACGGTCCAGTGAATTTGCTCGTCCTTCATGCGGACTAAACCATGCGGGCAAACGTTTGTAGACACCTGAGCATACGATTCCAGGAACATCCGATCCCACATTTAGACTGTTCTAATAAAATCCAATCTTCTGGGAAGATGTTCTACTGGGTGAGGCGAGGAGGTCTGGGGTGCAGTCAGCGTTCACCTTCATCTCAATATGCTTGAGAGCTCCAGATGTTCCACTCCAAACTATAAAGAAGGGGAAAATTTCATGCTACTGCAATCAAATATGACCTATATAATTACGAGGCTCCAAATTTATGGTCGCGTTTGATGAACCTCAGGTGTCCCAATATTTTGTCCATAAAGTGTACCTTGTGACGTTGTCTATTTCGAAACAAAGAAAAACAAAAGTCCTAAATACTCAGGTGAAAAAAGCTTATATCGTAATACTAGCTCTTTTATATTTAGGGCATAGTGTTTGGGTAAATTTTTACTTTTTTTTTTGAAAGGAACTCATTAGTCGCTTAGGATTTGTTTACATTTCTGAAGAAACAAAAAAAACAAGCAAAAAAAAACAAAAAAACAAAAAAGCAAAACCGACATTGTTGCCATTCCGACAAGCAACTGGCTAGCTACGTTTTTTTTTATTTTATTATTTTTTTTTAACAGTACCACAATCACCTGGCACCTTGACGCTAATATCTAAGCAGTAGTGTTGTTTATCTCTCAGCAGTGTACTTTTATCGCTTTGTTTATTTTTAAATCTCGACACTAAAATGACACCTTTTCAGTAAAATAAAAAAACTGAAATCTCCCATTTCCCATGCTATTCCTTCCTTCTTTCAAGTCCGGATGTCACGATGTGGATTCGGAATGATCCAGTCCTTGAAGGGGAAAATATTCGGAATCTTGAATTCCGTGATCTAGGATCCCGTGATCCCGATACGGTGTCGTTCCTGTCGGTCGAGGGGATTGCGGAGGGGAATTCGATCTCAGGAATCCGAGTGTGGTTTTAAATAAAACGTTTGTGGTTTTGCGAATCTCATCTACGATTTAAAAAAAAAAAAAAAAAAGTCATCACCGTTATCTAGGAGGACCATAATGGTGATTGATTAGCTAAGTAGATTTCACTTGTGTCAATGCTTTCCATGCTTGTAGTTAGCATCCAGGTGGGCTTGGCACTTTGGTATCTGTCAATTGGCATAGAATTGTGAAATTTGATTACAATCCGGACCGAGTCCCGCTAGCGGTTAACGACTAGACAAAATACTAGCTAGGGATTAGCCTCTGATCAAGTCCTACGTAGTGATTAGCACTAACGGAATGAAATTAAGAATTGTTCTCAAGTGAAATGCCATTTCATGTGCACGAAGCGGATGAGGAAAAACGGAGGACACACACTCACACAGACACGTACAGACGAACGGCTATTCCATTGCATCGTTACCGTCGCCGTTGACCTGTACCACACACTCCTTGTCCCGAGAGTTGCTGTACGTGTTGGGTCCCAGATATGGGCAGATGTGTGTGTCGAAATAGCGCATGGCCTGAGCGCTGTTCCGCCGTTCTCCGTGCAGGACCGCCTTGGTGAACCGGCGGCCATATTGGATCTCGTCAGCCAAGTAGGACGTCCTCTTGTGATAGGCAGATCCCGTGCCTTCCTGCGAAGCGGAAAGGAACACAACCAGCTCGAACTGCGACTGGCCTGACGGCGGCATGGCACGATTCAGCGGGCTGTCTGGGGTCAATGGGTGAAGGAAGGTAAGAGGGGACAGGAAGAGCGGGCAAGGCCGCGAGCCCAAGCCGTCCAGCAGGAAATCCAAGGCGGTTTGGCGGATGGTTTGGTCATCCTGCTCCTCGTAGAGCACAGCGCTCACGCACACGTCCACCAGTGGCCTCGAGAGAAGATTACACACGCGGAACATCAGGCAACGTTGACCTTCAACTTCACACACCACGGCTTTAGGGCTGAACAGAATTCCACTGCAGCGCTTCTGGGGGCGAGAGAATTTGGCCACGAACGCACCTGAGATAGAGAGAAAAAAACAACACAAAAAAACGAGTGAATTATGCTCATCGTCGCAATCTTTGAGTGACTACAACAGCTTGACGACAGTCGTACGGAAAGTTTGACACATTTTACCCATGATGGTGTAACTGGTGACCTTCGGTTTTCGAGACGTTAAAGGAGAACTAACTCTAACTTGTTTTCTCGTGAGGAGCAGACAAGCATTTCGGAACGTGCAACATGTCAAACCTTAAGGCCACTGGACTGATGGAATGGGGGGGGGGGACTTTTTGGCCCAGAGGGCACATTGACTTTTAAAATTTGACAGACCAGGCCAGCACCAGATGCATACATAATAATCTTCAAATATTAAAGGCATTAATGCTAATAGTCAATGCATCACCGTGCGTAATGCGCCACCTGGTGGAACGTCAGGCAATTACACGACGAGGTCAAATGAATGCAGTCATAATTATGATACGATTTGACTTGGGCAATTCTGTACCGATCTTCGGCAGGCCGGATTAAAACGACCAATTGGCCGGATGTGGCCTGCAGGCTGTAGTTTGTCCACCCATGTTTTAAACTAGATAAATTTACCCGTAGTGTGTGGATATCAGACATTAACATTTGCAGCATTTGGCAGGCGCCCTCATCCAGATTACCTTACACCTGTGGGTTAAGGGCCTTTCTCAAGGGCCCACTAGTGGTAGC
>JACRUU010000021.1:2156348-2168848 GCA_030449085.1 Kryptopterus vitreolus
AAAAAAAAAATGCTAAAAGAGCAAATATACATATTTATGTTTTTGCTTATCGATGCTTCATTTTGATGTTGTTGCATAGAAGGTGTTTGGAAGGATACCAAGACGAGTGTGTGTGTGTGTGTGTGTGTGTGTGTAAGAGCATGTGGTCTGTCATGTGGAAATTTCTTTCCTGTGGCCAATAAGAATTTCTACACACACACACACACACACACACACACACACACACACACACACACACACACACACACACACACATCAAGCTGGATGAGGTTTGGGTCTCATAATAAAAGGGAATAATTTCGTGCTGTATAATTGTGTGCATGCAAATCCTGCGCTCACCAGTTTTGGGAAAGAAACACATATGGCTGGAAAAGTCAGCTGTCCCAATATTTTTGTCCCTGATGCGTGTGTTAAAATGCAGTGCAGCTGTAACTGGAAAGGGAAAACGGTAAGATTTCTGTGTCCTATAAATAAGTGCGTCGTCCGCCGTATAGAAAAAAAAGAAATGGAAATTAATACACACACACACACACACACACACACACACCAGGGAATGCAAAAAACTTCTTGATATGAACAAATCAAGCAAAAAGAAATAAATGAACTGATGAGATTCTGGGGTTTATTTTTTGGATAAACAGGCAAAAATCACTTCAGGATAACTTTTGGGCAAAAATAAGAAATACTTGGAACACTTGTGATTAATATAATGATGAATTAAATGTAAAAAAAAAAAAAAAAACAAGCAAAAATGAAATAGAAATAAAATAGAAATCATAAGTAGAAAAAAATAATGGCTACAAGTAAGATATGAATTAATTATTTAAATAATAATGGTAAAAAATAAAATAAAATAAATTATATTATATATATATATATATATATATATATATATATAAAACTCATTCATTCATATGTCATTTCTTTCTTTTACTGTCATTAAGACCAACATTTCACCATTTTGCGATAGGATTGAAAAAATATATAACGTGCAAAGCTCTTATTATTATTATTATTATAAACTTGGCTTATAAAATTCCATCACACTCAAACACATGTAAATGTTCACCTTTAGTCTGTGAAGCTGTTCCTGTAAGTGCTTGTAAACACACAATGGTGGTCAATAGCTCGTGATTTACTTAGTGATCTTCGTAACGCATTTATCAGGCGTGATTAGTTACTGTAGCCAGAGAAACACAGCCCCCTCCCCCCCCCCCCCCCCCAAGATATCTGCATATGTTTCATAATCAGTCCTTAATCAGGTAATGGGATTTAGTCCTTAACCAGATCTGTGAGTCATCATCATCATCATCATCATGTCTTTTTTTAGCTGCTACCATTAGGGGGCGCCACAGCGGATTAGCAATATTGCAAGGCAAGGCTCATATCTGAATATATTTTTTGAACCAAAAAAATTGTAAAAGTGTAAAAAAATTATATACTTTAAAATCCTTGTTAAATATGATAATGATATCAGGAGAGGTTCCTCACCTCATTATATACATTATAGTGATTAATTTACCAACCTTTTGACGAAGTTTACTACAAGTGTAGCTTGAACAAAGGTGTCATCTGTAATATAAATATATCCTTTGTGCCATATAATGTGCGATCAGTGTGATTATCTTTTTGGTTATACACGTCGTGTACAATACTGCTCTTCGGATCAGAAAGTCATGAGGTCAACTCTTAAGTCTCTGTGGATAAGGGGATCTACCCAATGAATAGATAAATAATACATCGATAAAACTCAATATGCAGTTATAGAGGAGAACACTTTCACACCGCATTCCATCTTACATTTATACTTAAATACCACATGACCACAGGCGACATCTCTGGTTGGATAATACTGGAAATTAGAACGAGTCTTTGACGTGATGATTACAAGAAACTGTATAATGTCACAAACTTGTTGTTATGTGTTACTGGGACCTGTACAATGCCACATAACTATTATTTGATAAAGTGTGTAATGGAATAATTTTTTTTTGTATTTGTGTGATGTAACAAATGTTTTTACTTGTTTGAATTTGAATGATAGACTTAAAAGAAAGTATTTTTAGAAAAATGAAATCAATTATAATATAAATTAACAATGAAAAAGAATTTGTTAAACAATAATGACAACAATAACGGCCACAATTAAAATAAACATCAAAATTATAATGATTAAACTAAACAAGTCAAATTAAAGAATTTACAATTCATTTTCTTATTGAAAATTATACACATTATTTTTTAGAAGTTTATCATCAAATCTTGACTTCTATTTGAACATACGCACATTTTTTTGCCAAAGATTGTGTAAATTATTATAATAGTTATACATATAATTTTGAGTATAAAACATTTCCATCCTGCTTAAAACAGTCTAAATGGAAATTTAATAAATGTGTCCATATTACACAAGAAATGCCTTCAAATGGGTCTGAAATCAACAACAACAACAACAAAAGAGAGACACAGCTGTGCTTGTGCGTCTGAACTCAGCCTGAAAAAATTCAAATGCTCGTCCTACAGTCGCATGCGTTTGTATTTTCCAACATGCCATGTGCTGCAATAGTTAATAAATATCGAGTCTTGAGGCTAAAGATTCCTTCAAAGGCTTTGTGTTAAGATATATCTCTCTCTTACACACATATTAACTTAATCACATAACCCCCCAGCCTCCTCCAGTACACTAGGGGGCGTGCTTTTATAGGACGAGCATCCACAACATAGTGTAAACCAAATTGTTTTACTTCACTTATTCCAAGATTACAGTTTTGTTGTGTACTTGTGCAATAATATACTCAAATTTCTAGAATGTATATACTGTTTTTGTTTAATATATATATTTATTTTTACATTTATTATTACGTTTTTGATCTAAGTTAGATTAGAGGATTACAGAGAAACCGCAAACTCCTGTGTCCTGACTGACACTGGAGACTCCTTCCCAAGAAGTTTTACCGTCACGCATTAAAAAAACAAAAACAAAACGTATCATTGTGACACCGAGCTAGAGGTTACTATGGAAACGACAACGTCGACGTTGATTAAAAGAGCGTGAAATTTCATAATCGCAGTGCTGTCCTGGAAACACAGGTCCACGCCTCCAGGTTCTGGAATACGTTCAAAGCGTCTAAATATATCTTGAGCTTCGTAACCAGAAAATCGAGTTTGTAAGCAGGTAGGTTTGGTCCCGACTAAATTTAGTTCCATGTGTCAAATATTTATTACCAAAGTTCTCAGGCTACGTTTGTGGCATCTTGAACAATCTGGATGTAAAAGAACCGATCAGCCTTCGGATCGTAATCTATTAATGACTTCATCGTGGCTTCGCTTGGAAACTTTTCAAGGCAACAAAAGGGAGACAGGAAAATATCCACTTTGTACAATGTTACACATACAGAACATTGTAGATACAATGCTGAAAGACTCTGCACTGCCCCACCCAACGCCACATTCTACTAGATTGTCAGTGATCTCTGAATATGTTGCTCTAGGTTGTATCATGTTGTTGACCTTTCGTGTCAAATTTGTGCGATCGTGTGAATTTGAATGTTAGATTGGATGTGAGATTGAATTTCAGACTGAATGTGAATTTGAATGCTTGATTGGATGGGGGATTGAATGCTAGATTGGATTTAAGACTGGATGTGAGACTGGATGTTAGATTGGAAGCTTGATGGGATGTTGGATTGAATGTTAGATTGGATATTAAATCAGATGTTAGATTGGATGCGATGTTGCATGTTAGATTTGTGTGAGATTAGATGTTAGATTGGATGTGGAATTGAATGTCAGATTGGATGCTAGTTTGGACATGTGATTTCAGACTAGATGTGAATTTGAATGCATGATTGGATTTAAGATAATGCTGGATGTTAGATTGATGTGGAATTGAATGTCAGATTGGATGCTAGTTTGGACATGAGATTTCAGACTAGATGTGAATTTGAATGCATGATTGGATGGGGGATTGAATGCTAGATTGGATTTAAGACTGGATGTTAGATTGGAAGCTTGATTGGATGTGGGATTGAATGTTAGAGTGGATATTAAATGGGATGTTAGATTGGATTTGGAATTGAATGTGAGTTTGGATGCTAGATTGAACATGCGATTGAATTTCTGACTAGATGTGAATTTGAATGTGAGATTGGATTTAAGACTAGATGCGAGACTGGATGTTAGATTGTAAGCTTGATTGGATGTGAGATTAGACGGGGCGACTGAATTCCAGACTAGATGTGAATTTGAATGTTATATTGGATATGAGACTGGATGTTAGATTGGAAGCTTGATTGGATGTGGGAATGAATGTTAAATTTTGTTAGGTTGGATGTGAGATTGGATAGTAATTCGATGTTAGATTGGATGTGAGATTGAATTTCAGACCAGAGGTGAATTTGAATGTTAGATTGGATTTAAGTTTGGATGTAATTGTCAAACTTCTGTTAAATTTTGTTAGGTTGGATATGAGATTGGATAGTAAATCGATGTTAGACTGGATGTAAAACCGGAAACTCAGATGGGATGTCAGATTGAATGTGAGGCTGGATATTAAATCGGACAAAAGATTGGAGTGTTAGATTGAAATATTGTCTACTTTAAAGAACTGTATCATATTACGTATTGTGAGATTTCGATTATTACACACATTGTAATTAAACTTGTAGAGAAATAAAAAAATACGCAAATTTTTCCTTTTTTTATGCTTTCAATCTGAAATTGAAAAGGAACGAAAAAAAAAAACCCAAATCCTGAATGAACACGAGACACACGGCGCAGCGGTTTTGAGAAATAATCAATCTTCTTTTACCGCAGGAGATTTGCAGTATTGATTTTTGTGTCTATTTGTTGTTGTTTGTTTGATTATATTATTGACATTCGCTTCACCGCCGTTCCTTCCGGACGCCTCTATATTTAGCTTATATACGTCATCCTTTTGGTTCAGCTCCATAAACTGCACACTAAACACCTGAGTGAAAGGCAACGGGGAAACCCTTAAACCCTAATTACAATAGTCCTGTTCACTACGCCAGCTGTGTGAAGATACATGAATTAGAGTGGAAGATCGAAACTGCTATAGAGCTCCAACTTTATTGAAGAGGATGAAGGGAATACTGACTGCACCCCAGACGTCATCACGTTCTCACCGCCGTCTCACACAAAATCTCACAAAGTCTCACACAAAATCTCACAAAATCTCACAGTCTCACAAAGTCTCACACAAAATCTCACACAAAATCTCACACAAAGTCTCACACAAAATCTCACACAAAGTGTCAGTCTCACACAAAGTCTCACAAAATCTCACACAAAGTCTCACAAAATCTCACACAAAATCTCACAAAATCTCACACAAAATCTCACACAAAGTGTCAGTCTCACACAAAGTCTCACAAAATCTCACACAAAATCTCACAGTCTCACAAAGTCTCACAAAATCTCACACAAAGTGTCAGTCTCACACAAAGTCTCACAAAATCTCACACAAAATCTCACAAAGTCTCACACAAAATCTCACACAAAGTCTCACAAAGTCTCACAAAATCTCACACAAAATCTCACAAAATCTCACAGTCTCAAAATCTCACAAAATCTCACACAAAGTCTCACAAAATCTCACACAAAATCTCACAGTCTCACAAAGTCTCACAAAATCTCACACAAAGTGTCAGTCTCACACAAAATCTCACACAAAGTGTCACAAAATATCTTAAACACAGTCTCACACAAAGTGTCAGTCTCACACAAAGTCTCACACAAAATCTCACACAAAGTCTCACACAAAATCTCACACAAAGTGTCAGTCTCACACAAAATCTCACACAAAGTCTCACAAAAGTCTCACAAAATCTCACACAAAATCTCACAAAGTCTCACAAAATCTCACACAAAGTGTCACAAAATCTCACACAAAATCTCACACAAAGTGTCACACAATATCTCAAACACAGTCTCACACAAAGTCTCACAAAATCTCACACAAAGTGTCACAAAATCTCACACAAAATCTCACACAAAGTGTCACAAAATATCTCAAACACAGTCTCACACAAAGTCTCACATAAAATAACTCACAAAATATCACAAAATGTAGCAGAACATCTTCCCAGAAGTTATCAGCAACGCTAACGGGGACCCGAATGGGATGTGCATCGTTTATTTGTGTACATTTTCTTTTATTTGTTACAAAAACATTTGAGTGCTACATTTGAACAGTTTTAGGTGATTTAAAATTTTGTGTTTTAATTTTTTTTTCTTTATGTTTGTTTCCTTTTTTCCCTTAAGGCCCAGTGGCAAGAATGTTCTCTATGTCACAATATTTATTCATTTATTTGTGTGTTTATTTTTAAAAAAATATTTGTAATATTTGTTTGTTTATTAAATTTAATTTAATAGGAAAATTGGAGAAAAATACAAATTATTCCTTATTCTTATTATTTTATAATAATTAAAAAAATATTATTATGGAGTGTATTATGGAGTGTATATATACACTCACACACACACACACACACACACACACACGTACTAATATTGTTTCTCATATTCTCACCTCACTGGTGTCCTCTGATCTCGTCTTTTGTCCCAAAGTGGAAAACTTTTTGTAGAATTGTAGATCCAAATGTACGACTCAGAGCCGTCTGAAAACTCTTCTGGACAGGACACGGGGTGCCTGAGATACCCTGATCAGCTCCTGAGAGCGCACACACACACACACACACACACGCACACTCACACACACATACACACACAGAAAGAAAGAAAGAGAGAGAGAGAGAGAGATACACACCGAAGAACGCCAGCACAGCAGCCCATTGGTCACATTACTCAGCGTGTGGCCAATTAGGAGTGCTTGAGAAAGAGACAGAGAAAGAAAAGAGAAACACCTAGAGGCTAAAAGTGTGTGTGTGTGTGTGTGTGTGTGTGTGTGTGTGTGTGTGAGTGTGTGAGTGAGTGTGTGTGTGAGTGTGTGTGTGTCAAAGGGGACAGCTGTTGCTTGAAAGTCTTGGAATTTCAGTATTTGTTTTGTGTCTTCATGTTGTCCATCGTTGCCGGTCTGTGTGTGTGTGTGTGTGTGTGTGTGTGTCGGTGTGTCGGTGAGTGTGTGTGTGTGTGTATTAATACACAAACTGCCTTCTGAATTATTTTATTATTCCCAGTCTGATGTCACATTCCCTCTCAGGTTATGTAATATTATTCGTCGCACAGACAGATCAGCTTCCCGAATCCACGTCAGCCTCTGATTGGTCTACGGATCAGGGTCAGAGGTCACACGGCTCTCCGAGGTCAGATCGCCAGAGGAGAGAGAGAGAGAGAGAGAGAGAGAGAGAGAGATAGAAAGAGGGAAATAAAGAGAGGGAGAGGAAGTTTCGCAATCGGCAATCACAGGTCTCAGCTGGGGTTTCTGTTGCGGGCGAGAGCAAAGGGTCAAAAAGCAGAGAAAGGCCAAAAGAAGAAGAAGAAAAACGTCAATCCAAATCTCAGGCGCTCCAAATTTGTCTTCACACAAAACAAACAAATAATAATCATTATTAACATTACAATTAGTGGAATAAACAATCGAAAGTACAGTCGAGCCCCGAAATTGGCGCGGGGTCACGTTCCCAGAGCACCTGTGAATTGGGGGAAAAAGTCTGTATTTATATTTTAAACCCCGATCTGTCATTCATGCCGGTGCATTTTCTTTGGTATAAGTAGTGTAAATACAGTATTCATATAATTTAATAAAATATACTGTAATAATATCCGTTAATACCACAAGAATTAAGTTTATTACCACGTTCATGTTCTTTTATTGCTCTGACTTTATTCTCGAAATTTCTATATTATTCTCAAAATATTTTGACTTCATTTTTATTTTATATTTGCCATGACTTTATTCTTGTAATCGTAGATTCGTTATTTTTTAATGTGGCACTAAAACGCCATTGTATAATTCAAACAAACAAACAAACAAACAAAATACCCAATGTTCACTCCCAGTCAAATATCAGTTCACTTTTGCAACATATAAATCAGTTTTTTTTGCCCATTATGGAAAAATATGGGTAAATGGATCTACAATACAGTGTAAATAATGGTGGTAAACAACTACACATTGATATATTTGTATTAACTGGACATCGGATTGATAAATATAAAGTAAATTGTGTTTTAAAAAAAAACAAAACAAAAAAAAAACACATACGTCATTCTTTTTTTTTTTTTTTGTGGTCTGAAAATAGCTCTGCAAATATTTTACATCCCTAAATAACCCAACGAAGTACCGACCTGCTGTATTGTGCGGAAATGGCGCCGTCTAGTGGTTGAAAGTTAATTTATCTAAAAATAAAACATGAAATAATCACATCTTGCCCACCAGAGGGCGCCATCGACGCACAATCCAGACACAACACGTTAAATTCTAATTTTATTCACAAAAATGACGGTATGAAACAACGAAGAAAATTGAGGTTTTCCTAAATATAAAAATCCATCGTTTTATGTCCTTCAGCAAAAGGATTTTTTAACTGAAATAATTAGCCATATCCGGAATATTATTATTTATTTATATGATTTTATTATTATGCGATTTTATTATGTTTATTGTAACCATATCATATATTAATAGATCATACATAATAATGATAATAATAATAATACAACTTTTATTCATAATTTATTATTAAAATAATTAAAACGTAACAGATTTTAATCCTTAAATAAGTAAGAATATGTTTCTAGAGCCAAATTAAGGAAAAGTAAGTAGTAAATGTTAGTTTTTTAAGGATGCAATGAAATTGTATTTCTTAAAATCCCTGTAAGATGTGAGGTGTCTAGACGGCTGATTGTCTGTATACTGTTCTCCCCTAATGTATTTATCATCCCCTAAACACACAACGTTGTTCTCTTCCACGTTAGTTTTACTAATTTCCTCATTAAAGCTCATTTCTCTACAGGCAAATGATTACGACGTACAGCAGAGGGCAGAGTGATGGATTACACCAAATCTGTAGACCAGTCGAGGTTTGGACGGCGGCAGAGGGCTTCGTCTTCTTTAAAGCCATGATGTGTACCAAAACAACAAGCTCAACGAGATCTTTTGTTTATCCGTATTATTTTTATTCAAGACTCAACATTCAGTCCTCCAAGGTTATCTCGTAGCCAAATCAACAGAATTGCATTGTAGCATGTTACAAAGTGCAGTTCAATATTCAAGGTGCTATCAAAAACATTTCATAGTCTTTTATTCTCCCACATGTTCACCTTTAAAAACGCCCCCGGAACTTTCTTCAGGAATGCTTCCTGAAAGTCTTCTTTTTAAAGCACCTTCTGCGACCTTCTGAGGGTGAAGTCGGGAAGAGCCAGATCTTGGCGGGAAGGGTGGGTACAGAAGTGAGATCATGTGGATTGCACAAGTCGCCGAGCGGTTTCGACATGCCTGGCAAGCCAAGATCCGATAAACCTTCCCTGTGTGTCCTCATAAACATCCTAATAATAATAATAATAATAGAGGTGGTAGATCAGTGGTTAAGGAATTTGCCTTTGGACCTGAAGATCACAGGTTCAGATTCCAGCACCACCAAGATGCCACTAGTGGGCCCTTGAGCAAGGCCCTTAATTGCTCAGTTGTAAGTTGTGGCTCCAAATAAGGGCATCTGCCAAAATCTGTCGAGCTAGAGGTGATGGTGGTGGTGGTGGTGAGGAAAAGAGACTCTGTGAGATGATATAAAGGGGACATCTTGACAGGACCCAGGTCCAAATGTAAAACCCATCATCATCATCATCATCAAAAAAGACTCTGGATATTCATTCCGTAATGTTTTATTCATGGCCGTGATCCTAGTTTATTTAATGGCACATCTATATTATTTTCAAGAGCAGAAGTGTACAGGAGCCCTTGCATCTGGGGCATCAATATATTCTGTATATATCAGCTATGAAGAAAAATGTACCAGAGAGAACACAAGGAACCTCGAAAGGAACCCGACTCGAGGAAAGAAGCGATGCTACATGTATCGAAAGAATCAATGTGTGCACCAGATTTCTAAATACATGCCGACGCTTGACATTGTTGTGTGTGCGTCTACTGAACAGCTGGAAGTTTTTCTCTTACAAGTGAAAAGATTTGAAAAATTCCAAAGGAAATGCCATATTGAGCTCTAAGTAATTCACCATGCGGACAAAAGCGCGTGGAAACTTCAGCATTTGTGATTCCTGAACATCCCATTCCACATTTAGACCCAGTTTTGCCACCCAGTTTTGCTCAGAAATGTTAGAAAAGTCAGGTAATAATAATAATAATAATAATAATAATAATAATAACAACAATGCATTACATGTATATAGCACTTTTTTAGACACTCTTTAAGGCCCTTTACATAATGATGACACACCATCATCCACCATCAGTCTGCAGCATCCACCTGGACGATGCGACGGTAGCTGTAGTGCGTCCGAACCCAGCTTACTGTTGGGTAGGAGACAGAATGATGAAGCCAATCAGTAGTAGATATGGTGGATGATCAGGTGGCCGTGATGATGGTCGAATTTAGCCAGGATGCCAAGGACAAGCAACTATCGGGGACATCCTGGGACTTTTAATGACCACAGAGAGTCAGGACCTCCCGTAACTATGCTGTGGTGATAGAACCCACATAGACAGAAGCCCTCACTAACACCTCTTCCAGCAGGAACCTATTTTTTTTGGGTCATCTATCCATCCAGGTACCAACCAGAGCTCAACCAGTGTCAGTGGGCAACCAGTGTTGGGCTCCAGGGTGATATGGCTACTGGATACTGATGGTACTGATGAAGATGCGGTGAGGAAGCCTGGGGTTCACTCAGTGTTATGAAACTCCAATATAATCCACGAAAAGCAGATCTTTATGTGCTTGAAAATTTGGGATCCCCGAAGTTTTGTTTTCAATTGTGTGACTTTACATTGTGCTGTATGAACACCAGCTTCGCGGGTCCTCATAAAGCCGTAAATGAACACTAACACACAGAATGGTTTTTTTATTTTTTAAGTCTCAGCAAATGCCATTTCTTTCGCTGTACCGAATCTGTATATATCCCAGGCACTTTGTCGCTATGGCCACTTAGAAGATGCTGACCTATCACACACACACACACACACACACACACACAAACTTGTTGCTTGTATTACACTAATTCTCTAAATCCATGCTCTGCCTGGTAATCCAGACAATCCTGCAGTGTGTCTGTGTAAATTTCCGATCGAACGAGGAAAAGTTCTCACACACTGACACAAAGCTACATTTTGTTTCTGGAGAGTTCTACTGTTACTGTGAAATCAGGTCACACACAGAGGGACTAGTGTGTGTGTCTGTGAGTGTGTGTGTGTGTGTGTGTGTGTGTGTGTGTGTGCGGGACAGAGAGAAAGAGTAGAAGAAATGCTTCAATGGACTTGGATTTGGAGCGCAGGTGAACAGGCGAAGCTGACAGGAAGATGAAGCCAAAACAAATGTTGTCCTTTCCCTGTTTATTTATATTTCCTTTTCCCTCGTGGGTTTCCTCGTTAAGCTTTTGGTCCGATGAAATGATTTGTTTGTTAACGTTTTTCAAGATTCAAGATTCTTTATTGTCACATTGTACTAAGCAGAGCGAAATCGGGGCAATGCTTACATTGCGAGACAAAACAAAACAAAAACAACAACAAGAAAATTAACGCTAGGTAACAAATGGACACTAGAATACGAATATTGTACAATAATTGAATATGCAAAGAGGGAGTGTTAAAAACAGTTGTTGTGCAATAGCTGCGATGATTAAAATGTGATGTTAAGGGGTGTGGACATGTTAACTTTACATTATAAAGAGTACTAAAATGTAAAAATGATCTTATTAAATAAATCTAATTAAATAATCCAGGTTTCGTTGACCACATTGTAACTTTATATCGAAACAAGCCAAGCCAGGAGTCTAAACTCCTTTGCTTTCAGCCTCTCGCTTGCAGACGACCGCTAGACCATTTCTCTCAGGTGTATAAATAATAGAATATTATTATTAGAATATATAGAATATTATAAACAATAGAATAAATGAAAAGTAACAAGATAATATATATATATATATATATATATATATATATATATATATATATATATATATATAGCATGAATTTTAGATCTGAGTTTTTACAATGAAAAGCATATAATATATAATTTGTTGGGCTGAAAATTGCACATTTTCAATGTACCATAAATGAATACTTTTCATGTTTCTAATTCTCTAACTGTACTAACTGTAACTGTATAATTCTTTACATTTCACTCAAAATCTCTCCCTTTAACAAAACTATTGATTATTTAATATTGATTTTACTCTGGGAATTCTTCTTTTAATATTCATTTCTTGCTAATGTCAATGTTCATTCAGAAACACGAAATACAACGTGGCGGCGCTCTGACGAATCCGAAGAGCTTGTTTCCAAGAGGGGGCGGGGTTTCATCAGAAATGGTTCTGGTTTGTAACTTCAGATGCTCAACAAACCAAAG
>JACRUU010000021.1:2173848-2193848 GCA_030449085.1 Kryptopterus vitreolus
GGAAACCAGTGTGTGTGTGTATGTGTGTGTGTGTGTGTGTGTGTGTGTGTGTGTTGTAGGCATGGGGGAAATCAGGGTAGTGGGAATTGTGTGACTACTCATTTGAAGACTCTGAATAGTCCCTCGGCTCTCGAACGACACAAAGTTGCCTTTATTCCCCAGACAAACTCAAAACGTCTCGGCATTAAGTTCCACAGAACACAACACACAACACACACACACACACACACACACACACACACACACACACACACACATCCAGAATGATAGACACATACTTGATATGATCGTGTACAGCTTTTTTTTTTTTGGAGACGTCTGAGTTTCGTGCGGTTTTTACGGCCTAAAACTACATTTCCACTTGACAGGAGGACAGAAGGTGTGTAGATCAAACTGTCAGACGAAAAGAATGAACTTATTACCCTTCCCTGCTTCCCTGCTTCCCTGCTCCGGAATCATGCAAAAGCTATGCACTTTCGCCGGAGCCACCGAACCCCCGACCAGCGTCTGAAATTACGTCTGAGCTCTAAAGGCTGCGGTATTAAATCTACACGAACTCAACTCTAGATCCGGCCAGAGTATACAGCGGTGAATTTCAAACGTCTCTTTGTAACTCGTGCTGTACCAAAGTGAATAGAGTTATTTATTTATTTATTTATTTGTCTATTTTTATTTTTGCTTTTTGTAAGGACCTCCAGCTTTTGGCGACACAAGAACGAGCGACCAATACATCCTGTGTTACATCCTGCCCCTCCCCCAAAATATAATCCATGATTATGATATAAATAATAATAATAGTAATAATATATTTTTTCAATAGACCACGCCCTTACGATATTATTCATGACAGGAAAAGGAGCGGGATGAAGTAAAAACATGTAGCGAACAAACATTATTGGTCAAAAATTTGGCATCCAAACTTTGTAAAAACACGTATTGGAATAACGTCGACTTTTCCTTGGGGTTACCTTTCACCTGTGAATTGTGATCGTTCATGCAAGCGAATTGTATTTGGTTTGGTTAGTCGCGTTCTCGGGTATGTTTCTTTATTTTTTTGTCTCTCGGATTCTCCCATCAGGGGGCGCCGAAGCAGATCAGATTTGGCGGGTGTTTTCACGCTGGATGCCCGTCCTAACGCAACCCTGTGGGGCCTTGCTGAAGGGCCCACTCTTAAATCTGTCACTTAAATAATATAAGAATTAAATTATAATTATAATATATATAATAAGCAATAAAGAATTAAAGAATTAAATTAAAATAAATGGTATATAGTGCCATACAAATATTGCAGAGGACACATTTTGCACCTTCTGCTAAGAATTATTAGTTAAATATTAGTTAAAAATTATTATTTATAAACATTAATATTATATATAAAAGGGCGGGTGGGTGGTATATATATATATATGATATATGTAGATATATATATATATATATATATATATATATATATATATATATATATATATATATATTCTATATCTCGATATATTCAGATATAGTAGCCAACATATTTCAGATAGCTACATTCAACCTGTAACGCCAACTTCAATCTCGTGTCATTCTGTCGTCTCTCGTTTAATTTCTGACATTTCTTTTACTAAAAAAATGAAAATCAGTCCATATATGAAAAAGAACTTTAGATGTTTTGCGCTGTGCACACTTCCTAAACCGTCGCAAACGCTAGAATGAAAACGGGCTCTCGTTAGGACCATCAAAAGGAAAGAGCTACCAATCCCACACAAATTCCAAGAACTACCTCTGCTGCAGAGGATCATTTTATTAGAATTACCTCAGAGAATATTTCAACATCAGCTCTTCTGAGGAGACGAGTCAGCATTCGCGGTTGAATTGTGGCAACGAAACCATTATCCTTGGATGAACTAAGAAAGAACACAGCATGTCACAGCAGGCCTGTATGTGCTATATGTCCAAGTACTTGAGCGCATCAGACGATGATCAAAATAAAAAAATTGAGATGACCGTGAAGGAAAAGCCTCCATCATGTACTCAACACTTCTGGGGACTCCTTAAGGGTTTCGGAAAACCATGCCACGAGTTTGGGAGGTCATCAAAAGCTTAATGGAGCTACTTAATATACACAATATAAAATGCAATAGAAAATTAAAATGAAAAAAGAACGATTGACGTACAAATCTCTCTCTGTGTGTGTCTCTCTCTCTCTCTCTCTCTCTAAATGTCTAAATCTGTGTGTGTGTGTGTCTCTCTCTCTCTCTCTCTGTTGTCTCACTCTCTCTCTCTCTCTCTGTGTGTCCTCTCTCTCTCTCTCTCTCTCTCTCTCTAAATGTCTAAAATCTCTGTGTGTCTCTCTCTCTCTCTGTGTCTAACTCTCTGTCTCTCTCTTCTCTTCTCCTCTCTCTGTGTTACTCTCTCTCTCTCTGTGTGTCTCTCTCTCTCTCTGAATGTCTAAATCTCTCTCTGTGTGGTCTCGAAGCTCTATCTGATCTCTCTCTCTCTCTCTGTCTCTCTCTCTCTCTGGTCTCTCTCTCTCTTCCTCTGTCTCTCTCCTCAGTCTCTCTTTTCTCTCTCTCTCTTCTTCTCTTTCTGTGTGTCTCTCTCTGTCTCTCTCTCTCTCTCTCTGTCTCTCTCTGTGTCTCTCTCTCTCTCTGTCTCTCTCTCTCTCTCTGTGTGTCTCTCTCTGTCTCTCTCTCTGTTGTCTCTTCGTCTCTCAACTCTCTCTCTGTGATGTGTCTCTTCTGTCTCTAAGGTGTCTCTCTCTTTCTCTCTGTGTCTCTCTCTCTGTGTCCTCTCTCTCTCTGTCTCTCTCTCTCTCTCTCTCTCTCTCTCTCTCTCTCTCTCTCTGTCTCTCTCTCTCTCTCTCTCTCTCTCTCTCTCTCTCTCTCTCTCTCTCTGCTCTGTCTCTCTCTCTCTCTCTCTCTCTCTCTGTCTCTCTCTCTCTGTCCTCTCTCTCTCTCTCTCTCTCTATATGGTCTCTCTCTCTCTCTCTCTCTCTCTCTACTCTCTCTCTTGTGTCTCATGCGCCAATCAGGTCTCTGGGTTCTCTCTCTCGGGTCTCGAAAAGTGTGCAGGTGGGCGGAGTAGGGAGTCTTGCAGCTCGGAGGTGTCAGCAGTCAGGAGCGCGTGGGGAGGGGGCTGGCGAGAGGCACGGGGAGACGTGGTCGCGCGCTCGGTGGCGGAGACTCGGCAGTGTCTAGGCGGCACGCGCTAAGCGTCCGGACGCAGCGGCGACCATGCTCAGGCGGCTGAAGCGCGCGCTCCGGGAGAAGCACGCGACTGTCTGGGGACGCATCGTGTCGTGGTGCGCGTGAGTCACTCCGTTAAGTTATGCGAACGTTGTTTGTGTTTGTGTTTACGCACAGGCTGTGTGTGTGTGTTTGTGTTTGTGTTTACGCACAGGCTGTGTGTTTGTGTTTACGCACAGGCTGTGTGTTTGTGTTTACGCACAGGCTGTGTGTTTGTGTTTAGGCTTCGATGCAAACAAATAAACAGAACCGTTTATTTGATTGTTTGTCGGCTTGAACCTCATCAATATTAAATCATGTCCTAATGAGACATTTATTACAAACATCCGACAAAAAGTTTGTGAGGACCTGAACATCAGATCAGTGTGTGTGTGTGTGTGTGTGTGTGTGTGTGTGTGTGTGTGTGTGTGTGTGTGTGTGTTTTGTGTGTTTTATTCCATCCATCCATATTTATCATATATACTTGCAATAAACTATTATAGAATTTTCAGTAAAATCAAGTTACATTAATGTAACTAAGAGAGTGTAAAGCATTTGTCGCTCCATCAAATGTACCTCTAAACACGGGCACTAAAAAACTTGCACACCCAGTCATGTGTGTTTGTGTCCTGATATGGTCCTAGATATATATATATATATATATATATATATATATATTTTTAAGGACACATCAGTCCAGCTGTCTGTGAAATGCTACGGTAAATGATCCGAATGTAATTTTAATCCATTCCATGATATTATATATTTAAATATTCAAAATAACACAGTATATGGTTGTGCAAATGTGAAAATAAACATTAATGGCTAAGTAACCTTATGGAAAAGACAAGCGTCCCAATGTGCAATGTAATTTCCACCAAAGATAAAAAAAAAAAATAAAATATTCATTTTTCTTAAGAAATTAAAAAACGGTAATAAATGGAGCTACAATGTAGTGCATTGCGACAGATATTTAATGACATCATTTTCCAGACGAGAATTGAAATATTTATCGTCTCGAATTCGTACTATTTACAAATATAACTTTAGAAGATTGTAGTCTGTTCGATTAATAGATTCAAAAAGGGCATAACAAACAGAAATCTAAAATGATTATTGTTATTTTTTAATTTGTTGACATTTTTCATGTTGATATATATATATATATATATATATATATATATATATATATATATATATATATATATATGTATATATATGTATATATAATATGTATACTCCACCACATTGTCCTGAGCCCCCAAGCCATATCATAATGTTATATTTATCCCTTAAAATGTAAGTTATCTTTTCATTTGACATATTAGTTGCCATTACTTTCAGCCAACTCGATTGGGTGCACATGTAGCTAATAGAAATGAGCCGGTTTGCTTGAAGAATGTAAATATTTCTATGTAAATATATATATATTCTGTATATTTTAACTAGAAATAAAAACGTTAAAAGTGACAGTTACCAGGGTAGCAGATACTCTGAATATTATTATTATGATTTTTTATAAACATGAAATAAATTCATACTGTACACGAATCATTATAATTTTTGCTATAAGTTTAAAATGCAATCCTTTTCATTTATAATCCTATCATTTTGTAGTGGATAAAAAAAAAGGTGAGGTCATGTGAGGGGGAATAAGTTTATTTAATCTTATGTACAGTACACGGCATGTTCAATAGTATACCACAAACGTAGGGGCAAGGAGTTCACTTGGAGTGGGAGATCCAAAACTGGAAGGAGTGGAAGGAAAACATCTAGTGGAACATCTTCAGAGAGCAAATGAGGATCAAATGTGGAATGGGATGTTTTTCGGCAGGAATCTCACGGGCAGGTCGTCCACACTCGCATGTTGTGTTCATAGATGTTGTGTACTTCTGTAGTGCAGATGCAGATCAGAGCACAGCTGGATTTATTCTTACAGCGAGGAAAGGGCCGGAAATCTGCTCCATCTGCAAACGAGAACGATGGTGGTGATGCGGTCTCATCGGGGATCAGGGGTGGAGCGTTTGGTCTCATGGCCTGGCAGCCAGCTCGGGTTGCGTCATGGATGTCGTTCCTCTGAGGTTCTCGGGTCGGATAAAAGCGTTGCTCGGCCCTTGTTTGTTTTCCGAGAAAAAAAAGTTTCGGAAATTTATACCGTAGCATTGTAACAGCAGCGCTCCAGGTCAGCAGGGTTGAAATCAGGGCGTTATAGCAGATAGATCTTCTACTCCATACTTGACGCAGGAAGAAGCGGCGCATAGATCTGGCTGGCGTCCCGATACTTTTGACCATACCCTGTATTAGTGTATTGTCTTCTTTTTATTTTTTTGTCTCTCTCACAATATTGAATTCGTTCCGTGTAGTCGATAAGGCAGTCAAAACAAACATCAAGCGGCCTCGCCGATGTTCTATTACAAATATGCAAATCGGCCGACGCCCACTTTTCCCTTCACCTGAACGTCAAGTCCACTTTCAAGGCAGGTGAGGCGGCTTTGCATGAGCCGCATTTGCGTAATGTGTCAGAGTTTACCTGTAATGCACTCGCTCCTCAGTTAGAAAGGCTTTATCAGGAAAGAGGGCGGATTTTCTTCCCCTTTTACGGAATGGTATTTCAAATAAAAATAAGACGGATATATTTGAAAGTCTTTGCGTTTTCGTTTTCCAGGAAATCCACACCGGATGTTGAATATGCAATGAAATTTCCTTAGGAGTCAAGTTATTTGTGTGTGTGTGTGTGTGTGTGTGTGTGTGTGTGTGTGTGTGTGTGTGTGTGTGTGTTACACTGCTACTCTGATTCAATAATCCACAAACGTCAGACTATGTTTTTTTTGTTTGGATGTAGACTGTGTCACCATGTGGCCCTTGTGTGTGTGTGTGTGTGTGTGTGTGTGTGTGTGTGTGTGTGTGTGTGTGTGTTACACTGTTACTCTGATTCATTAATCCACAAACGTCGGACTATGTTTGGATGTAGACTGTATCACCATGTTGCCCTCCTGTGTGTGTGTGTGTGTGTGTGTGTGTGTGTGTGTGTGTGTGTGTGTGTGTGTATGTGTTGGGGTTTGGCACACACTCCTGTCTCCAGATGTTTCTGTGGCTTTAAGGATACCTTAGTTCAGGAGTTATTTTTTTTTTTTATTCCTTCCTGAGGTTTGCATATGTACGCAAGTGTGTTTATCCATCTCCATAACAGTGATATTTATAGACGTGTGTGTGTGTGTGTGTGTGTTGAGACATTTCGTCTCTCAGACATCTCATTCCGCGCACCGCAGGATTCTGAGAGCAAACTTTGTGTAGAAAAAAAGAAGAGATTCAGCTTTTTTTTCTAACCACAAACACTTCAATGTTAATTTCATTGTGGTCAAAAAAAAAAAAAGAAAGGGACAAAAAAAAGAAAGGGAAGGAGGGAAAGAAAAGAAGTAGAAAGAACTGAATCCCACGTAGGGTCTATATTTAACTCCTCTGATTGAATTTTAAAGCCGCAGGGAGGCCGAGCGCGTGAATCCGTCTCTGTTCGGCGTCTACGCGGAACTGTTTAATATCGATGGAAAGTGGGCGTGGCTTATCCGGCCTAAATAAAGTCGGGCAGGTTGTTTAAACTCTTCTTGATTAAAAAAAAAAAGGGTGTTTTAAATCTAAAAACAAACAAAACAAACAAACAAAAATAATCTTAACAAAAGTTGCTCATTACTTTGTAATGCATTGGAAAAAAAACAAACAAACAAAAAATAAATAAAAGAATAAAAAAAAAATCTAAAGAATTAATGACAACGGTAAAAATATCCCAGAAAAAAATGTAAGTAAAAAAAAAAAGTTTTATTGTTATATGCAAATTTTAAATAACCAATGATTAAAACAAATATCCCTGTATGAGAATCAAAATAACCTAGAGAGAAATTCAAAGTAAATAAATAAATAAATAAATAAAAAGAACCCAGTTGGTAAAAAAAATAAAATAAATTGTGACGAAACTGAAAATACACACAAAAAAGAGGAGCAAAACAAGTAAAATAAATAAATAAATAAATAAAGATCCAGCAAGTAAAAAAATGTGAACAATAAAAATAACTGATTCAAATGAATTTCTAGTTACAATACAAACACAAGTAAGAAAAAAATCAACATAAAGAATTCAATGAAATAATATTGCCAATTTTATTTTCAATCTGTATTTGTATATTTATACATATATTTTCAATGTGTAATCTTTCTTTGTTGTTTATTTCCTGTATGTAAATGTTTTGTTCTTTGTTAATTTTTTTTTATATATTTTCATGGTTCACTTCCTGCATCGCTGCATGTGTATGTAAATGAGGGGGCGTGGCTTCCACATTGGATTGCGGGCGGTTGTTGTGTTGAGACTTTGCCGTGCATTTACTCTCGAACAGCTGCTGATCATTTCCTGTCACACGCGTGGAAGTGGTTTGTTTGATGTTTGGCTCGAGGCAGAATCACTCGCAGCCCGGGTTTTCCTTTTCAATAGCGTTTAACAAGCACATTTCATTACGAGCGGATTTGTGAAGAGGCAGGAGGCAGTGGGAGGCGGTAATTAAACGCTCGGGTCACGCCGGGTGAGCTTTCATTTATACCTGCGCATAACGATTCACTCGCTACAGGGAGTCGAGTCAAGGGATTCTTTGGGACTCAAATTTGGGCGTTGAGTCGTGTGATTCAATTGGGAGCTCCGTGGTTTTATTGGGAATCGAGTTGGTCATTTGGCACGTGTGGTTCAATTGGGAGTGGCTCAAAATTTAGAGTCAAGTTAAGTGGTTCCAAACGGGGTCAGTTGAGAGACGAGTCGCATGGTTCAGTTATTCGGTTCGGTTGGGAGAGTTGTTCATTCAGTTCTTGTGGTTTTGGGAGTCACTTGTGGTTCGGTTTTGCGGTTCAGTTGGGAGCGGTTCAGTCGGGAGTCGTGTCAGTTCTTGGGTTCATTCGGGAGTCATTCGGTTCGGTTGGGAGTCAAGTCTGGCGGTTCAGGTCTTGCGGTTCAGTCGGGAGTTCTTGTGGTTCGGTTGGGAGTCAGTACTTGTGGTTCGGTTGGGAGTGGAGTCAGTTCTTGAGGTTCAGTTGGGAGTCAGTTATTGAGGTTCAGTCGGGAGTCAGGTCTTGCGGTTCAGTCGGGAGTCAGTTGGGAGTCGGTCTTGCGGTGGGAGTCAGTTCTTGTGGTCGGGAGTCAGGTCTTGCGGTTCAGTCGGGAGTCAGGTCTTGCGGTTCAGTCGGGAGTCAGGTCTTGCGGTTCAGTCGGGAGTCAGGTCTTGCGGTTCAGTCGGGAGTCAGTTCGGTTGTGTTGGGAGTCAGGTTCTTGGGAGGCAGCTCTTGAGGTTCAGTTGGGAGTCAGCTCTTGAGGTTCAGTTGGGAGTCAGCTCTTGTGGTTCAGTTGGGAGTCAGCTCTTGAGGTTCAGTTGGGAGTCAGCTCTTGAGGTTCAGTTGAGAGTCAGCTTGTGGTTCTTGTGGTTCAGTTGGGAGTCAGCTCTTGAGGTTCTTGAGGTTGTTGTTGGGAGTCAGCTCTTGAGGTTGTCAGTTGGGAGAGTCAGTTCTTGAGTCAGCTCTTGAGGTCAGTTGGGAGTCAGCTCTTGAGGTTCAGTTGAGAGTCAGCTCTTGTGGTTCAGTTGGGAGTCAGCTCTTGAGGTTCAGTTGGAGAGTCAGCTCTTGTGGTTCAGTTGGGAGTCAGCTTGAGGTTCTTGAGCTCTTGCGGTTCAGTTGGGAGTCAGTTCTTGCGGTTCAGTTGGGAGTCAGCTCTTGGGAGGTGGTTCAGTTGGGAGTCAGCTCTTGAGCTCTTGTGGTTCAGTTGAGAGTCAGCTCTTGTGGTTCAGTTGGGAGTCAGCTCTTGTGGTTCAGTTGGGAGTCAGCTCTTGTGGTTCAGTTGGGAGTCAGCTCTTGTGGTTCAGTTGGGAGAGTCAGTTGGGAGCTCTTGTGGTTCAGTTGGGAGTCTTGAGGTTGTGTTGGGAGCAGTTCTTGCGGTTCAGTTGGGAGTCAGCTCTTGCGGTTCAGTTGGGAGTCAGTTCTTGCGGTTCAGTTGGGAGTCAGTTCTTGAGGTTGTTCAGTTGGGAGTCAGTTCTTGAGAGTCAGCTCTTGTGGTTCAGTTGGGAGTCAGCTCTTGAGGTTCAGTTGAGAGTCAGCTCTTGTGGTTCAGTTGGGAGTCAGCTCTTGAGGTTCAGTTGGGAGTCAGTTCTTGCGGTTCAGTTGGGAGTCAGTTCTTGAGGTTCAGTTGGGAGTCAGTTCTTGAGGTTCAGTTGGGAGTGCTCTTGGTTCAGTTGGGAGTCAGCTCTTGAGGTTCAGTTGGTTCAGAGTCAGCAGTTCTTGTTCTTGCGGTTCAGTTGGGAGTCTTGAGGTTGTGTTGGGAGTCTTGAGGTTCTTGAGGTTGTGTTGAGGTTCTTGAGGTTGTGTTGGGAGTCAGTTCTTGAGGTTGTGTTGGGAGTCAGTTCTTGTTCAGGTTGTGTTGGGAGTCAGTTCTTGAGGTTGTGTTGAGTCAGTTCTTGAGGTTGTGTTGGGAGTCAGTTCTTGAGGTTGTGTTGAGTCAGTTCTTGAGGTTGTGTTGGGAGTCAGTTCTTGAGGTTGTGTTGGGAGTCAGTTCTTGAGGTTCAGTTGGGAGTCAGTTCTTGAGGTTCAGTTGGGAGTCAGTTCTTGAGGTTCAGTTGGGAGTCAGTTCTTGAGGTTGTGTTGGGAGTCAGTTCTTGAGGTTGTGTTGGGAGTCAGTTCTTGAGGTTGAGTTGGGAGTCAGTTCTTGAGGTTCAGTTGGGAGTCAGTTCTTGAGGTTGTGTTGGGAGTCAGTTCTTGAGGTTGTGTTGAGGTTGTTCAGTTGGGAGTCAGTTCTTGAGGTTGTCAGTTGGGAGTCAGTTCTTGAGGTTGTGTTGAGGTTCTTGAGGTTGTGTTGGGAGTCAGTTCTTGAGGTTGTGTTGAGGTTGAGGTTCAGTTGGGAGTCAGTTCTTGAGGTTGTGTTGGGAGTCAGTTCTTGGGGTTCAGTTGGGAGTCAGATGATTTGCGTAATCCGAGTGGAATCGGTGTCAGTCTTTGGAGTAGAAAAGTCGCCCTCTCTCTCGGAACGCCGGAGTAAACGTGCCGCCAACAGCCGAGTAATTAATTCAGACGAGGATGTTTTGTTTCCCTCGGCTCAGCCAAGAGTCGCGTCCTGAACGTGACCTCCTGCACTCTCATATCACTCTCGGGAATCTGATATCAGTCGAGCTGCTGGGATTGGAGGAGCAGTGAGACGTGTCTGACAGACGTTTACATTACATCATGATGGGTTTTCTTTTAATTCATTGTATAAAAATTTATTCATTCATATTATTTAGAATCAAAAATGTGACTTTTTTATGATACTTGTTTATTGCGAGTACACAAACAAACAATCAAGTATCAGAATTCACAAAATTCCTGTAAATACCCATAAAATATTTGGAATATTTGTGCAGCTTTTGTGCAGATTTGTGCAGCTTTGTGCAGATTTGTGTAGCTTTGTGCAGATTTATGTAGATTTGTGTAGCTTTTGTGCAGATTTGTGCAGCTTTGTGTAGCTTTTGTGCATATTTGTACAGCTTTGTGTAGCTTTTGTGCAGATTTGTGTAGCTTTGTTCATCATTGTGTAGCATTGTGCAGATTTGTGTAGCTTTTGTGGTAATTTGTGTAGCTCTTGTGCAGATTTGTGTAGATTTGCAGAAATGTGTGTAGATTTGTGTAGCGTTTGTGCAGATTTGTGTAGATTTGCATAAATTTGTGTAGCATTTGTACAGATTTGTGTAGATTTGTGCAGCTTTGTTCATCATTGTGTAACTGCAGATTTGTGTAGATTTGTGTAGCTTTGTTCATCATTGTGTAGCTTTGTGTAAGATCCTTCACTCCAGCCTGTGGATGCGTTGTCACATGTGCTCCTGCATCCACAGGTAACATCTGGATGGAAATTGCGGGTGTCCCGATACTTTTGCCCCTTTAATCCAGTTTATAACACTCGACTCATTCCAACGCGGAACCCGTGACTGTGGAAAGTCTGTTTTCCAGCTGAACCCCTCCCCCGCCCAATTATTTATTTATTTATTTATTTACTTATCTTATTTACTTATTTGTTTACTTTTTTAAAAGTTTGCATCTTTTCTGTCTGTCTCTCTTGTTTTGTGTTTGTGTTGTGCTTTTTTTCTTTTTCCCCTTGTTTTTTCTTTCTTTCTTTCTTTCTTTCTTTTTTATTTTTGTCCTGTTCTCTTATTATCTTTTATGATTATGTATTCCTTCACTCTTTTTTCTCTTAATTATATTTTATTTATGTATTTATTTTATCTAATGTTTTCAATTCATTACTTACATTTTACATTTTCGAGTTCTTCATCCATCCATCCATCCATCCATTCCATCCATATATCTTTTCTTCATTGTATTCCTTCACTCTTTTTTCTCTTAATTATATTTTATTTATGTATTTATTTTATCTAATGTTTTCAATTCATTACTTATTTTTCATTTTCCAGTTCTTCCATCCATCCATCATCCATCCATCCATCCATCCATCCATCCATCCAATCCATCCATCCATCCATCCATCCTCCATCCATCCATCCATCCATCCATCCATCCATCCATCCATCCATATACTTTGGTCTGTGTTTGTGACTTCTAATGAACTATTTAAAAAGATTTACCACTTTAGTTTCTCTTTCTTAATTTCTTATGTTGTTGTTGTTGTCGTAACTGTTCCTCCCCCGCCGTGTTTCTGATTGTCACGTGTACAACATCTCACGCAGAGGAAACGAGAGGAAACGTCTCACAGAGGAAATAATTATCGTTTTCACACAACAAGATTTCAGCTGCTTATAAAGTTTATTTGCAGTAGATTCAGACAGGAAGTGCGAACAGAACCAGCTGTCCCAGCAGCACTGAGGCTTTGTGGTTGTGTGTGTGGCTTGTGTGAAGCACTGATGGTGTGTGTTGTTGGGGGTGGTGTGTGGCTTGTGTGCGTGTGTGTGTGTGTGTGTTGTTGTTGTGTGTGTGTGTGTGTGTGTTTATGGTGTGTTTGTGTGTGGGTTGTGTGTTTGTGTGTGTTTGTGTTGGTTGTTTTGTGTTGTGTGTATGGTGTGGGTATTGTCGTTTGTGTTTGTGTGTGTGTGTGTGTGTGTGTGTGTGTGTGTGTATTTGTGGGGGGTTGTGACATTTGTGTTTGCTGTCAGTGTGTGTTTGGTTCTTTTTTGGAATTGTGTGTACGCCAAACATGTGTGTGTTGTGTGTGTATTTTGTGTGTGTGTTTGTGTATTTGAGTGTGGTTTGTTTGTATGTCTGTGTTGTGGAAAGCAAAGGTTTCCTCCTTGTCACACCTCCCATGCAAGTTAAAGTTGTACAGTCTCTTTGTGTGTGTACTTCTACATCAACAGTGTGTGCCTGTGTGGTGTGTTTTTGTCCAGATGACACTTTAGGGTTTTTGGAGACGTCTTTTAGCATCTTGCGGTCTGCTCTTCGGGGTGTTGCTGGGGCAGGGGTGACCAGTACTGGCAGCATGTTGGCAGTTGTTTTGAAAGCCCTCCACTTGTTGACTATCTTCCGGACAGTGCTTTTTGATTTATGCTTCACTGATTTCAAAATCTTTTGGATCTTTTTAAATCCCTTCCCAGACTCATAGGCTGCTACAATCTTTTTTCTGAAGTCCTCTGACTGTAAGCTCTTTTGCTCTCACCATGGTTCTCACTCTCACTGTCAACAGTGTGTTTGTAGCGAGTGAGAAATAACACCAAACTAAATGTCTGAGGTTTAAAGTAAGGGGGGTGGACTTTCAACATGCAGCCATGCAGAGGTAACAATCTCTTTGTATGTGTGCACAATCTTTGTTGTGTGATGTTTTGGGTATATGTTGCATGTTGTGAGATCTGAGCCAATTTTAAGAGGGAATACATGTGAGGGTGACACTTCCCCTATGCTTCACTTTTTCCTCAGTTAGAATAGGCATTATTTGTTTTATTGAAATGACATTTACAGAAGATCTTGAAAAGCTCCTTTATTTTCTTCAGTTTTCATTGTTTAGCCCTTCCCTTCACACTTTTTTGGAGACCTTTTAATCATTTCATTCCATGTCAATCTTGTTGAAATGCACTGAGATTCCGGACAGTGGAATAACCATTTATTAATCCCTTCCCAAAATGTTACAAAAAACCCATGGTTGCTCACTCTCACTTGTCAGGACAACACCAACTAAAATTTTTTTTCTTTTTTAGTTATGTGTACCTAATTTTTTCACATGACTGTATTTATTTTTGCTTGACATTTTACAGTTTTCAGTTTGGAGAACGGGGGTTTAGTGGTTAGCACGTTAGCACGTTCGCCTCACACCACCAGGGTCCGGGTTTTCGATTCCCTTCTCGGCCATGTGTGTGTGGAGAGTTTGTGCATGTTGTTCTCCCCGTTTTTGCCTCAGGGGGTTTTTTCTCCGGGTTCTTCGGTTTCCTCCCCCGGTCCAAAAACATGCACGGTAGGTTGATTGGCACCTTGGAAAATTGTCCCTAGTGTATGAATGTGTGTGTGGTGTGTGTGTGTGTGTGTGTGAGTGTGTGTGTGTGTTGTGATGGGTTGGCATTCCATCCAGGGTGTATCCTGCCTTAACGTTTCCTCCTTGCCCATAGACGCCTGAGATAGGCCTGAGACAGACTCCCCGTGACCCGAGTTGGAAGATCGGATAAAGCGGTAGAAAGTAGAAGATGAATGAATGTACTGATTTAATTTTAATTAATTTCTTTAGTTGTGTTTTTTAAAATAATTGTTTGTTTTGTATTTCTTTTCTTTCTTTTTCTGTCTTTTCATTCCTCATTTTCCTAATTTCCTAATTTTTTGCCTTCTTTTTCATAAGTTCTATACTTTTTGAAGTTCTCTTCTTTTGAAAATGCCTTCAATGCCTTCGTATTATATATATATATATATATATATCGGATATATATATATATATATATATATATATCAATATATATATATATCTATATATATAATCTCTGTGTGTTTGTATGTGTGTGTGTGTGTGTGTGTGTGTGGTTTGTAGGTGTGTAAGGACAGTGTTCTGCATTCACCTGAGGTATATATGGCATACGTTGATGTTCCTGACCGTCCTGTGTGTGGCGCTGCAGTTACTCGGTGCGTTTCGTCAGTCTTGGTGAGTTCTAATTAAACTGATACGATCCGATGATTAAACTGAAGATTCGTTGATTTCATATTTATGAACGAATGAATTAATTTCCCTCAGGAACCACAGGTCCAGAACATTCGATAACCAACTGATGGTGGATCAGCTAGATTCCCAGTCAGTCTCCAAGAGCTTCAACTCAAACCCACAAACTTTCCAGCGCTTTAATTGGACGCACGCGAAAAACGTGGAACCGTGGAATCAGGTTTCAGGTCCTTCGAGCAAAAATCTGGACACCCGACGTCTCGCCAGCACATCTGGGGGGATCTTACCCCCAAGTCTAGTGACGAGTAAATCAGATACATCACATGACCCTAAAGGAGAATCTGACCGAAAATCCCAATCGCACAAATTGTCGGGTCAACGCCGCGACGGAGGACCGTCACCTGGTTCCGGACTTAGGGTCCGGAACAGCACGTGTCGACCCGTCAACCACATCGTCTTCCTGAAAACGCACAAGACGGCCAGCAGCACCATCCTCAACATCCTCTATCGCTACGGCGACGCCAACAACCTGACCTTCGCCCTGCCGCTCAAAATGCACAGCCAGCTCTTCTACCCGCACTACTTCATGCCGCACTTCGTCGAGGGCGTGAAGTCTCACCAAGTCACCGAGTTCCACATCATGTGCAACCACATGCGCTTCCGAGGGCCAGAGGTCAGAAAGTCTGAATTAACTGACATCAATTTAATGAATTAATTCAAACAAATTCATTCGTTTTTGGAGAGTAGACTACGTGTGTAATTTAACCGATTGCTAATCGTAGCCAGGGGTAACTTGAGTAACTACGCACTACTGGTCAAAATACAAAGTAATTAAAAACGGCACCATGCCGTGGTTACATTGAGGGGGGAGGGAGGGGGGTAGCTCAGTGGTCTAAGGCGCTGAGCTGCTGATCGGAAGATCCGGGTTTGAGCCCCGGTATGGCCAAGCTGCCGCCCTTGGGTCCTTGAGCAAGACCCTTAACCCTCTGTGCTCCAGGGGGCGCCGTATCATGGCCGACCCTGCGCTCTGACCCTAAAACCAACATCAAGCTGGGATATGTGAAGAAAAGAATTTCACTGTGCTGTAATGTATATGTGACCAATAAAGGATTATTATTATTATTATTATTATTCTTTAATATTGCTTCAGACCCCTGCTAAGTTGCATATAGGAGATAAATGCTAGCTACAGGAAGTAAACGCTACAATTTTGCATCTGAAAAATATACTTAGTAAATGAAATAGACATGAAACTGCGTAAACATTGTGTCATAGTTCTATTGCAAAATTGCTGAAGTAAACGATAACATTTTTACCTAAACAAAATACATACAAAACTACTTTTTACGTAGTCGAGCCTTGATGTCATTTTCTGCTGACGTTAGAGGATACAAAGCAAAGTTATTTGAATAATGTTGAATGGATTGTAAATAGTATTTTTTAAAAACATTTGATTTGAATAATCCGATATGCGTAACCCAGAATTACATTTACAGCATTTGGCAGACGCCCTTATGCAGAGCAACTTACAACTGAGCAGTTGAGGCTTAAGGGCGTTATTCACGGGCCCTCTAGTGGCAGCTTGGTGGTGCTGGGATTCGAACCTGCGACCTTCTGGTCTTGAGCCCCCAATGCCTTAACCAGTGAGCCACCACAAGTCAACCAGTCACTAAACGTCAGTCCTCACAAGTCATTGATTTGTTGAGAGTAAAATGTTTTCACACACTTTCTGATTGCACTGCATAATGAGGACCGGGCAAAAATCTTGTGTTGTGGTACCTTTGGCAAGTGATATGTATTGACCATTTTTTATAGTTATGCATGGGGTCATGATTGGACTGTAAGTTGATCAGGTGGGTCTTTTAACGCAACAAGGGGAAGTCAGGAAACGTGTCCCCAAAACCATGCCATTACAGCCTAGTGAAGGTCGAGGCATGACAACAAACATAAGTAATAACTTATTTACATTATTGATATATTAAAATATGTAAATATGTCTCTCAGGTGAGAAAAGTCATGCCCAGGAACACGTTTTATTTCTCCATCCTGCGCAATCCGGTGTCCATGATGGAGTCCCTGTTCACATACTACAAGGAAATCCCGGCGTTCCGTGTCTTCCGGACCCTTGATGATTTCCTGCTGGATAATGGGCGTTCCTACAAAGATACTCTGTATGGCAACCATTACGCTCGGAACATCCTGTCCTTCGACTTTGGCTTCAACAACTCGGCGTTGTCAAGCGAGGCCGAACTGGACCGGCGAGCCACGGCGATCATCGCGGCGATAGAAAGCGAATTCCACCTCGTCCTGATCTCGGAGTACTTTGACGAGTCTATGGTGTTGCTCCGACATGCCCTCTGCTGGTCGCTGGAGGACGTCGTGTCGTTCCGCTTGAACAGCCGAAACGAGAAATCGCGCAAGTCCCTAAGTGCAAAAATGATCGAAAAGGTGAAGCAGTGGAGCGCCTTGGATTGGCGGCTGTACCAACATTTTAACTCTAGCTTCTGGAGGCGGATTGACACGTCACTCGGCCGGGCTAAGCTTCAACAGGATGTGGACTTTCTTCAAGCCAGAAGGGTGGCCCTGGAAAAAACCTGCCTTTTAGGGGGCAAAGCTGTAAATCCAAAAGAGGTGCATGATTTGTCCTTGAAGCCGTTCCAATATGGCCAAGCCATCATCCAGGGGTATAACATCCGCCCCGGACTGGACAACGACACGCACAGCTTTTGTCAGAGGCTCATCACTCCCGAACTACAGTACACCAAGGCTTTGTACGTGAAACAGTTCCCTGGCCTTGCTGCTAAAATAGCGGCGCATCAAGACGCCCCGAAACGCGCCGTAAACGATAAGAAAAAGAGCGGCGGCAAGGCCGACGCTACAAACACCCTCACGGATTCACAAAGCAGGACTGAACTTTTCACAAACACCAGCAACCCACAATCCAATAACGTGCAGGCGGCCGACACGCCCCCTTTATCCAAAGATAATCTGTAATCTGTTTAATGCAATGCAAACACCCAATGACGTTGAGCAGCGAATGATGCAATATGTGCCTTGGCCCGTGCTGCTGCACACCTCAGTTACCTCTTTGTGTTTAGACGACAGGCTTAGAATTTCCTCAAAGGTCTTAAATACCATGAACACAGACGAGGGTGGAAAGCTAATTATACGAAACAGAATGATTTGTGTTTTATTCATTAATAATAGGTCGTGAAATCGTAGCTGAGTTGTTGGCTAGGGGACTATTTATATCAAATATTTTTCAAAAAGCTAAGCACTTAAGATTATTCTTATTATTCTTATTCTTATTATTGTGCTAAAAACTTATAAACTTATTCTAAATATCTTTTACTGTGAAATGGAAAAAACGGGTTGTACCTCATCTTAATGACAATAATGTAACTGAATGTTTTGAAATATAATTATCGTAAATGCTGAATGCCTATGCGGAGTATGGAAACACAGAGTCTTTTATGCTTGTTTTAAAAGACGCATGCTTGATTTCCCACGACCATAAATGTTCGCCGATTAATTCATTTTCGCCGATGAATCCGATTAAAAACATGCCAAAGACGGGTCTTCACTAGTCAAAGAATTGTCTCCTTCATCCCAGAGCAGTTCAAGAGGAATTAGGTGCAGTTAATAGGAAGGTCATTCCATGATGGATTTCTTTCACAAATCTTCCCTGCTCCAAAACGACCCCAAACCTCAACCTTCAGGTTTTACTATAGGGGCGAGAAAACCTTCTCTTTTCCGCCAAAAATGGAGTTACGGAGTTTGTTGCGAAGAAATATAATATACCTCTGAAAAACACAAGACTAGGTGTTTCCAAACGTCCAATCCAGGCTTTGTTTCGTGCAAGCATAAGCGAGAAAACGGTGAACCCTTTCCGACTGTCGAAAACAAACAACGCAAAAGGCGTCCGTTTCACGTCGACGGTTAAAACGTTTGGCTTTGTAGATTCCGTTCACCACATTCGTAACCGCAATTTCCTTTACAAACAATTTGTACTAATCTAGCTTTTTTGTGTTTTTTCAATTCCAAAAAAAAGCTCTTTTTTTGTTGTTGTTTTTATTTTTCTTTTGTCGGTAACGTGCTTGCGTGTTGCACAAATGTCACTTTCCGAACAATAACAAACTGTAGCAATAACTTCTCTACAATTGTCTTTTTTTGTAGCATTATTTTTTTTAACACTTTTTCCCTTCAGCTTACAAATATCTTTACTTGAACCCGTCAAATACTGCTTCTGCTTACAGCTACGATGTGCATTTGTATTTATTACTTTAACTATTGATTTATTCTGTAACGTAATGATTTCGCTGCTCAGTTAGCGCTGACGCTAAATGATATCTCAAGTTAAGAAATGACATTCGGATAACGAATATGCTTTATTGGGTACTTTATCGAGGTAGGACGAGCGCTTTGTTTGTATAAAAATGTCGTAATGATTTTACTGTACGTTTGAATAAGAAAGATGGACTATTTATTTGAACAGTGTTAGCCAAGCTAGCAGAAATAGATGCACTCTTTCACAATGTTCTTTGGTCTGCAAACTTGTAATTTTTCCTTAGAATAAGCAGATAGATTTTTTTCCGGTTAAATACTTTTTTGGAAACTTGCTAACTTACTAACTCATGAATAAAATGTGAAATTGGTTGCAAAAATCGTCTTTGCTTTTCCCGCTTCATCCAAACAGCAGCAGAGTTGCAAAAAATGATATTCGAGGAACCCCTGTGCCGCGAGGAAGACGGGAGCTGCTAGGTGCGCTATTCACCGGAAACCAAATGCAACCCGGCTCCTGAAATGTGGCCTGGAGTACGATTGGTTCAGGTTGTGAGCAGCACACCTCACACCTCCAGGGTTCGAGTTCGATTCCCGTCTCGGCCATGTGTGTGTGGAGTTTGTGCATGTTCTCCCCGTGTTTCAGGGGGGGTTTTTCTTCGGGTTCTCCGGTTTCCTCCCCCGGTCCAAAAACATGCACGGTAGGTTTTATTGGCACCTTGGAAAATTGTCCCTAGTGTATATGAAGTGTGTGTGTGTGTGTGTGTGTGTGTGTGTGTGTGTGTGCTCTGTGATGGGTTGGCATTCTATCCAGGGTGTATCCTGCCTTAATGCCCATAGACGCCTGAGATAGACACAGACTCCCCGTGACCCGAGGGAGGATCGGATAAAGCGGTAGAAGATGAATGAATTAATATATATACAGTAGTGTGTGTAAAAGTTTTAGGCAGGTGTGAAAAAATGCTGTAAACAAAGAATGCTTTCAGAAATATAAATAATGATTGTTTATTTTGTCAATTTACAGAGTGAGTGAACAAAAGAAAAAATGGAAATCAAATCAATATTTGTTGTGAGTCACGTATAGAAGAAGTAGAAGTAGTGGAAGTGTTGGCACCCCCACAGAGTCCTGATCCCTACATCATGGAGTGTGTGTGGGATTTACATGAAGAGACAGAAGGATGTGAGAACGTCGACATCCACAGAAGATCTGTGTTTACTTCTCCAAGATGGAACAAACAACCAGCCGAGTTCCTTCATAAACACTGTGTGTAAGTGTACCTAGAAGTGTTACTGCTGTTTTGAAGGTAAAATGTGTTCACAGTAAATATTGTTTTCATTTCCATTTTTCTTCCTTCACTGCATTTCATTCATTGATGGAAGTAAAT
>JACRUU010000021.1:2198848-2216348 GCA_030449085.1 Kryptopterus vitreolus
ATCCGTTAACACCCCATAGCGCCTGGAGATAGAACAGGCTCCCCGTGACCCAAGGGGAAGATCGGAAATCGGATAAAGCGGTTGAAGATGACTGAATGAATGTTAAATATAATGAATGACATCGATGAAAGTCCTGTCTACATCGTTTGTCGGTTCAGCCGTATCACCACAGAGGGCGCCACTCGCTTAACGTCACGTGACCGTCAACTGCATCTCGCTCTCGTATTCAACACGTCGCTTCATAACTGTAGAGTCTGAATTGTAAACTAAACGTTATTGTAGATATTTCGTTGTCACACTGGGATACTGGGATCAGAGGGCTGGAACAAATGACCTTGCGGGGACCGCCAATTGAACAGTCCTGCATTAGAGGGACACGTGCTGCTTCTTCTCCTTAATTCACTTGCCCATTTTGTCCTGATCCTTCAAAGCACTTCTGCCAAACTCACTCCATTCACCCGTCTTATTAACCCAAACCAAAAAAAAAACTGCTTTTTGCAGTGTTTGACCACATGATGGCGACATAATACAGCGTTAGTCTTGGGCAAAACAGTTCATTGCTCTGCATTTAGGATACACACACACACACACACACACACACACACACACACAAGTGAGTCTTGTACGCCTGGCATCCCTGAACCATTGTGCAATTTGTGAATCAAAGCTTTGATTGAATCTTTTCTGACAACTGAATGGTAAAGACTGAGGGCACTTCTTTCAAAGGGGGCAGAATTTGATGTAATGCATTTTGAGTCTGCCATTAGGGGACAGAGGGGGAGGGGGTGGGGCAGAGGAGCCATTCGGGGGGACGATGGGGGGGGGGGGCAAAGGGGGCAGAGGAGCGATTGAGCCTACCAATAAACAGCCTGGTGTAATGTAGCGAATACACATCTGAGGGTCTTGTCGTCCCATGTCGCCCCTGAGGTCCTGAGTCGAAAGAAGACACTTTATTTGTCCGCATATACGTTACATACTTTGTACTAGTCACTCCTTGTAGATTTCCCACACCCCCCAGACACAGCGAGGGTTTAATGGCCGCAAGGCCCCCTGAGGTGCAGAGTCTGGTTAATGGCCTTGCTCGATAAATTGTGATCTCCCAAGACAGATGCAATCTGTTTATGGCAGTTTGGCATAGAAGGATCGCAATGTTACCCATTGACCAATTCCGGGCCTTTTCAGCTACACCCCTTCCCCGACCCAAGAGCAGGATCTTTATGCTAGGGTTTTTCACCTGACTTCTGATATAGCCCAGAGCCTTAACACTGAGGTACACCCCCCTCCCCCAGCATGCCTGCTTAGGAGTCTTTCCAACACCTTTGAGTACACACACCACACACACACCACACACACACACACACAACACACTGCCATCTGGATCCATCTGGACTTCACACACGTTTACACACTAACACAGCAATCTCACACATGCTGCAGTACAGGAATGCGTTGTCATGCAGCATGTTGCTAAACACACACACACACATTTAACTTATGCAGAATTTTCTTTTCATGAGGACACATTACATGTCCCCACAAAGTCAAAACCGACAGATATTTCATTTCTTAAGAATATATTGGTCCCCGCTGAGATATAAACACCACACACACACACACACAACACACACGTGTTTAACTTGTGCAGATTCTTTTCATGAGGACACATTACATGTCCCCACAAAGTCAAAAAGTACATATATTTCCCATCTTGAGAATATATTGGTCCCCGCTGAGATATAACACATCCACACACACACACACACACACACACACACACACTTGGACAAATTCCCAGATCAGAGGATAAACATTATATTAGGGGTTCGGTCTCAATAACACACCCAAACGCAAGCTAAATATATCATCATAGAAATGTGATGTTGTGGGGACATTTAATAACAGGTCCTCATAAACAAAAATATATATTTTTCAATATTTAATAAAATACATTTTATTCAATGGCAAAATATTTTCTTTTGATAACATTTCCACAAAGGCTCTGCATTAATTATTATATTATTAATTGGGGAGGTCCCCAGAAGTGTAAAATGACCTTTTCTCTTTCCTTCGCTCTCTCTCTCTTTGCCTTGTCCCCTCTCTTTCCTTTACATCTCTCCCTCTTGCCTCCTCTCTCCATCTCCTACTCTTTCTCTCCCTCGCTTTATCTATCGTTCCCTTTCTCTCTCCATTTTGCCCCCATGTATCTCTTTCCTTTCATCTCCCTTCTCTTCGTCTCCCACCTCTATCTCCATCTCAACCTTCCTTCCATTTCTCTTCTGGTCTCGCCCTTTCTGCCATCTTCTCTCCTTCCTTCTTTCTCCCTTCTCTCTCCCCACTCTATCCCTCTTTCTTTCCTCTTTCTCACTACTCTTTTTCTGCCTCACATTTCCTCTCCCCGCATCCCCTCTTGATCCCCTTTCCATCTCTTCCCTCTCCCCCATCCCCCTCTCTTTTCTTCTCTCTCTTCCTCACCACCTGTCCATCTCTCTCTCTTTTTTTGTCTCACTTTTTTCTCGTTTACCTATCTCTCCCCCTTCTTTTCCCCATCTCCCTCTCTCTTTTTCTCCCTGGCTTCCCTGTTCTCTTCCTCTCTCTTCCTTTTTCTAATCCTCTTTCCCTCCCTCCCCCATCTCTCTCTTTCTCTCCCCTTCTCCTTCTCTCTCTCTCTCTCTGTAATGGCTCTCAAGCTATTAAAAAGAGAACAGTCTCCGTTCTCAGTCTATATGAAACATGAAACACTTCTGTCTCTCGTCCCTATTGCTCTTTCTTCTTCTCTTACACACCGCCCATATCCACTCCACTCCACACACGCACACACACACTTTTTTTTTTACTCGCTTTTGTGCTTCATTGTTGTTTCATGCTGTTATTTTCTGGATTTCTCCTTTCTCTGTTGCCTCTGAGGGAGGGAGTCAGCATGAAGATCAAAGTTCCTGTTCCTCTGTGCATTATGGATGAGCGGAGTGTGTGTGTTGTGTGTGTGTGTGTGTGTGTGTGTGTGTGTGTGTGTGTGTGCGCGGAGAGGAGAACACAGGGGGAAAGAAATGGATAGGAGAGAGAAACAGAGAAGAGAAAGAGATGGAGAAAAGGGAAATGGGTAATAAAAAAAAAACAGCAGCCAACAGCTCATTATAGAAAGAAAATATATAAAGTAGCGTTGCTTTCCTGAACATAACGACAACCTCGGGGATGGAGGGATGGGGTAATTGGGGGACGGAGGGGCAGGCGGGGGGAAGGGCGGGCGGGACGTGTATGGATTCACGAAGCAAAGGTGATCCTACGTTTTTTCCATTATGTAAGAAAAACAATGCATCATATCAAATTGGTGTACATTCCCCTACTTTTTATTTATTTATTTATTTATTTTTACGAGACCGCAAATAAGTGGCTACGCAATGAACCATGATGCATTATAAGGCCGAAAGTATTGCCACTCCAGCTGTTTCCATAGACTGTAAAATTTAGGGTGCACAATTACGTTATGTTGTGGAGACTACGAATTTGTTTTGAAGGTCTTGTTATAGAAAATGCTCCAACGTTGCTCTTCTTCGTGTATCACCACTTTTATGGTGTTATTGGTGTTATTGGGTCCGGCGTGCCTAAAAGAATTCTGCGTAAATGTTCATTTTGAGGTGACGTTAAAGATGTTAACAAAGAAAAACAAATAGGCTTACCATAAATGAATGACTTTGCCTGTCCTGACCTATAGGGGGCACACCCTCAAAAAAACAACAACTTCCAACCAAGAAAATTCTATTCTAAATTTACCCAAAAAATCTAAACATAAATCGATCTAATGGTTCAAACACAGTAAATACAAATGCATGTCGAATTCTAATTGAAAAACAGATATATTTTGTTCTTTTTTTCCCCCTTTTTTTTAGTTTGTAAGATCCAGGTATGAAATTCTATCTATTTTGTTATCGAGGAGGATTATTGGTAAAAAAAATTTTGAGAAAACTAAGCACTACAAGTGAAGTTCAAAAAAATAATAATAAAAATTATTATTGTCATGTTATTATTAGTGGTTAACACGTTCGCCTCACACCGCCAGGGTCCGGGTTCGATTCCCGTCTCCGCCATGTGTGTGTGTGGAGTTTGTGCATGTTCTCCCCGTGCCTCAGGGGGGTTTTTCTCCGGGTTCTCCGGTTTCCTCCCCCCGGTCCAAAAAAACATGCACGGTAGGTTTAATTGGCACCTTGGAAAAATTGTCCCTAGTGTATGAATGTGGGTGTGTGTGTGGTGTGTGTGTGTGTGTGTGCCCTGCGATGGGTTGGCATTCCATCCAGGGTGTATCCTGCCTTAATGCCCATAGACGCCTGAGATAGGCACAGACTCCCCGTGACCCGAGTGAAGATCGGATAAAGCGCTAGAAGATGAATGAATGAATGAATGTTATTATTATTTTCTTTCTACTCATATTATTATTATTATTATTATTATTATAGTTGCCGATACACAATTAAAACAACTATTTCGTTTCTTTTTCTTTTCCAGGTGGCACTCAATTATTAGCTTTCATTTCCTTTTAACTTACACTTTTACAATTATTAATAATATTAAGTAACCCAAACGAGGGGTTAGCGACGGACTTGATGTGGAATGGGATGGTCGAAAAGAAACAGGTACCAATCTGTGGGTACTTCTGTGTTTCTTCCCCACTCCAAAATTGTTTACAGTGTTTGAATGTGTTTGTGCCCTGTGTTTTGTTGGCACCTCATCCAGGATATCCCAGTGTAGTCCCCCGTCTTGTGCCACTGAGTTTCCTGGGAAAGGCTCCAGCCTCCGTGAGACTCCCGGTGTAGGAGATCATTATCACCTTACACTTATCTCATTTAGAGATCTGAGCAGTCAAAAGCACTTAAAGGTCTCGCTCAAGGGCCCCCACGGTGACATCATGGAGGTGCGGAGATTTGAACTCGCGTCCTGCCACTAATACTCCACCCTTAAGGGGTTATAAAATGCATGGATGGTGTGGGGGGGTTTACTCCTTTTTATAACAGCTTGACCTTAATAGACGGTGCATGTAATGAATAAAACATAGTTGTAGGTAACACTAAACCCTATGACAGTAATCATGACTGGAATAGTGATGAGGTTATAGGATTGGGTTTGGGGTAGAGGTTGGATTTTGGCTAGTGTAGGTAAAAGGTGAGAGGATAAGGGATTAATGTTTGGGAAAGGGTCCCGTTAATTAAACAATTTATTATTTATTGATTCATTTTAATATTGTTTTCTTGTTAATTAATGTCAAATTTACGTTTTAATTTGTTAAATATGGTACATGTCTCCTTTAAGAATTATGTTCCGGTTTTGGTTGCTTTCCATATAAACACGATGATACCTTTAGGGTACGTTTTGGGAATGCCATGCGCTTGCGTAAGGTTCCATACGGTAATATACGCTAATATAGTGAAGCGATCATACCTGTTGTGAATGCGCAGCTAGTAGGCTAATTTATTTATTTCTTTCTTTCTTCTTTGTTGTCCGGGTTTTGTTTATTCATCAACACAATATATATATATATATATACATACCCAATTCTTCCTAGTGCCACCTAGTGGACAAATGAAAGTAATCAAATGTAATCAGTTACTTTACTTATATAAAGTCATTGAAAATTTACTCTACTTTTAAATATTTGTAATCTGTAGTAATCTGTGTACATTTCCAAAGTAACCTTCCCAACTAATATTATATAATATATATATATATATATATATATATATATATATATATATATATATATATATATATATATTCATCTTCTACCGCTTTATCCGATCTTCCCTCGGGTCACGGGGAGTCTGTGTCTATCTCAGGCGTCTATGGGCATTAAGGCAGGATACACCCTGGATGGAATGCCAACCCATCGCAGGACACACACACACATTCACACACACACACACACATTCATACACTAGGGACAATTTTCCAAGGTGCCAATCAACCTACCGTGCATGTTTTTGGACCGGGGGAGGAAAACCGGAGAACCCGGAGAAAAAAAAAACCCCCCTGAGGCACGGGGAGAACATGCACAAACTCCACACACACATGGCCGAGACGGGAATCGAACCCGGACCCTGGCGGTGTGAGGCGAACGTGTGCTAACCGCTAAAAACCGCCGCTAAATATATATATATATATATATATATATATATATATCTATATATATATATATATATATATACACATATGCAGGTCCTCTGTTTGTGGAACAAACTGCTGTTTAAATCTGTTCACCCAATAACAGGAATATTTATATCGCATCAACACGTATCTATTTTGGTCTGAAATCTCTTCACATCCAGCAGCATCGTGTGCTCCAGATGGTTCTCCAAACTTGAGAAAGCTGATGCATCACTTTCCATAATTTTGCCAACCCCATCCCCCAAAAAAGTCTAAGGGTTTTTTTTCCCTTTCTTTTCTTAGAGCGGTGATTTTTGTCAGACATGTCAAAACGCGTTAAAGAGAGTCCCCACAGTGGCATATTTAGCCCTGAATAAAGCTGCCAGCTCGGCTAATTTTACCAGCTGTACTGGATCATCAAGGCAAACAGCCTTGGGAGAGTGCTGGTCATGCAAAAACATCTGTGAGTGCAGTCTGGGGAAAAAAAAGCCAACTCACGAGTCCTTTTGGCTGTGGACAAACTGCCTGTTCAGTGTGCGGCGAAAAGTCGCACCTCGGCGAATTGGATGGCGCATGATGTCGGATTTGTCACATTGACTTGACTGAAGGGGCCTCACAGTGGTTACTGCAGGGAAATCTGACCATGGGTGTCATTCATCTGGCACTATGGCAACAATCGCAGAGAAACTGTGTTTGACAATAAAAAACGTCAAGGCAATTAGAGGCATCGCTTTTTCTAAAGAAGAAACGTTAAAGTATTAATACAAAGGAACTCGTAATTAGAGGCATCGCTTTTCTCAGGCTTCTATGGGCATTAAGGCAGGATACACCCTGGATGGAATGCCAACCCATCGCAGGGCACACACACACACACACACATTCATACACTAGGGACAATTTTCCAAGGTGCCAATCAACCTACCGTGCATGTTTTTGGACCGGGGGAGGAAACCGGAGAACCCGGAGGAAAGAAAAACCCCTCTGAGGCACGGGGAGAACATGCAAAAAACAAACTCCACACACACATGGACCGAGACGGGAATCGAACCCGGACCCTGGCGGTGTGAGGCGAACGTGCTAACCACTAAGCCATCGTGCCCCTTCTGACATAGTCAATGTTATGATAATTAGATTCGATTCGTTGTATTTGTTGCAGCAGTGTGCCGTGCTGTGATTGGCCCAGTGGCAAAACATGCTGCAATTTGATTGGCTCTGTGATTCGTAGCAGCCAGGAGTTATTAGGACTTTTTCCGCTCAGTAATGCAAATGCCACGATTTTAACTGCTTTGGCAAATTAGCATCTGGCTAGCTGAATTGTTTTGGCTCCACCACACACGTTTTCGGTTTCAAAAGTTCCTCACTGCATTATCTGGACTGAAATTGCAATTAATAGCGATCATTAGAATGATTTGAGATTGCTGTGTGTGTGTGTGTGTGTGTGTGTGTGTGTGTGTGTGTGTGTGTGGTGTGTGTGTGTGTGTGTGTGTGTGTGTGTGTAATTTGTGTAATGAATCATGCTGATTCTGTATTAGTTGTGTATAGCTAAGAGTGCCTGGCTCTACAGCTGCTGTACACACACACCACACAACACACACACACACACACACACACACACACAAACACACACTTTTTTTAAAACCAAATTCATCTGTCAAAATTAAACTAGAGCATATGGTGGCCATCCCAGGATATAAATTAGTTTAATCATGCTTCAACTGGATCCAGTTTTTAGGATGACACACACACACACACACCACACACACACACACCACACACACAAACTCGCTAGGATTAATGAACATTTCTGTCCTTTGTCCTTCCCCTGGATAAATGTCAACACAGTATTTTTGTATAATAAGATTGATTGAGGCTGGTAGATTCTGATTGGTTGTCAAATATATATATTATATATATATATATATATATATATATATATATATATATATATATATATATATATATATTATATATTGCAGACACTTGTTAACAACTGATGGGCTTAGTTAGCGAACTGTTGTAGGGTTAAAGTTGTAGGTTGTGACGATCTTTCGCGATCAGATTCGTGTCCCCTTGTGACGGTTTGTAAAAATGCTTATGTTCACGGTGGTTTAGTGGTTAATATGTTCGCCTCACACCGCCAGGGTCCGGGTTTGATTCCCGTCTCGGCCATGTGCGTGTGGAGTTGGAGTTTGTGCATGTTCTCCCCGTGCCTCAGGGGTTTTTTTTCTCTGGGTTCTCTGGTTTCCTCCCCCCTGTCCAAAAACATGCACGGAAACATGCACTTGGTAGGTTGATGTGGCACCTTGGAAATTGTGTGATGTGTAATCCCGCTAGTGTGGTGAATAAGGTTGGGTTGTGTGTGATCCATGGTTGTGTGTCTGGTGTGGGCGATGAAAAACTTGTGACCCCACACGGTGTGTCCCATGTGTGTGTGTGTGTGTGTGTGAAGCGATGGGTTGGCGTTCCATCCAGGGTGTATTCTGCCTTAATGCCCATAGACGCCTGAGATAGGCACAGACTCCCCGTGACCCGAGGGAAGATCAGACGGATAAAGCGTCTGGAAGAGAACGTTAAGAAGATGAATGAATGAATGAAAGAATGGACGTTTTACGGTGATGTAATTTCTCGTTTCTATCGCCGACTCATGACCAGTAAAAGCAGTAAAAATCTCATAAAAAAAAAAAAGTCTTACGGCCACTCACAGGAACTTCAAACCCTCACTGAGTGAATTTCCAGCTTCAAACGTTTACATCAATGGACGAACATCCATTAAAACGCCATCCCACATCTGTGTGTGTGTGTGTGTGTGTGTGTGTGTGTGTGTGTGTGTTATCATTTTCTGAGAACCTGTTTCACACCAACCTAATGAGGACCTCCTTTTAAGATTTTAGCTTCTGAGGTCCTCGTAAAAGGTCCTCCTAATGTCCTATTTACAAATGTGTGTGTGTGTGTGTGTGTGTGGCATTGTGTGTGACACCGGAACTGCCATGTGCTGGGCATTCGTGCTGTGTGGGAGTGAATTTGACAGACCATCCCAATTAATTATGACACACACACACACACACAGACACACACAAACACACACACAGCCTGCAGGCAAACAGTTATTGTTTGTTAGATCTTGCCATGTCCACTCTTACACACAATCACAGAAACACCTCACTGCACACATCACTCTCTCTCTCTCTCTCTCTCTCTCTATCTATATATATATATATATATATATATATATATATATATATATATATAATATATATATATATATATATATATATATATATATATATATATATCTGTCTGTGTAATCATTAGCTGTGATTCTTGCATGAACAAAGTATAATTAGTCCATAGTTTAATGAGTACAGAAAACAACACACACACACACACACACACCCACACACACACACACACGATATCCTGTCCCATGGGTAGGCTGTAGCATTCTGAGCAGTGAAGTTAAACCTAAGAGGAATGGATTGTTTGTGTATCTGTCAGCATTGGATTTTGGATGAAGCGGCTCCTTGTGAGTGGAAAAGAACCTGTGAGGAGCCGAAATCCTGCAGATGTCCGTTACCTTCTGGCTCTCCCTTTTAGTTACGCTGCCAGAGCTAGTGATGCCGGGAGTCCACAACTGCACAGCTTTCTCACAACAATTACAGATACTCAGTAATCTCTCTCTCTCTCGGTCTCTCAGGGACCAGTGTTCCCGTCCTTCTCCTCGGACCCAGTTGTCCCAACATGCCTCTGTACAGCGTTGTCTTCGATTGGAGGCCACTCTGCTCGGATGTTCCTCATCTACTGCCTGGGGATCTGAGAAATTGCGGGCGTTTCAAAGCCATATCACCCTGTAGTTCAAGACTGGTTGCCCACTGAAGCCAAGCACTTGGAGTACTTGGATGGACAACTTCAGAGGAAAAACTAAATTGCTGCTGGAAGAGGTGTTTGTGAGGGCCAGCAGGGGGCGCTTAACCTGTGTAAGTCAGTTCATCATTCTGTCTCCTCTCCACTATTAAGCTGGTGTGTGGTGGGAGTTCTGGCACACTATGGATGCCGTCGCATCATCCAGGTCGGTGCTGTACAATGGTGGTGGATGAGGAGATCCCCCTCTCATAATGGTTCCTCTCAAGGTTCTTCCGTTCCATGTTGTAACGTACACGTTACAAACATTTTTACGGATGTAAATAAGTCATGTGACCAAGGCAAGCGTCTTGACATGCGTCCAGAGTCCAGAGGATGAAAAAAAAATCCCAGGGGGGGGGTTTGGGGACCTTAGTAGTGTCACGCTTGATCGTCTGGCCAATCAGAATCCAGTATTCACAAACTTTTTCATTTCTAAGATGATCGCCACTTTTACGGTCAAACCTCCGTTTTTTCAGCACTTCAAACACCAAAACCTCAGAAGTGCCTTTTTCACGATTCGCGCAGGCGTTTTTATCGCTGCAGCGCCGTGGCTGACATTTACGGAGTCGTCCGTTCACTTTTCATAAGAGGAGAAGAAAGGACAAGAACATGACTGGAGGACAAATGGTGGAGAGGATAGAAGTAGGGCGGGAAAAAAATGAAGAACGAAATCAAGAACGGAGCCGCCAATCAAAACCAGCACCCGTATCGGAATTTTAACACACACCCACACACACACACACACACACACACACACACACACTTTGTTCAGAGAGAATAGGTTTCGCTTTCTAGCTCCATCACTCAGAACAGATCAATCTTTCCTCTGTTTCGGTCCATGGAGATTCTCGGGTCTCTTTACACATAAACACACACACACACACACACACACACACACACACACACACACTTTAATGTATTCAAATGTAGACCACTTCTTTTACCCAGGGAGTTGGATGGGCTGTGTGTGTGTGTGTGTGTGTATGTGTGTGTGTGTGTGTGTGTGTGTGTACCAAGACGTCCACTCTTCTGAGAAGATGCTCCACAGGACTTTGTGGAGATTTGGTGGAGATGTGTGAGATTTCAGGGTGTCAGTAATGAGGTACTGATGAAGGTGAGGTGAGGAAGCCTGAGGTGATGTTCCTCTTCATGATGTTCAATAGGGTTGAGGTGTGAGACTCCAGAGCAAGTCCATCCCATGGAGAGCAGATCTTCATGCAGCTGGCCTTGTGTAGTTCAAGTATGTCCTCACCAGGGATGTACAAGTTCATATGTCATTAACGTGTTTGATGACACTAATGTTATTAACGTGTTATAACGCAGTGTGCGTTACTGTGTGAGTGATCTGCTCCTTCACTCTGCGTCGTGTTGTGCGAATGTAAGAAACCCGAACAAGAAAAAAGAAGAAATAAATAAATAAACATTAAGTGCATCCACTCACGCTTCCTAAATTTCCCCCCAATTGCGCCCCCTAGCTGCGCATTCACAACAGGTACGATCTCCTCACTATATTAGCATATATTACCGTATGGAACCTTACGCAAGCGCATCGCATTCCCAAATCCGTATTACGCAATAAAGCGCATTTTTACTGAACGCAATAAAGCGCTTCCGTATAACCTAAACACCGTATCACCAGTTTATATGGAAAAGCAACCGGAACACAATTCTTAAAGGAGCCACGTCCCATATTTTACACATCAAACCACCACTAAACAAAATAACATTGTCATTAACAAGAAATTCATATTAAAAGTTTCTAGAGTAAAATAAATATTAAATAATCAATAATTTTATTAAAGGGAGAGATTTTGAGAGAAATGTATATAATTATAACATCTGTTACAGTTATAGTAATTTACAGTATTAAAGCATGTAAAGTATGAAATTATTGTACATTAAAAACATGTGGCAATCATGCGATTAATCACGATGAGATATTTTAAGCGATTGGCAGCCCTAGAGCTCACTTTTTTAAAGCTGCAGCCAAGAACTATCTCTCCATCACTGATGCAAATGGAGAGGAGATGAATATGTGGTAGATAAAGAGAAAAAAAAAACATAGGAGAAGAGAAATGAAGGAACGAGGGACATTCGTTGGCAAAAAAAATGACGATAGAAAAAAGAAGCTAATTTTAGAAAGAAAAGAAAAAAAATGATGTCAAAGATGGAATGAGGAGGTGTAGAGAAAGAACGTGTGGGATTTCTTTCCCACCTTCATCTTCATTCCTCTTCCACCCGATTATCTCTCATCTACTCTTGTTTTCCTTTTTTTTTTGTCTGTCCATCTCTGACCTTTTTCCTCTCCTCCTCTCGCTTTCCATCGCTCCCTTCCTCCCTCCCTTCCTCCCTCCGTCTAACGCCAGATTCGGCGGTCGGTTGTAAATCTGCTCTCGTTTCTATCGCTCTGCCTCGGCGTGTGTGATCTGAGTGTTAAAGAGTGAGAGGCAGAGAGATAGACAGAAAAAGAAAAATAAGAGAAAGATGGACGGAAGGAGGAAGAGAGGAAAAGAGAGGGGGAGAAGGGGGGGCCACAAGGAATGTATGAATAGTATGAAAGTGGTTTGAGCATGTAGAGATCACTCAGTCACCTCATAACACAGGAAAGGACATTAATCTCACTCTTATCTTGTGTGTGTGTGTGTGTGTGTGTGTGTGTGTGTGTGTGTTTCCATGTGCGTGTACTGGCCTGAGTCAAGCTTGACTGAAAATGTTCTCAAGCTGTTTATAACAGTACTTGACAATCGCATAAGCTGTGTGTGTGTGTGTGTGTGTGTGTGTGTGTGTGTGTGTGTGGGTGTGTGTGGGTGTGTGTGTGTGCGTGTGTGAGAGAGAGACTCATATTGACAACGATGCAAAATCAGGATTGATTACACAATTCATCAAATGCGCTTGAAACAAGTCAGGAGGAATAATAAGCGGTGCACGCACACAAACACACACACACACACACATACACACACACACACACACACACACACACACACACACACACCAATTGTCTGATTTCATTTCTGGAGACGAAACTGATTGAACTGCATTGAAAAGCTGCCTGCCCTTATTTGCTCTATAAGAGAGAGTGTGTGTGTGTGTGTGTGTGTGTGTGTGTGTGTGTGTGTGTGTGTGTGTGTGTCTGTGTGTCTGTGTGTATAGACATCATTGTACTTCTTATACTGAATCTTACTTGAGGTCTAATGGACATTAGTACTGAGAACATCGAGTGCCTTTGGCATCCATGATATTGAGTCAGTTCCCCCGGGTTTCTTCTCCTCCTATGTCTGGTTCTCCTATTCTTTGGTTATTCAGGCAGGTGAGAACATTGCAATCATACTCTGGTGTGGGCTGGGAAGTGTGGAGTAGAACATGGTGCAAGGCAGGATATTGTGTGGATGAGTGAAGGTGGGTACAACATGGTACCTGGCAGGGATGGGTGGGGCTGGATACAGTGGGGTAGGACATGGTGCAAGTCAGGGCACGGTGGAGCGGGGTAGGACATGGTGCAAGTCAGGGCAAGGTAGGGTAGAGGCCAGAGTTGAACATGAGGTCATGAGGGTATGGTGGGCCCAGGGAGGGTAGTACCAAGTGCAAGTTAGGGCAGGGTGGGGAGAACATGATGTAGATCAGGGTAAGGTGGGGTAGAACATGATGTAAGTCAGGCCAGGGTTGATCATGAGGTCATGAGGGTATGATGGGCCCAGGGGGGGTAGTACCAAGTGCAAGTTAGGACAGGGCTGAACATGGTGCAAGTCACGGTAGGGTGGGGCTGGGTAGGGTAGATTATGGTGTAAGTCAGGGCAGGGTTGAACATGAGGTCATGAGGGGAGGGTGGGGCCGGGCACAGTAGTACCAGGTGCAAGTCAGGGTAGGGTGTGGCTGGGTAGGATAGACTATGGTGCAAGTAATGGGAAGGTTGGGGCCAGGTAGGGTAGTGCACGGCAAGGTAGAGTGGGGCCTGGTAGGGTGGAATATGGTGCAAGGCAGGGTAGGATGGGGATGGGTAGGGTAGAACATAGTGGGTGACTTTAGTTATATAAATTAAGTGGTTCCACACAACTGGCGCTTTTGTTTACACCATTCTGTTCAGTCAGGCATCCAGAAGCTTCCAGTGGTTCAGTTAGCACCCTCTGAAACCTTCTGAACCTTCTACACAACCGGGAGACCTGACTGGGGTTCGACCCAGCAACCTTTTACCTGAAGGTCAAGCCTTTAATCCACAGGATCTCAAGCTGGATCACTCTTTTCCCAGAACTTTTCATTGTGGGTTTTTTCTTTGTTTTCTTCATTATTATTTAAAACAAAATAATCATAAATAAAAACAAAGGACAACCCAGACTAGAGCCAAGGATGGGCTTTCATCCGAGACAGTGATGCTAGCCAGGACATGACCAGATGCTTAGTACACATGCATTTGTTTAGCGTTTGCAAGGTCTCCATGTTAATGGCGTGTACCTGAATGCTTTCGGAAGTTTTGCGTCTCCTAGTTTGAGTGAAAGGACAATTTCCTGCTGTAAAGTCTAAATCAGGGATGGACAATTTTTTCGCTTAGGGGCCACGTTGACTTTTAAAATTTGACAAGAAGGGCCACACCAGCAACACATGCATACATATCATGCAAAGGCATTAATGTCACTACTCGACATATCACCGTGCTTAATGCGCCACCTGGTGGAACGTCAGGCATTGACAAAACAAGGTCAAATGAATGCAGTCATAATTATGATACGATCCGATTTGGACAATTCTGTACCGATCTTTGCGGGCCGGATTAAAAGGGTCAAGGGGCCGGATGTGGCCCACGGGCCATGGTTTGCCCACCCCTGGTCTAAACACATCGTAGTACCACATATAGGTGGAGTGTAGTGTCCTTATACTTTTGGCAATCAAGTATGAGGTGAATTCGTTAACAACGCAAATAAAATATCGCATTAACATAGTAACACAATTAATAGTGCTAATATAATAGCACTATAATAGCAAGGCTAACATTTTAAGCTAGGCTCAAAATCCTCGCTCCGATCTGCAGCTAAACCTCGTTTTTAAGGCGCACGAATGAATAAATGAAGGAATGAAAGTGCCACCTTGTTCCTCTCGTCTTTTTACAGAACTCGGGTTGCGTCCCTCGAGCTCCTTCGTTCCTCCCATTTTAATTAAGTCTTCATACAACATTCATGTCGCACCCCCTCCCCATCCTCTATTATCCTCGTTAAGACCGAGTAGATGGAGGGAACAAACGAGAAGAGAAAAGAAAAAGGTGGGGGGTGGGGGGAGGATGTAGAGGTTGTAGAAAGAGGCGGCGGTTAACCACTGCTATTCATTTTGGCGCTAATGCGAGTAATTAGCGCGTGGCTCAACTTGATTAGCCTCTGTTTCTAGCGTCTAATTGAAAAGGCTCTCGCTGCGTGTAATCGATATCGCACAGTTTAGTGTTCACGCTCACGCGGGCGCGCGCGCACACACACACACACACACACACACACACACACACACACACACACACACACACACACACACACACAGAACAACAAACAGATTAAAAAGTGCACGTAGCATAAAAAGCTTTCTAAAAAGGCACCTAGCTGCTTCTTAGCTGTTTTTTTCCTCCATATTTTTTCTCTTTCTCTCTTTCTCTCTCTCTCTCTCTCTCTCTCTCTCTCTCTCTCTCTCTCTGTATAATGACTCTCTAGAGCATGAGGTTTCCAGGCAATCATGTTACAAAGAAATCCTGAGGTAAATTTTCATCTAGCAAGAAGCAGGACGTGGTGTAATGGCCAAAGATTAGCATTAGCAAACTTAGATTAGATTAAACAAAGATTAGCAAACTTGGTTACTTAAACTCTTGATTATAGTTCTTGTGAAACACCTAGTGTGTGTTGTTGTTGTTGTTGTTTTCCCTGTCTATTTGTATTGTTTCTGGAGGGACACGGTGGTTTAGCGGTTAGCACGTTCGCCTCACACCGCCAGGGTCCGGGTTCGATTCCCGTCTCGGTCATGTGTGTGTGGAGTTTGTGCATGTTCTCCCCGTGCCTCAGGGGGTTTTTCTCCGGGTTCTCCGGTTTCCTCCCCCGGTCCAAAAACATGCACGGTAGGTTGATTGGCACCTTGGAAAATTGTCCCTAGTGTGTGAATGAGTGTGTGTGTGTGTGTGTGTGTGAGTGTGTGTGTGTGTGTGTGTGTGTGTGTGTGAGTGTGTTTTGTGTGTGATGGGTTGGCATTCCATCCAGGGTGTATCCTGATTAATGCCCATAGACGCCCTAGATAGCACAGCCCCGTGACCATAGGGACAGACTCGGATAAAGTATATAGTGAACAGACCAGAAGAAATAAAGATCGTGATGTAGAGGGCAGAAGATGAATTAATGTAAAATGAAATGAATGTATTGTTTCTGTGTGTTTGTATGCGTTGAAATGCAAGTAAATAAATTGGACTGGAAGAAAGTCCTGTGGAGTGCAAAGGAGTGCAAAGGATATTTTTGGTCTCAAACAGAAGAACTCCACACAATTCTGACTGCGTACATTTTTTGCTGGATTTTTCCTGGACGTTTGTGGCGTAGAAACATGAGGAACATAAGTGTGTCCCTCAAAATCCATACAAGAGTAAGTGCTGTATATTTTCAGGGTGTTTGATTAAATGGACAAATTTGAAGTGTGTGTGTTGCTGTGGTGTGTTGTGTGTGTGTGTGTGTGTGTGTGTGTGTGTGTGTGTGTGTGTGTGTGTGTGTGTGAGAGAGAGAAAATAAGTGATCATGGGTAACAACACACAATCTGCCCCATCATTCATCAACAATCGAATCTTGCAGGTACACGATGCTGCGTTGTTGCCGAGATCAGACGTGTCAAGTTGTTAGCTCTCTGCAGGGTGCAGGGGTGTGGTGTGTGTGTGTGTGTGTGTGTGTGTGTGTGTGTGTGTGTGTGAGAGAGACTTACTCTCGCACTTTCAGCGCTTTGCTATTCCTCATTTATCATCTAATTAAAGACCTCGAACATCCAATTAATTCTCTTACTTCGCACCTCTTTTAATAATAGACGGAACGATCCTAAGATGCGAAACGTGCACACACCACACACACACACACACACCACACACACACACACACACCACACACACACACACAAAGTGCGCGTTTGAGATTCAGATATGATTAATAACTAATATATTTTTAGAACCAATATATTTTCAAGGCTTCTCTCAAAAGATTAGATTTCAAAGCCACGAATAAAAACATGAAAAATGTTTCAAAAAGAAAAGGAAAAAAGTCCTGACTCAGCGTTCGGTAGCTAAAACTTATTCCGCGCCAAGGAATTCTGGGTGAACGCAATGATTGACAGCTCTCTCTCCGAAACAGATGGGTTGCGTCGCACAGAGAGTTTTCCTTTCCATCCATCATGCCATGCCCATCGCGCTTTTTCTTTTTCATCGCGCTTTTTCTTTTTCGGAGTAGTAGTCTAGGTTAGGCTTTCAACTGGATGAACA
>JACRUU010000021.1:2221348-2226348 GCA_030449085.1 Kryptopterus vitreolus
GTGTGTGTGTGTGTGTGTGCCCTGCGATGGGTTGGCATTCCATCCAGGGTGTATCCTGCCTTAATGCCCATAGACGCCTGAGATAGACACAGACTCCCCGTGACCCGAGGGAAGATCGGATAAAGCGCTAGAAGATGAATGGATGAATGAATATTATGTGCGTTTTCTTTTCTTATTGAATGCGTGACTGTTTATTTGTCCTGTTTATTTAGTTCTATGGTGTTTGCATGACACATTGAACATCTGTGAAAGAGAACATCAGCCTTCGTGTCCAAAAGTGGCGACATTACCACTGAATAAACTACAATATTGTTCGATTCCTAACAAAACGTAAATCAATGACATGGCTTTATTTGTTTACCAGCAATTCAATATTCAACCACACCACTTCATCAACTACAATACAATCCACAATGCATCGATTCCATATGATCTATAAACCAATATCGTAAAGTAGCACTGGACTAGCTACAACTCATTTCGTAACGCAACAATTCAATATTCCACAATATCGTTTGATTGATTCGATCGTCAATCAACGTTTTCAAGTCATCATTTAAACGTTTTCAGTGGACAACTATATTTACAAAGATCATCATTTAATGCTATTCAGTGGACAACTATATCAACTATTCACCGATGCTAATGTATCAACATTCATTCATTCATTCATCTTCTAGCGCAGGGATCACCAACCTTTTTGTAACTGAGAGCTACTACATGGACACCGAGTCATATAAAGGGCTACCAGTTTGAAATACTCCTCTGAAATAACAAATTTACCTTTAGTTATATATTATTATTATTATTATTATTATTAATGATACTCATTTATCTATGTAAATACACTTGACAGTGACTATCAACAACGAATTAACTACATTTTACATTATAGACGCATCTCACTGATGAGTTGTGCACTTTTTATAGCAAGCCTGAGAGCTACTCATGTGCTCCTTGGGGGCTACCTGGTGCCCACGGGCACCACGTTGGTGACCCCTGTTCTAGCGCTTTATCCGATCTTCCCTCGGGTCACGGGGAGTCTGTGTCTATCTCAGGCGTCTATGGGCATTAAGGCAGGATACACCCTGGATGGAATGCCAACCTTCATCACAGGCACACACACACACACACACACACACACACACATCACACACACATTCATACACTAGGGACAATTTTTCCAAGGTGCCAATCAACCTACCGTGCATGTTTGTGGACCGGGGGAGGAAACCGGAGAACCCGGAGAAAAACCCCCTGAGGTACGAGGAGAACATGCAAAAACTCCACACACACACATGGTCAAGACGGGAATCGAACCCGGACCCTGGCGGTGTGAGGCGAACGTGCTAACCACTAAACCACCGTGCCCCTACGATTGAATCAGTGATATGATTTTCTTTAGTTAACTAGCTATTGAATGTTTGTCAATAGCGCAAAACAACACACTTCATAATGCAGCATTAGACGATGCCATTGAATCAATATTATTCAATATTATTCATAACCATGTGACATCTGACAACAATTGTGACAACAATTTCGTAGCTATTTTTCGGACATGATGGGTTATAATGCATAAACCAAGGCATTCGAATATTGCAAGCATTGGCGTTCGTAGCATTCGTCGCAGCACCGATCTCTCGCTAAACAGAAAGCCCTGGTGTCGTTCCTACGTTTTCGTGTCGGCGGTAACGAGTCCTGATGCTGTAGTTTTTCTCCAAGTCTTCCCCGGTGAAGACCGTCATCCATCACGCGTGACTGTACTCCCTCCCGGTCTCTCTGAAAGAATCGATGTTTCCTCGTTAATCCTGAATTCGTTATAGCCAAGCGACAGACGGTCTCCGCCCATAATATTACATAACGGTGATAGATGTTGCCATGGTGAAGGTTTGTTACTGGAGGACTTTGAGACAGACAGGGGAAGACGTGTGGGAGATTTCTGTAAGATGAAGTTTATGTGCTGGAAACAGGATTCACTGGGCTTTCAAGGGACTTTAACAAGAACCAACTTGTGATGTCTAGACGTCTGGGTCTGTTTAAACTTGTGGGTTGTTCCTGGCAGTCATCTCAGAATGGACAGTGGGTGAGGGTGATGGGCTCTGAAGGTTTATTGATGTATGTTTGGGGAGAGCGAGAGAAGGCAAGAAGGTTCAATCCCACAGAAGATCTGGCTGTAGCACAAGGAGGATCTTCAGGGTAACATGTGTAATGTGATCATCATCATCACATCCTGTCTGTCTCTCTGTTTATCCGTCCGTCTGTCTACCAGGCTTTTGTCTGTCTGTCTGTCTGTCTGTCTGTCTCTCTTCCTGCCAGGTAGTTTTCTATTTGGTGGCTGTTGATCTGCCTATCTGCCTGTCAGTCTGTCTATCTATATATCTGTCTATCTATCCATCCATCCATCCGTCTGTCTGATGGTCAGTATCTATCAAGCTTTTATCTATCTGTCAGTCTTTCATCTGTCTCTTAATCTGCCTTAATCTGTCTGTCTATCTACCTGCAAGTGTACTGTCTGTCTGTCATCTATCTATCTATCTATCTATCTATCTATCTATCTATCTATCTATCTATCTATCTATCTATCTATCTATCTATCTATCTATCTATCTATCTATCTATCTATCTATCTATCTAGCCATCCATCTGTTGGTCAGTATCTATCAAGCTTTTATGTATCTGTCAGTCTTTCATCTGTCTTTTAATCTGCCTGTCAGTTAATCTTCCATCTGTCTATCTATCTGTCTGCCTGCCTGCAAGTTTTCTGTCTTGTCTGTCCGTCCATCCATCCATTGGTCAGTCTGACAGTCAGTCTTCCCTAGTGTCTATCAAACGTATATCTATCTGTCAGTCTTTTATCTGTCTGTCCATTTATCGAACCATCAGTCTGTCAGTCTTTGGACTGTCTGATGACATGCCTGTCAGTTAATCATCCGTTTATTTATCTGTCAATCGTCTGTCTCTTAATCTATTTGCCAGATCTGTCTGGCTGGTCATCGGCCTGTCTGTATGTTTATCGGCCCGCCTGTCTGTCTGTCTCTGTCAGTCTTCTGTCTGTCCATCCATTCTGTCCATCTGTTTGACAGTCAGTCTTTAATAGTATCTATCAAACTTCTGTCTGTCTGTCTATCCATCCATCTCTCTGTCTGTCTCTCTCTTGTCTCTGTCTATGGTCTGTCTGTTAATCTGCCTGTCAGTTAATCATCCTTCTATTTTCCTTCTGTCTGTCTGACGGTCAGTCTGTTAATCTGCCTGCCAGTCAGTCAGTCAGTCACTCTTTTGTCTCTCTGTCTGGTTGTTTGTCTTCTGTCCTTCTGTCTTCCTCCATCTGCCTTTCAGCCTTCTGTCTGTCTCTTGTCTATGTCAATGGTCTGTCTGTTAATCTGTCTGTCATTTAATCATCCTTCTATTTTTCTGTCTCTCTGTCTGTTAATTTGCCTGTCTGTCCATCTGAACATTTGGTCTGTTTCTGTCTGTCTGCGTAGCTGTCAGTCTTCTGTCTGTCTGTTAATCTGTTTGCCAGATCTGTCTGTCTGTCTGTCTGTCTGTCTGTCTGTCTCTCCGTCTGCATGGCTGCAAGTCTTCGGTTCAGTGGTCTTACATTTATGGCATTTGGCAGATATACTTATCCAGAGCGATTTACTGAGGGTTAAGGGCCTTGCTCAAGGGCCCCACTAAAACCAAACCACCCAGCTCCCACCTTCTATCTGTTTGTCTGTATGTTTAGCTGCATGTCTGTCCATCTCTCGGTCCATCCATCCATCCGTCTGTCTGTCTGTCTGTCTGTCTGTCTGTCTGAATGAAGGGGTTTTGTCTCTCTGTCTGGTTGTTTGTCTTCTGTCCTTCTGTCTTCATCCATCTGTCTGTCTGTATGTTCTGGTATAGAAGCATTCTTGTGTGTGTGTGTGTGTGTGTGTGTGTGTGTGTGCATTAGTTAAACAGGAAGTGGGTGAGTGGAGCAGATGGCCGTTCAGCTCCGAGCTAAAGGAATAATATTCAGTCGAGTAAAAACTGCACACCGAGTCGAGTTTTTCATCGTGTGTTACCCTTCCTCTCCAATTTTCCTTCCTGTCTCTCGCTCTGTCTTTTCCAATACCACTACGGGGTCTCTCTCTCTCTCTCTCTCTCTCGTCTCTCTCTCTCTCTCCGACACTCTCCGCCTCCACTAGACGAACTCTTGAGAATCTGGAAGTCGGAGCGGAAAAAGCGCTTTAGGCGTCACACTGGCTGCTGATGCGGTTGCCATGGCAGTGCAGAATCACGTACAAAGACCTGAATGATGGAGGGAAGAGAAATGAGCTCATCGTGTGAGGAAGGAGAGAAGGATGCGGGAGAGAATGAGAATGAGTGCCGAGAGACGAGAGGGAAAGACTGAGGCTGATGGAGGATCTGATGCAGTAATGAGTGAGGAGGAGGGAGAGAGAGGGAGAGAGAGAGAGAGAGAGATTTGTACTTTATCGTCGATCAAAATCTATCTATCCTTTCCTCCTGTAGCTATCTATTTATCTATCCATCCATCCATCCATCCATCCATGCATGGCTCATCTTACAGTTGTTTGGAGAAATGAAACTATGATGTAATACAGGAATGATTTGAAAGTTTATTTTATTAAACATTATTAAAGACACAGTATGTTTGAATGTCTTAATTAATTTTAATTGAGTTGTATAATGAAGTGTGTGTGTGTGTGTGTGTGTGTGTGTGTGTGTGTGTGTGTATGTGTGTTGTGTATGTTGTGTATATTAGAGAGCATTTGTGTGTATGATTATAAAGCATGTGTGTTGGTATGTTGATTAAATGTTTGTGTGTATGTGTGTGTGTGTGTGTGTGTGTGTGTGTGTGTGTGTGTGTGTGTGTGTATTAGAAAGAGGTTGTGAGTGTGTATTATTAGAAAGCTGTTCTGTGTGTGTGTGTGTGTGTGTGTGTGTGTGTGTGTGTGTGTGTGTGTGTGATGTAGAAAGCAGTCGTGTGTGTGTGTGTAGAAAGCAGTTGTAGAAGC
>JACRUU010000021.1:2231348-2242134 GCA_030449085.1 Kryptopterus vitreolus
AATACCCATAGACGCCTGAGATAGACACAGACTCCCCGTGACCCGAGGGAAGATCGGATAAAGCGGTAGAAGATGAATGAATGAATGAATGAATGTAACTCACATACACAAAATTAGAGTAAAAGACGTGAAAACAATATGTGTACGTGCGTTTGTTTTTCCTGCATAGAATTTCCTGTTTCACTTTATTTATTTATTCGGTGGAATCGGGAAGGAAAACAACAACTGGAAAAAAAACCATTCCACTACAGTACTGTGAAGTTGCACGATGCTGTAATTCCTTTGGGGTACGACGGGGGAATAAATCTCAACTGACCTCAGAGCAGTCGCGGGAGGAAAAAAAACACACGGAACCGGAGGATTTTATCAGGAATTTTTACATCCAGTTACTACATCTTTTTCACAGAGCTACACCTGTTTACATTTTTACTGTTTCTCAAAACAAGTGTTAATACACCGAATAAAAATATATATTTCACACCATCACTGTAACTACACCTGTAATCACACTGTAACTGCACCATCACTGTAACTTACACCATCACTGTAACCACAACATCACTGTAAAACACCATCACACCATCACTGTAACTTCACCATCACTGTAACCACAACATCACTAAACTAACAACATCATGCACTGTAACCACACCATCACTGTAACCACACCATCACTGTAACCACACCATCACTGTAACTTCACACTGTCACCATCACTGGTAACTGTACCACACCACTCACACCATCACTGTAACCGCACCATCACTGTAACTGCACCTTCACTGTAACTTCACCATCACTGTAACCACAACATCACTAAAAATACACCATCACTGTAACCACACCATCACTGTAACTACACCACTCACTGTAACTTCATCATCACTGTAACCGCACCATCACTGTAACTGCACCATCACTGTAACCACACCATCACTGTAACTGCAACATCACTGTAACTACACCATCACTGTAACCACAACATCACTAAAAATACAACCATCACTGTAACCACACTGTAACCACACATCACTAACTACACCATCACTGTACGCACCATCACTGTAACTACACCATCATAAACACCCATCTGTAACACATCACTGTAACTGCACATCACTGTAAACACCATTCACTGTAAGCACATCACTGTAACCGCACCATCACTGTAACTCACCATCACTGTAACCACACCATCACTGTAACCACACCATCACTGTAACTTCACCATCACTGTAACCACACCATCACTGTAACTACACCATCACTGTAACCGCACCATCACTGCAACATCACTGTATCACTCACACCATCACTGTAACATCACTGTACACCATCACTGTAAAACCACACAACATCACTGTAACTACACCATCACCATCACTGTAACCACACCATCACTGTAACATCACTGTAACCATCACTGTACACCACCTGTAATCCCACCACCATCACTGTAACCACGGGGAACCGCACATCACTAAAAATACTCACTCACTGTAACTTCACCATCACTGTAACCAAACCATCACTGTAAGCCGTTCACGTAACTCACCATCACTGTAACCTGCAACATCACTGTTGTAACTTCACCATCACTTTGTAACCAAACCATCATGTAACCGCACCCATCACTGTAATCCAACTGTACACCCATCACTGTAACTACACCATCACTGTAACTTCACCATCACTGTAACCACAACATCACTAAAAATACAACATCACTGTAACCACACCATCACTGTAACTACACCATCACTGTAACTTCACCATCACTGTAACCACACCATCACTGTAACTGCACCATCACTTTAACTTCACCATCACTGTAACCACACCATCACTGTAACTACACCATCACTGTAACCGCACCATCACTGTAACAGCACCATCACTTTAACTTCACCATCACTGTAACCACACCATCACTGTAACTACACCATCACTGTAACTTCACCATCACTGTAACCGCACCATCACTGTAACTTCACCATCACTGTAACTTCACCATCACTGTAACTGCACCATCACTGTAACTACACCATCACTGTAACCACAACATCACTAAACCATCACTGTAACAACATCACTGTAACCACACCATCACTGTAACCACAACATCACTAAAAATACACCATCACTGTAACCACACCATCACTGTAACCACACCATCACTGTAACCACACCATCACTGTAACCACACCATCACTGTAACTCACCTCACAGTACACCATCACTGTAACTTCACCATCACTGTAACCACAACATCACATAAACCAATACAACATCACTGTAGCCGCACCATCCTGTAGCCGCACCATCACTGTAACCTCACCATCACTGTAACCGCACCATCACTGTAACTGCACCTTCACTGTAACTTCACCATCACTTCACCATCACTGTAACCTCACCATCACTGTAACCACACCATCACTGTAACTACACCATCACTGTAACTACACCATCACTGTAACCGCACCATCACTGTAACCACACCATCACTATAACTTCACCATCACTGTAACCACACCATCACTTTAACTACACCATCACAACTATAACTACCCACCACACTATAACTACACATCACTATAACAACACCATCACTGTAACTTCACCATCACTGTAACCGCACCATCACTGTAACTGCACCTGCAACATCACTGTAACGCACCATCACTGTAACTACAACATCACTGTAACTACACCATCACTGTAACTACACCATCACTGTAACCACACCATCACTGTAACTACACCATCACTGTAACTTCACCATCACTGTAACCACACCATCACTGTAACCACACCATCACTGTAACTTAACCGCACCATCACTGTAACTTCACCATCACTGTAGCCGCACCATCACTTCACCATCACTGTAACTTCACCATCACTGTAACTTCACCATCACTGTAACTTCACCATCACTGTAACCGCACCATCACTGTAACTGCACCATCACTGTAACTTCACCATCACTGTAACCACAACATCACTAAAAATACAACATCACTGTAAGTACACCATCACTGTAACTACACCACTCACTGTAACTTCCATCACTGTAACCGCACCATCACTGTAACCACACCATCACTGTAACTTCACCATCACTGTAACTTTACCATCAATGTAACTACACCATCACTTTAACTACACCATCACTGTAACCGCACCATATAGTGTAAAAAAAATATTTCATTGAATAAAGTAAAGAAATAATAATTTATTGTTATTATTAAATAGTATACTTAGTGTTATTTAAATAATAATAATAATAATCATTTTTTTAAAATCGGCATGCTCCAATTTGCAAATTATTTTGTTTTCTGCGATTTTTCTGCGATTCTGCGAATTCTTTGATTTAAACAATTGCTATTGGGCTTCTATGTTTGATTTCTTTTATAAATATAAACATATACATTTACACCATGTGGACTTGTAATTTCCACACAATTGTGTAGGACAACTCTCCAGGCCTCCTCACCTCCATCACTATCTAACCTGACTAACACGCCTGTGAATGAATGAAACCGCACACAAATCTGCATACAATTTACATAAAATTTGCATACAATTTGCATAAAATCTAGTGGAACATCTTCCCAGAAGAGTCAATGTGAAATGGGATGTTCACGAATGCGTCCACAAACTTTTGTCCATATTGTATATATTTTTAAGGAGTCGTTTTCGGGTTTAAACACACACACACACACACACACACATTCATACAAACACACACACACACACACACACAGTTCATTGTTTGAAGCTTCTCATTGCCCTGAGGGAGTCGCTCTGCTTTACACAAACTCACCACTGAGCCACTTTTACTGCATCGAAGTAAAAAAAAAAACCCAAAAAGCAAACGTATGAACACAGCGCCAGGGCTTTTATGTTGAAGTCATAAAATAAAATAAATATATTATTTTACATTTTTTTTCTCCGAGGGAGAGCGATGCGAAGGCACTTAAACAGCAGATGTTTTTATAGGACATTGCAGAGACTCTTTATAGTCTAAATGCAAATAAAGCTTCTCCAGATGTTCTCCAGAGGTGCCAGTGATGCTCCCAGGGATATCATTCGAATTATTACCACCACAATAAGGCTAAAATTATTGGGACACACGAGAATATCCCCACTTGCTGTGGTTCAAAAGTCGTCCCTTTACTTGACACCAGGAGATCCGGCTCCATGCGTGTAGGACGTCTCACGTGACCTGCAATAAAATAATAATAATAATAATTATTATAATAATTATAGGGGCACTGTGGTTTAGTCGGTATCACGTTCGCCTCACACCGCCAGGGTCCGGGTTCTATTCCCGTCTTGGCCATGTGTGTGTGGAGTTTGTGCATGTTCTCCCTGTGCCTCAGGGGGTTTTTCTCCAGGTTCTCCGGTTTCCTCCCCGGTCCAAAAACATGCACGGTAGGTTGATTGGCACCTTGGAAAATTGTCCCAAGTGTATGAATGTGTGTGTGTGTGTGTGTGTGTGTGTGTGTGTGTGTGTGTGTGTGTGTGATGGGTTGGCATTCCATCCAGGGTGTATCCTGCCTTAATGCCCATAGACGCCTGAGATAGACACAGACTCCCCGTGACCCGAGGGAAGATCGGGTAAAGCGGTAGAAGATGAATGAATGAATGAATGAATATTAATTAATATTATTATACAGCAGTTTTTTTTGCATGTATTCTTTTTAAGTATTCTTTATTATTATTATTATTATTATTTATTTATTTATTTATTTTTAAACACCAAGTCACTCTGTATATGGCTCTATCAAATACCCTAAATGTAAATGCACCAGATGCAGTATAACAGATTTTCCACAGTTCAAACACCAACGATCCAATACCACAAATAATCCTCATCCAACCACAGATCCACCACAACAAACCCAATACACCAGATCCACAACAGATCCATCACAACACATGACAAATCGAACACCTCATTTCATTTTTGAAAATGTATTTATTTCGGAAAAATTAAATAGCTACAAAAAAATCTTCTCCGTGTGAAACATCTAGATGGCAAGCTCTACCTTTCACCTTTCAGACACTCAAGGACTAGAGGAAGTCTAGACATCACTGGGTTCAATCAGCTGTCTGAGGGACATTTCCCTCGAGAGTCTACAGCAAGAACCAAGAACATCTCCTCTGGTCTACTTAACTTACTGACTGCGGCAGAGCTCAAAACCAAACATAGAGACATGTATGAGACAGTATCTGCCATGGGTTTATGTGTTGTGCCGTATATATATTTATATACAGATAACCAGATTTTTTTAAATCCTTCTGATCAGTAGACCACTACCTAAACCACTGAGTTACACCCCACATCCTCTATACACAGTTATAGATCCAATACTACCAATCCTATACACCAACATTAGATCTTCCACTAATCCACTGATCAAACACGACAGACCCGACACCACAGATCCTCAGCAGATCCAACACCATAGGTCATCTGCAGATCCAACAACACATATCCACATCAGATCCATCACCACCGATCCTCTGCAGATCCAACACCACAGATCCTCAGCAGATCCAACACATATCCACATCAGATCCATCACCACAGATCCTCATCAGATCCATCACCACAGATCCTCAGCAGATCCTGCACCACAGATTCTTAGCAGATCCAACACCACAGATCCTCAATAGATCCAACACCACAGATCCTCAGCAGATCCAACACCACATATCCTCATCAGATCTAACACCACAGATCCTCATCAGATCTAACACCACATATCCTCATCAGATCCAACAACACAGATCCTCACTAGATCCAACACCACAGCTCCACCAAAGAGAGAGATCACAGATCCACCATTTATCCAGCTAGACAGATCCAACACCTACGATGTCCCACACAGACAAAAAACACTCATCCCCCACCAAAGATTCAATATCACATCCAACACCACAGATCCACCACAACAGATCCAAAACTTTAATCCCACCACAGATCTACCGCCAGAGATCCACAACCGATCCAATAGCACACATGCAAAGTCTCATTCCTACCACAGAAGATCCAATAGACCAGCAGATCAACACATCATCACCATCAGTCCCAACCTCCAGACCTTCTCCTGACCATTCAAGCCAGACATCCTGCTCCTCACTTTTCTGGAGGAGGGTCTTTTTGATTTGGATTTATGGAATCTCAAATCCTGTAGAGCTCTTCACGTCTTCACCCAAGGTAGAAAATACACTTCTACAAAGGACCTTGGTGTGATTTTTGAAGGACACCAAGACGTTTGTGTCCTTTTTCGGGGACACTTGTGTCCCCAGCTTCACCTGCGTCCGAGGGTGCCAATATTTCTGAAGCCGACTCTCCATAATTAAGAAACAAAGCTTGTGAGTGATTAGACTGAACATGAGAGCATGTACAGCGGGATCGAATCGTGTCGCCGAGCCGCCTCTGGATCGAGGCGCCGAGGCCGCCGGAGGCAGCGACTGTACCGCCGCTTGTTAGGATGATTTATGGAGCGTCGCGCGGTGGAAATGTGACTATCAGGATAAATGGACAGGAAGCTATCAGGACTAATGGCAGCTACAAGGAAGCACCAATGACGCGGCATTTTACAAAACCGACCATTCCCGCCGATTAATCACCGAATTCCCGCCGTTAATACGTTCCACGCCCCATTCGTTATTCGAGTGTGCGGCGTTAACAAGAAAACCCGCGTTTAGCATTCGTTCTAAACTAGCATCGAAAAAAAAAACGTTTCGGAGATAAACCCGCGTATCACAAAAGAAACAATTTCACTGCCCTGTAATGTATATGTGATAAATAAAAGCTATTCGTTTTTTTTTTCCTCGTTATGTTATCAAACATCACGTAATCATACTTCGTAACGGTTAGCATTTTAGCGCTAGCATGGCGCTTTTAGACGTAGGTTAGCGTGATATTTCTGCGATTTCTATGAGAAGAATTATGCTGTAATGTATATGTGACATAAAGACTATTCTTCTTCTGCATCATGCATACTATCATCAGGTGATCAGGTAAGGCATTGTGGGTAATAAAAACAACAAACAACACAACAAAACAAAATTGCTTGGTGAACAAATAAGTTTTAAAACTAACCAGTGCATTGTGGGTAATAAGAGCGCGAAGTTATTGTTGCTGAACCTGTTCGAAGCAATAGGCATACACATACACACACACACACACACACACACACACACACACACACACACACACACACACACACACACATTTAGCTCTCTATGTGTAAAGCTTCAAGGGTTAGCATTATAAATAAATAAAATATTTAAAATATTTAAACAATGAATGAATGAATGTAGAGAGGCACGGTGGCGTAGTGGTTAGCACATTCGCCTCACACCGCCAGGATCCGGGTTCGATGATTCCCGTCTCGGCCATCGGTGTGTGTGTGTGTGTTTGTGCATGTTCTCCCCGTGTCTCAGGGGGTTTTTCTCTGGGTTCTCCGGTTTCCTCCACCAGTCCAAAAACATGCACGGTAGTTTGATTGGCACCTTGGAAAAATTGTCCCTAGTGTGTGAATGTGTGTGTGAATGTGTGTGTGTGTGTGCCCTGCGATGGGTTGGCATTCCATCCAGGGGTGTATCCTGCCTTAATGCCCATAGACGCCTGAGATAGGCACAGGATCCACCCCCGTGACCCGAGGGAAGATCGGATAAAGCGGTAGAAGATGAACGAATGAATGAATGAATGAATGTACAGTGTGAAAGATGTTGACCTGGTTTTGATGTGGCAGGAGTGTGTGTGTGTGTGTGAGATGTATCCTCAGGGTAGCCAGGAAAAGCTAACACTGCAACACACCTCCATCTCAATCTATGTCAAACACACACACACACACACACACACAATTTTCACCTTGAGGTGTTGGTAGTCGGCAGCTGTGTGCGTGTCATGTTGCTAATTATGGGATGAATTGAGAGAAGTTTCACTCTGAATTATATTCTCTACGAATCAAACACACACACACACACACACACACACACACACACACACACACACACAGACATCATCACCATTCCTTTGACCCAGATATAGAAACAAATGTGTCGACATTGCTTGTGTGTAAGTGTGTGTAGATATAGTATAGTATATATATATATATATATATATATATATATATATATATATATATATATATATATATATAGCTATATTAGCATAGTATTATTTAATTTGTAATTGGCAAATATATGCCATCCAAATATTGGACCAAATCGATGACACACACACCACACACACGCACACACACACACACACACACACACACACACACACACACACACACACACACACACACACACACACACACACACACACACACACGGCTCATTAAAGTATCTAGTATCTAAAAGTAAGCAATTACAAAATTACTGCTTTATTACTTATTTTTAATACCAAAAAAATTGTGCCATAAAATCCAGAACTGAAACTTTATTGTAACTACTTACATAATTATACTTTTTTTTCAATTACACACACACACACACACACACACACAACACACACACACATACAAACAGTGTATATTATACTAACAAATCACACACACACACACACACACACACAATACAGTGTGTATTAATAATAACAAACTCACACACACACACACACACACATACTAATTTTGAATATTACTGACAAAATATACACACACACACACACACACACACACAGTGTAGATTAATACTGATTAATCACACACAAACACACACATACACCCCAAAAACACCCATACAAAAACATACTGACTGATCACACACACACACACACACACTGTAAATTACAGACTGTGACGGAAAAAGTGTGAGTGGAGAGAGAGCTGGGTCTCTCTCTCTCTCTGAGAGAGAGTCTGTCATCTCTCTGTCGAGAGAGAGAGGGAGAGAGGGAGAGAGAGAAGTTGGAGTTTGCTGTCAATCTCTCCTTCTCTTCTCTGTCTATGTATCTCATCACTGCTAGACCATTATTGATTTTCTGTGGGTTACTTCTGTATATGTGTGTGTATGTGTGTGTGTGTTTGTGTGTGTGTGTGTGTATGTGTGTGTGTGTGTGTGTGTGTGTGTGTGTGTGTGTGTGTGTGTGTGTGGTGTGTAGTGTGTCGTGTTGTGTGTGTGTTGTGTGTGTGTGTGTGTGTGTGTGTACTGTAAGCTGTATGTGTGTGAGACTCATGAGGCCATGCTGGGCTCGTTCATCTGTGCATCAGAAGGCTCTACTGATATTGAACAACACTACACACACACACACACACACACACACACACACACACACACACACACACACACACACACCACACACACGGATGCACACTAGTGAGTAAGCAACTTTTTGACACAGAAACTTTTGTGGGTGAATGAATGAATGAATGTGTGTGTGTGTGTGTGTGTGTGTGTGTGTGTGTGTGTGTGTGTGTGTGTGTGTGTGTGTGTGTGTGTGTGTTTAAACATTACAGTGGCCCGGATCAAAGGGTATGTGTTGTATTATTACTCGCCTGCTGATCAGTATTCTGATCAGACATTGATTCTCTCAACAAGCGCAACACAAGTTGTTACACACACACACACAAATACACGCACACACACACACAAATACACACACACACACACACACACACACACGATGTGGATCATGTAGTGATAATCAGTCATTTTTAATCAGTTACCCAGATGGCAAAACACTAGAGATGAACATCAAACACACACACATACACACACACACACACACACACACACCACACACACTCTCTCTCTCTCTCTCTCCCTCCCTCTGTACATTTCCATCTCTTTCACATGTTAATCAGTCATACGCAGTAATATACACTGTCCAATCACATGCTTGAGATTATCACTGTCCAATCACATGCTGTTAATTATTACTGTTCAATCACATGCTGTACCTACCACTGTCCAATCACAGGCTTCAGATTGTTACAGTCCGATCACATGTTGTTAAGAATTACTGTCCAATCAGATGCTGTTAAGAATTACTGTCTATCACATGCTGTTAATTATTACTGTCCACTCACATGCTGTACCTACCACTATCCAATCACAGGCTTCAGATTGTTAGTGTCCAATCACATTCTGTTAATTATTACTGTCCAATCACATGCTTCAGATTGGTACAATCCAATCACATGCTGTTAATTATTACTGTCCAATCACATGCTGTTACCTATTACTGTCCAATCACATGCTTCAGATTGTTAGTGTCCAATCACATTGCTGTTAATTATTACTGTCCAATCACATGCTTCAGATTGGTACAATCCAATCACATGCTGTTAATTATTACTGTCCAATCACATGTTGTTAATTATTACTGTCCAATCACATGTGGTTAATAATTCCTGCCTAATCACATGCTGTTAATTATTATTGTCAACTCACTTGCTGTACCTACCACTGACCAATCACATGCTTCAGATTGTTAGTGTTCAATCACATGCTGTTACTTATTTCTGTCCAATCACATGTTGGAAATTATTAATGTCCAATCACATGCTGTTAATTCATTTCTGTCCAAATACGTGCTGTTAATTATTACTCTCCAATCACATGTGGTTAATAATTCCTGTCTAATCACATGCTGTTAATTATTATTGTCAACTCACTTGCTGTACCTAACACTGTCCAATCACATGCTTCACATTGTTAGTGTCCAATCACATGCTTCACATTGTTAGTGTCCAATCACATGCTGTTACTTATTTATGTCCAATCACATGCTGTACCCACTGCTGTCCAATCA
>JACRUU010000021.1:2245134-2247634 GCA_030449085.1 Kryptopterus vitreolus
CAGATACAGACATACACACACACACACACACACAGCATGCACGCACACACAGATACGCACATGCACACACAAATACACACGCACACACACACAGATACACACAGATACGCACACGCACACACAGATAAAACACACACACACACACACAGATATGCACACACACAAATACACACACACACAGATAAAACAACACACACACACACACACACACTGATACACACGCACACACACACACTGATACACACTCACACACACACTGATACACACACACACACACAGATACGCACACACAGATACACACGCACACACACACAGATACGCACACGCACACACAGATATACACACACACACACAGATACGCACACACAAATACACACGCACACACACACAGATATGCACACACACACACACACACACATCACCACACACACACAGAGACACACACACACACACACACACACACACATACAGACACACACAGATATACACACACACACACACACACACACAGAACACACACACATACACACACACACACACACACACACACACATACACACACACACACACACACACACACACACACACACACACACACACACACACACACACACACACACACACACACACACACACACACACACACACACACACACATCCAACACACACAGCACCAACATACACACACACACACACACACACATACACACACACACACACACACACACAACACACACACAGACACATCACACACACACACAGACACACACACATACACACATACAGATACATACACACACACACACACACACACACACACACACACACACACACAGACACATACACACACACACAGACACACACAGATACACACACACACACACACACACACACACACACACACACACACACACACACACACACACATACAGACACACACAGATGCACACACACACACACAGATACACACACACACACACACACACATACAGACACACACAGATACACACACACACACACATACAGATGACTGAATATTATTCCTCTCTTTCTTTATTTGTGTAAAAAGAAAGGGATTTTTTTTGTTCTCAGGATTTTTTCATTCTTTCTTTTAAATTCTTTCACCTTTGTTTCTTTCTGTCTTTCTTTTTTTTCATTAATTTTTTCTGTCTTTTTCTTTCTCCCCCAAATACCTCCTCCACCTCCTCTTCCACACCACCCTGTTCCTCCACATCTGTCTCTTTCACCTCCTCCTCCACACCACCCTGTTCCTCCACATCTGTCTCTTTCACCCCCAAATACCTGCATCCATCACATCCTTAAACCTCCTCCTACTCTTCTCCACCCTTCCTGCACTCTTTTCTTCACTTCTTTATTTTTTGTTTGTTTCCTTTTAAAATCTTTCCTCATATATTTTTCTATTATTTCTTTCTCCCTTTTTTCTTTTCCTTTCTCTTATATTTTTTCTTTCTTTCAGTTTTTCTTTCATTTTAGATCTTTTTGTCTTTCTTTTTCAATTCTTTTTTTTCTCCACTTCCTTTCCTGTGGTTTCTTTTGCTCACTATGTATTCTCTCATTATCCGTTTTTTTCTATTCGTTATATTCTCAATTTTCCATTCCCCTGTACTTTCCTTCCCCTTGTGTGTGTGTGTGTGTGTGTGTGTGTGTGTGTGTGTGTGTGTGTGTGTGTGTGAGCAGATGGTGCATCTGTGTTTAAAATCAATTAAACAACAGGAAGTGTGTGACGCAGGTACCATGAGGATTGCATCATGTGTTACTGAGATGTTTATTTATTTATCTGTGTTTGTGTGTGTGTGTGTGTGTGTGTGTGTGTGTGTGTGTGTGTGTGTGTGTGTGTGTGTGTGTGTGTGTGTGTGTGTGTGTGTGTGTTGTGTGTGTGTAGGTGATCGTATCAGATGGCGGACCCTCGCCTCGTCACACCACCGTTTGGGTGGAGATCCAAGTCCTGGATGTAAACGATAACAAGCCCGTGTTCCCGGAGAAACTCTACCAGGTGCGTTTACCTGAGCGTGGGCGGAGACAGAGGGGCGGAGCCATCTACCGCGTCTTCGCCCACGACGCCGATCACGGCTCCAACGCCGAGCTCACCTACAGCATCGTCGACGGCAACAACGACGCCAAGTTCCACATCGACCCGAAGACGGGACTCGTGTCCTCGCCCAGGAAACAGTTCACCGCCGGGACCTACGACATTCTCACCGTACGTCTCCGACCCTGCGTTCCGATTCCCAGTTTATAATATCTCTTATTTACATAAATATACATTTATTTATTTATTTATTTATTGTTTACTGTCATTTTATTAATATATTAAATCAGGATTAATCACAACTTTATCTATCTATCTATCTGTCTGTTGACATCTGTCTCTGTCTGTCTGTCTGTCTATCTATCTATCATCTATCTATCTGTCACTCTATCTGTCTCTATCTATCTAGCGTGTTTCTCTGTCTATCTGTCTGTCTGTCTATCTAGCTGT
>JACRUU010000021.1:2255134-2267634 GCA_030449085.1 Kryptopterus vitreolus
TTCCTTCGGCTAATGCTGGATATTAATAATAACAGGGTCTATTTTTGTAACGTATTCCTCACACTCAGGGTCTCTCGCCCAATCAGTTCTTTCAAAGCAGGTCCGGATACCGTATCGCTACATACGACACCACAAACTACACAACGCAGCACACAGCATACCATCACCCCGACGTACTACACAATACACACTCCTCATATAATGTAACACCGCATTACACACCATACACATCCTATCACACAACACCATATCGTGACCACCACCCAACACCCAATAACACAATCTGTAAGCAATACAACACCACAACACCCACACACAACACCATACACACCACAACACCCAATCACACAACACCATATCCTGTAACGCAATACATCACACACCACCCAATCACACAACACCATATCCTGTAACGACACACCACCCAATCACACAACACATATGACACACCACCCAATCACACAACACCATATGCTGTAACACATCACACCACCATACAACACCACAACACCCAATCACACAACACCATATCCTGTAACACATCACACAACACCATCACACAACACAACCACCACAACACCCAATCACACAACACCATATCCTGTAACACAATACATCACACACCACCCAATCACACAACAACATATCCTGTAACGCAATACATCACACACCACCCAATCACACAACACCATATCCTGTAACACATCACACCACCATACAACACCACAACACCCAATCACACAACACCATATCCTGTAACGCAATACAAAACCACAACACCCAATCACACAACAGCAATCCACACACATCACACACCACACCACAACACCCAATCACACAACACCATATCCTGTAACGCAATACATCACACACCACCCAATCACACAACACCATATCCTGTAACACATCACACCACACAATCACACAACACCATAACACACACACCACCATACAACACCCAATCACACAACACCATATCCTGTAACACAACACACCACCATACAACACCACAACACCCAATCACACAACACCATATCCTGTAACGCAATACATCACACACCACCACATTCCACACCACAACACTCAATCACACAACACCATATCCTGTTACACAATAAATCACACACCACCACATTACACACCATAATACCATATCGTGTAACACAATAAATCATACAACACCACATTCCACACCACATCCTATATCCTGTAACACAATAAATCCCACACTGCCACATTGCACACCACAACATCCTATCACACAACACCATATCCTGTAACACAATACATCACACACCACCATACAACACCACATTCCATACCACAACACCCAATCACACATATCCTGTAACACAATACATCACACACCACCATCACACATTACACTAAACTACAACACCATATCACACAACACAGATCACTGTAGCACCCAAGACCACATTACACAACACCATATCATGTAACACAACAGGGCATCATTGCACAAAACGCAACACCACTTTACACAACATCGCATTACACAATGCAACAGACTACACACATAATCTGTCACATCACATCACACAACACCACATACTTAAGCAGCATGTTACACAACACAATGCAACATAACACAACACAACAGCTCATTCTCAGTGACTTATACACTATGGAATTAATTGTCGGTACGACGTCCTGATTCGTCTCAGCGTTACGATGACACTCGGGCACAAAGCTACATTGTGTGTGTGTGTGTGTGTGTGTGTGTGTAAGCTAGCGTGTTTTCAAGGTAGCTAAATCATTCATTAGCAAGCGATTGATTAGCGTCCAGGATTTCCTGGTCGCTAAGCAACAGCGTCATTTGATAAATGCACCATGTATTCATCTTCCAGTGTTTATTAATGTAATTTGTAACACACACACACACACACACACACACACACACACACACACACACACTTACACAGACACCACACACAGATGGATCTCCACGTGTTGCCATTGAGAGTGGAGTGATGCGGAAATGCATGACTGTTCGCTATATAATTAGAAGAACCAGCGGGATTCTCCACACACACACACACAACACACACACACACACACACACACACACACACAACATAGTGATACATAAGACAACATATGTCATATCATGTCTGAGTATGTGTGTGTGTGTGTGTGTGTGTGTGTGTGTGTGTGTGTGTGCGTGTGTGTTGCCAGGTCCTCATCACCGTGCTGGATCAGAACGACAACGCCCCAGTGTTTTCGCAGCCCATCTACGAGGTCACGGTCGCCGAGGACACGCCCCCGGATACGGAGGTGCTGCAGGTTTTGGCGTCGGACCGAGATGAGCATCATCGCTTGACCTTTGCCCTGCTGGGAAGCGTGGACCCTGCTAGTATGCGGCTGTTCCGCGTGGACGCGAACACGGGTCACGTGCACACGGCGCAACGCCTGGACCACGAGACTAACGCGCAGCACGTCCTCTCCGTCATGGTAAGTGTGTTCGCAACACGCCCACTTGTAGTCTGCTGTAGCTGGATTATCATTTTGCACCATATTTTATAATACACACAAAAACACACAACGTACCGCACAATACCGTATCCTGTAACACAATAAATCGCACACCATCATACATGTTACACACTAAAACGCCATATCCTGTAACACAACAAATAACACACCACCACACAACACTACATTACACACTAAAATGCCATATCCTGTAACACAACAAATAACACACCACCACACAACACTACATTACACACTAAAATGCCATATCATGTAACACAATAAATAACACACCACCACACAACACTACATTACACACTAAAATGCCATATCATGTAACACAACAAATAACACACCACCACACAACACTACATTACACACTAAATTGCCATACCATGTAACACAAAAATAACACACACCACACTACATACACAAAACGCCAATAAATAACACACAACACCACAACACAACACTACATTACACACTAAAATGGCATATCCTGTAACACAATAAATAACACACCACCACAACACTACATTACACACTAAAACGCCGTATCATGTAACACAATAAATAACACACCACCACACAACACTACATTACACACTAAAACGCCATATCATGTAACACAATAAATAACACACCACCACATAACACTACATTACACACTAAAACGCATACATGTAACACAATAAATAACACACCACCACAAACACATTACACACTAAAACCTGTATCATGTAACACAATAAATAACACACCACACAATAACACTACATTACACACTAAAACGCTGTATCATGTAACACAATAAATAACACACCACCACACACTACATTACACACACTACAACACCATATCCTGTAACACAATAAATAACACACCACCACACAACACTAAAATACACACACTACAACGCCATATCATGTAACACAATAAATAACACACCACCACACAACACTACATTGCACACTAAATCACAGTATCCTGTAACACAATAAATCACACAACACTAAAATACACACACTACAACGCCATATCCTGTAACACAATAAAAAACATACCACCACACAACACATTACACACTACAACACCATATCATGTAACACAATAAATAACACACCACCACACAACACTACATTGCACACTAAAACGGCATATCCTGTAACACAACAAATAACACACCACCACACAACACTACATTACACACTACAACACCATATCATGTAACACAATAAATAACACACCACCACACAACACACTAAATTGCAATCCTGTTAACACAACACAACACAACACCACAACACAACACTACATTACACACTAAAACGCCATATCCATGTAACACAATAAATAACACACCACCACACAACACTACATTACACACTAAAATGCCATATCCTGTAACACAACAAATAACACACCACCACACACACTACATTACACACTACAACACCATATCATGTAACACAATAAATAACACACCACACACAACACTACATTACACACTAAAACGCCATATCATGTAACACAATAAATAACACACCACCACACAACACTACATTACACACTAAAACGCCATACCAGTAACACAATAAATAACACACCACAACACAACACAACATATCCCTTGTACACAATAAATAACACACCACACACACACATGTATCACATAACACCAACACTACACACACAGAAATAACAACCACCACAACACACTAAAATAACACACTAGACGCCACCTGTACACAATAAATAACACACCACACCCACACAATAAATAACACACCACAACACTACATACACACACTACAACGCCATATCCTGTAACACAATAAATAACACACCACCACACAACACTACATTACACACTAAAACGCCATATCATGTAACACAATAAATAACACACCACCACACAACACTACATTACACACTAAAACGGCATATCCTGTAACACAATAAATAACACACCACCACACAACACTACATTACACACTACAACGCCATATCCTGTAACACAATAAAAAACATACCACCACACAACACATTACACACTACAACACCATATCATGTAACACAATAAATAACACACCACAACACAACCCTACATTACACACTAAAACGCCATATCATGTAACACAATAAATAACACACCACCACACAACACTACATTACACACTAAAACGGCATATCATGTAACACAATAAATAACACACCACCACACAACACTACATTACACACTAAAACGCCATATCATGTAACACAATAAATAACACACCACCAACACAACACTACATTACACACTAAAACGCCATGTATCAATGTAACACAATAAATAACACACCACAACACAACACTACATTACACACTAAAACGGCATATCCTGTAACACAATAAATAACACACCACCACACAACACTAAAATACACACACTACAACGCCATATCCTGTAACACAATAAATAACACACCACCACATAACACTACATTACACACTAAAACGCTGTATCATGTAACACAATAAATAACACACCACCACACAACACTACATTACACACTAAAACGCATATCCATGTAACACAATAAATAACACACCACCACACAACACTAAAATACACACACTACAACGCCATATCATGTAACACAATAAATAACACACCACAACACAACACTACATTACACACTAAAACGCCATACCATGTAACACAATAAATAACACACCACAACACAACACTACATTACACACTAAAACGCTACGTAACACACAACACAACACCACAACACAACACTACATTACACACTAAAATCATATCCTGTAACACAATAAATAACACACCACCACATAACACTACATTACACACTAAAACGCTGTATCATGTAACACAATAAATAACACACCACCACACAACACTACATTACACACACTACAACACATATCCTGTAACACAATAAATCACACAACACTAAAATACACACACTACAACGCCATATCATGTAACACAATAAATAACACACCACCAACACAACACTACATTACACACTAAAACGCCATACCATGTAACACAATAAATAACACACCACCAACACAACACTACATTACACACTAAAACGCGAAAACGCCATACCAAGTAACACAATAAATAACACACCACAACACAACACTACATTACACACTAAAATGGCATATCCTGTAACACAATAAATAACACACCACCACACAACACTACATTACACACTAAAACACTGTATCATGTAACACAATAAATAACACACCACCACACACTACATTACACACACTACAACACCATATCCTGTAACACAATAAATAACACACCACCACACAACACTAAAATACACACACTACAACGCCATATCCTGTAACACAATAAATAACACACCACCACATAACACTACATTACACACTAAAACGCTGTATCATGTAACACAATACAACAAATAACACACCACAACACCACCACACAACACTAAAATACACACTCTACAACGCCATATCATGTAACACAATAAATAACACACCACCACACAACACTACATTGCACACTAAATCACAGTATCCTGTAACACAATAAATAACACAATAAATCACACAACACTAAAATACACACACTACAACACCATATCCATGTAACACAATAAATAACACACCACACACAAACTACATTACACACTACAAACGCCATATCCATGTAACACAATAAATAACACACCACCACACAACACTACATTACACACTAAAACGCCATATCATGTAACACAATAAATAACACACCACCACACAACACATTAACACACCACCACACAACACACATTACAACACCATATCATGTAACACAATAAATAACACACCACAACACAACGCTACATTACACACTAAAACGCCATATCATGTAACACAATAAATAACACACCACAACACAACGCTACATTACACACTAAAACGCCATATCATGTAACACAATAAATCACTAATTAATCTACAAGAATCCCAAGTGAGCCTTTTCAGCTTTCAGAACTGGTTAGAATGCAGACCGATGGCATCCTCACTCCCTTATCCCACCCCCACCACCCCACCGCTCTACCCCAGCCCCGTCGTCCGCCTTCTGTTTGTCTTTCTCTGTATCTAAGGTTAAAAAAGGACACAGGGCTCTTATCTGTCTTTTGCCTTTATAGCTCGCTTTATACCTCCCTCTGTCACTTCTTCCTTTTTATCTTTCTTTCTCTTTTTTGTTTTCCTTTGCTTCTTCTTTCTCATGCAATTTTTTTTCCCATCATTAATTCTCTATTTTGTTTCTTATCCCTTCTTCACTTACGGCGGTGTGTACCTTGCCAGTAACGTGTGTGTGTTGTGTGTGTGTGTGTGTGGTGTGTGTTGTGTTTTAATGTCGTCTCCCGGCGCAGCAATCTAATTATCGATCTGATCACACTCGCTCTGTTTCTGCGATCCTTCGTGTGTATGTGTGTGTGTGTGTGTATGGGTGTGTGGGTGTGTGTGTGTGTGTGTGTGTGTGTGTGTGTGTGTGTGTGTGGGTGTGTGTGTGTGTGTGTGTGTGTGTGTGCGCACACCTCATAAATATTCCTGCGGCCTGTGAAACAGATGAAATGTGTTATTGTAATCCAGAGAGAGATATTATCTGCCTGCCCGTGTCTTTGTGTGTGTGTGTGTGTGTGCGTGTGTGTGTGTGTGTGTTTCTGTTTCGCCGAGGCAATAAAATGTGCTTATATTTATTTCGTGTCTACTTTTTTTCCCCTCCTACTCCCTCTTTCTTACTTTCTTTCTCTCCATCTCAGGTGAAAGATCAGGAGTTCCCCTACAGGCGGAGTCTCGCACGCGTTCTGATTGGCGTAGAGGATGTTAATGACCACGCCCCCCAGTTCACCATGCCCATGTATGATGGGCAGGTATACGAATCGGCCGCGTTGGGCTCCGCCGTCGTCACGGTAACGGCTTTGGATAAAGACAAAGGCCAGAATGCGCAGATAAACTACAGTATAGAATCAGGTAATTATACAACACAAACATGGTAAGCGCAGGAATGGCAAACGCGCCACTACTAAACCAATCACGATTATACAAAATGACTGACCAATCAGATTACAATAATGCCACTGTATACAACACTACCCTTCTTCCGTGTCTACAGGAAATGCTGGGAACACATTCCGGATCAATCCAATCCTGGGAATCATCTCGGTGGCTCGGGAATTGGAGTTGTCCACCATCGGTCACTACGTGTTAATTGTAAAAGCTGCAGACCACGGCTTGCCCGTCCTGTCCTCGACGGCTGTGGTGCGCATCGCCGTGACACTCTCGGACAATTCAGGCCCCAAATTTCTTCAAAACGACTACCAGGCCGAGGTCGCGGAAGGCGCCGCGGTTGGAACGTCAGTAACCACGGTAACCGCCCTCAGTTTGTCTACGCTAACCTACGAAATCCGGCACGGCAACGCGGGACGGACATTCCGCATCAACCAGTACAGCGGGGTCATCACAACTCAGAAAGCGCTCGATTTCGAGACGACCTCTTCATACGGGTTAATCATCACGGCTACCAACATGGCCGGACAGTCATCCAACGCCACCGTTACGGTCGTGGTGCTCGACCAGAATGACAACACGCCTGTGTTCCAGCAGCTGCGTTACCGAGGGGACATCAGTGAGGGGGCGGGCCTGAACACCGTGGTGATGAGTGAATCGGGCGAGCCGTTGGTTATCCGGGCAATGGATGCGGACCGCAACCATAACGCTTTGTTAGTTTATCAGATCCAGGAAGAGAACGCCAGACGTTTCTTTAGTGTAGATTCCGGTACGGGGTCCATTAGAACCATCGCCCAATTGGACCATGAAAAAACGCAGACATTCCATTTTCACGTGAGCGTCAGGGACAGTGGACGGCCACAGCTCTCGGCCGAGCATCCTGCAGAAGTCACCATAGACGTGCAAGACATTAATGACTGCGCCCCACAGTTCTCACACGATTTCTATGAAGCCGTTCTTCTCCTTCCTACCTATGAAGGAGTGGAAGCCTTAAGGGTATCTGCTTCGGATCCTGATGGAGACGGGAAATCCGATCTCGCCTACTCTCTGGCTGACACTAATCTGGAGCACTTTGCAGTCGAGTCAAGCACGGGGTTAATCACGGTGCGAAACAGCACCTTCGGCAAAGACCGCTTCCGGTTTAACGTGCGAGTATCAGACGGACGCTTCTCCAGCACGGCTCTAGTGACCATCCTTGTGCGCGAGGCACTTGACAGCGGTCTGGCTTTCACGTACAACATCTACAGCGCTTACATTAAGGAGAACAATGCCAACGTGACAACGGTCGCCGTAGTGACGGCGCTCGGAAACAAACTGAATGAGCCTCTACGTTATACTTTGCTAAACTCTGGTGGCAGGTTTCGAATCCGTCCCACTTCTGGAGCTATAGAGACTGTAGGAGTCGCCTTAGACCGGGAGGAAAAAGAGGAATATGGACTTCTGGTGCAGGCAAGTCGAGAGGAAGATAGGTTGCGTGTTGCAAGGGCGCTCGTTCGTGTTCGCGTCACGGACGTCAACGACAACGCACCCGTTTTTGTCGGACTTCCGTATTATGCAGCCGTACAAGTCGAGGCAGAACCAGGGGTGTCCATATTCCGAGTAACCGCCATGGATAGCGACAAAGGTCAAAATGGAGAAGTCAGCTACTTCCTGCAGGACGAGCTGGGGCACTTTGAAATGGACCGTATTAGCGGTGAGCTGCGATTACGGCAAGCCTTTGACGCCGACCTCTCCAGTGTGGAATACCAAATCCTGGTCTTCGCTCGCGATAGCGGCACACCATCCTTGTCCTCTTCCATCACGTTCCCAGTCACCGTTGTCAACCGGGCGATGCCTGTATTTGACCGTCCATTCTACTCTGTGAAAGTAAGCGAGGATGTGCCACCGTTCACACCAATTCTGGGAATCAATGCCAGCAGTCCAGAAGGTCAGAATGTCCTCTACACCATCACGCACGGGAACCCTGATAGCCTTTTCTCTATAGGGTTCGACACTGGCATCATCAGTGTTATAGCCTCTCTGGACTTTGAGACCAGCCCAGTTCACAAACTGATCATCAGGGCAACGGACTGCCTGACAGGTGCCCGAGCAGAGGTGGATGTCGACGTGATGCTTTTGGACATGAACGACAACGCACCAGTGTTTGAACGACCGGTTTATAACGCGGTCATCTCCGAATCAGCCATGATTGGAACACCGGCTTTGCAGGTGCAAGCGACCGATAAAGACTCTGAGAAGAATGCAGCAGTTCGATATCAGATCATCCCGGACCGCAGGAACAGCACGGACCACTTCCACATTGACAGTAGCAGTGGCCTGATCTTGACAGCCCGTACACTTGATCACGAAACCATCCAGCGCTACGTTTTCTTCGTCAAAGCAACTGATAACGGTTTTCCTCCTCTTAGCACTGAAGTGCAGGTCACAGTTCAGGTCACGGACACAAATGACAACGCTCCAGTCTTCAATCAGCTGCTCTACGAAGCCTCGGTTTACGAACTCGCGCCCAAAGGGCACTTCGTCATGTGCATCCAGGCATCAGACGCAGATCAGTCTGATGTAGACCGACTACATTATGGTCTGGTACTTGGAAACGAGCGATTGCTGTTTGACCTCGATGCTTCCTCGGGGGTCCTGTCCCTGAGCGGGCAGCGCCGCACCCAACGCATGCCTCCGACCGTCAGCCTGAACGTGAGCGTCTCAGACGGCGTATTCACCAGCACTGCACAAGTGCACGTTCACGTCGAATGGGCTAATCTTCACACGCCGCAGTTCACTCAGAGCGTGTACGAAGCGGATGTGCGAGAGAACGTGCCGGGTGGGTCGAAGGTCATTATGATAAGGGCTCAGGATGCTGATCCTGGACCTTTTGGTGACGTGGCGTACGTCTTGCTTTCGGACACGGCAAAATACTTGTTTAGTGTGGACGGCAATGGTCAGATAAGCACTCTGGAGCGGTTGGATCGGGAGGACCAAAACGAGTTTGTGCTGTCCGTTGCGGCAGTCGACACAGGAGGAAGGACTGCGTATTGCCACGTCCGGATTGCGGTGCTGGACGAGAATGATAATGCACCGCTCTTCGATGCGTCAGAATACCGCGCTAGCATTCGGGCCGCAGTGGAGCCTGGCTCTTTAGTGACACAAGTGCAGGCTTGGGATGCTGATCAGGGGCTCAATGGTGAGATAAGCTACAGCTTATACAGTGAAGTCAGTGTCCAGGTCACAGAATTGCTGGATATAGACCCTGACAGTGGATGGGTGGTTACCAAGGGAAACTTCAGCCCGCTTCAAGGGTCAGTGTTGTCTTTTTTCGTCAAAGCGTCGGACAGTGGTGTACCAGTTCGCCATGCCCTCATTTCTGTCTACATTCATGTTCTCTCAATCGAAGCCCATTTACCCGTCTTCAGCCAGCCACACTTTTCTTTTACCATTCCAGAGGACACCCTGATCGGTTCCACACTAGGAATGGTACACTTGCAGGGCCAGCGTGGACAGGGCTCTTTGCCTGTCAGTTTCTCCGCTGTGATCGGTCAAAGTGTGGAGAGCAATAGCAACGGCGTGTTTGTTGTAGACAAGCAGAGCGGGATGATAAAACTGGAAAAGCCGCTAGACCGCGAACAAACGCCCGAGTTCCATTTTAAAGTGGCCGCAACCCTTCAACAAGGGCTCATAGACTCTGTCGCCGTTGTAGACGTGGAGGTCAAAATTCTGGACGTCAACGACAACAAACCAGCGTTTGAATCCAATACGTACGAAGTCTCGATCACTGAGGGGCTCCCTGCCGGTACCAAAATCCTACAGGTGCTCGCACTGGATCCTGACTGGTCAGCCAATGGTCAGGTTACATACAGTCTCGCTCCACCGGGACTTCTGGGATCCGGAAGTGAGGATTTAAAGGACAGCGGGAGCTATTTTACAATTGACAGCACTTCCGGGTGGATTTCAACTCTAAAAGGCCTCGATCACGAACTGAACCCGGTCCACAACCTTACAGTCTGGGCATTCGATCTGGGTGACCCAGCGAGTCTGTCATCCTCGACGACGGTGGCCATAGCAGTCGGGGACTCGAACGACAACATCCCGGAGTTTCTGCAGCCTCAGTACTACGGCAGCGTTCGGGAAAGCGATGCCCCGGGAGAAGTGGTCGCTGTGCTGAACACCCGTGATCAGGACAGGTCGCCTAGCAACCGCCAGGTCTCCTACCACATCACAGGTGAGGGGCAAGAAAGGTGTGTTTGTGTGAAGGAAGCTTGTTTATGAAAGAAAGCACACTTATGTCTTTCACTTGGTATTAGGTCCCGATGCAAATTATGGGATGTGGGGGCACGGTGGCTTAGTGGTTAGCACGTTCACCTCACACCGGCAGGGTCCAGGTTCGATTCCCGTCTCGGCCATGTGTGTGTGGAGTTTGTACATGTTCTCCCCGTGCCTCAGGGGGTTTTTCTCCGGGTTCTCTGGTTTCCTCCCCCGGTCCAAAAACATGTACGGTAGGTTTATTGGCACCTTGGAAAATTGTCCCTAGTGTGTGAATGTGTGTGTGTGTGTGTCCTGTGATGGGTTGGCATTCCATGCAGTGTGTACCCTGCCTTAATGCCCATAGACGCCTGAGATAGACACAGACTCCCCGTGACCCGAGGGAAGATAGGAAGATATAGCAGTAGAAGATGAATGAATGAATTATGGGATGTCAATTATTATTTCAGCATTTCCTGCTCATTGCGAGCTGCATATAATTACGGGGGCACCTGCTTTTAGTATTCATACTGGTCAGCATTTTACCTGGCACAAGAACCTCGACGTGAATTGCGTTTAATATTCCCTCTAGCGCCATCAAGACTACACAGACTGTAGCATGCGCCCTTCCTTTATTAAAAATCTTACACAGAGGACCCTAAGATAACAGAATCAACAGCTAGATTATTCTCTACAAATCAGAGGTTATTAAGTCT
>JACRUU010000021.1:2277634-2292634 GCA_030449085.1 Kryptopterus vitreolus
ATCGATCCCGACCTGGGTGCGAACAAACACACACACACACACACACACACACACACACACACACACACACACACAGGGGGTTTCGAACTTGCACTGCATTATTGATGAGGTCCAGTGGGTAATGCACTGTTGCTTCGATTCCTTCGTTCGCATTGTTTTTTGTTTTGTTTTTTTGTCTCCACCAATGGTGGCTTTCATTTCGCTCAAAAATAAGTGCACCCTTGATGCACGACTTTCATCCCAGACAAAACAAGCCCTTATCTGAGCAGGAATCCCTTTCTGTGTAGTGGCTATATTTGGATTTGGATGTCCGGGAGGCTGTAGAGGTGGTAGCTCAACGGCTAAGGCCTTAAACTCTGGAACTCGGAAAGATCACGAGTTCAAATCCCGGAGCCCTTGAGCGAGGGCTTTCCCAGCAAGTTGACTCGCTCCGGATGAGAGCGTCTGGCAAATGTAAGATATTCAGGATCTCTTTGCCCTGAAGGAAATGGTAAGCAGCTGCTGTAAACATTCAGTGCGTAGGGTTTGGTATGATTTCCAAAAACACTACGGTTTAAGTCTACGATGTTTCTGTAATATGTGATGATAGTCCCCCCCCAGATTTGGGATTCCTCGTGTAACAGTCTGACCCCATTTCCTTGTACACGGCGTCATCGGCATCCTCCCGGCCTCGCTGTGTGGCGAGAGGTGGCTTTTGTACTGCCGTGAAATCTCATTTCGTTCAGCCATAATCCCGTGATGAAGCTTGTGTTTATTTTTGTTGTTGTTGTTGTTTTATCTCTGGATATAGTAGGATATGACACACGCTGGGGAATACAGGCTTACTCGTTCCGTAAGACTCCGAATCCAATCCCCTCTTAAGGACACCTGGACCTCCTGAAGGACGAGTGTTATGTTATTAGGGCTTTGGATACTCCTACTGTAGGCTGCCTGGAAGTGTTGCACTCTTGGTAGTACATATGGAATGAATGTGTTTGGACATCTGATCCGTCTGCGCTTGCTGAACATCCCTTTTCAGACTCGCACGAGGAGGCGTGCAAAACAAACTGGGGTTTTCTTAGTTTACGTAATTAGTTTACAAACTATAGTAGTTCAAGTTGTTAAGTCATGTGATTCCCATATATCCGAGAAACAGAACTGAGTGGATCATCTCATTCATTCATTCATCTTCTAGCGCTTTATCCGATCTTCTCGGGTCACGGGGAGTCTGTGTCTATCTCAGGCGTCTATGGGCATTAAGGCAGGATACACCCTGGATGGAATGCCAACCCATCGCAGGGCACACACACACACACACACACACACACACACACACACACTAGGGACAATTTTCCAAGGTGCCAATCAACCTACCATGCATGTTTTTGGACCGGAGGCACGGGGAGAACATGCACAAACTCCACACACACATGACCGAGACGGGAATCAAACCCGGATCCTGGCGGTGTGAGCGAACATGCTAACCACTACGCCACCGTGCCCCACCACCAAACCTATTATGTTTCATTATTTTTATGTTTACTTGATGATTATTTTTTATGTTCTTGGAATTTTCATAAATATTATTTGTTAAATATCTAAACCAAAACCGATCCTGAAGGAATTTCCGAGATTTATTTTTAGCAAGTTTTTGAAATTTTCATGCTAAGAGTTTGCTGGATTGTTAATCTAAACCAGGTCTGACAGGATTTCTGAGATCTTTTTGTGCTAAAGTCATATTAATGACTAATTTACATCAAAACCTGACAGGAACTCTGAGAGGAACTTATAGGACTTATAGATAAAATGTCCTTTACTGTTTCGGCTAATGAGATTCGGCTGACTAAAATACACTTTCCTGACAGAATTTCAACATTTATCTCGCTAGTTAGAACGGAATGATTTGTTATACAGTTTTGTAGCATTATTATATACAGATTTTATCTAGCATAAACATGTATTTTATTTTAGTGTTTACTGGAACAGGCTAGAGATGCTCTGATGCTACTGCTAAACGCTATGCTAGCTCGCTAAAAAGCTGGTGTTTGGACGGAAGGTGTCACAAAAACAAAATTGGTTTGGCTGAAATTTATCTATGCTTATTTTGACATATAAGTTAGAGAACTTCACACACACACACACACACACACACACACACACACATCATTCTATAATGCAATTCATCTCTCGCTGTTCTAGCCAGTATATAAACTGAGATATAGACAGCCCGAGGACGTTTGTGTCCTAAATCGCAGCCGCCTGCCACTTCGCACACTTAATCTCGTTCTCGCACGCGCACACACTCAGACACTTTTCAGCTTACAGCTCACGTTCGCTCAAAGTTTCCATAATAATTGCTCCCCGCGTTGCCAAAAGTATCGGAACGCTCGACCGTATGCGCTTTTTCATCGGCGCAGTTGAAACCAAACAATGTCCTGTGAACAAATGCAGCTTTCCATGGGTCGTAGTGGAAGGGCTTTCTGGCCTCAACACTACGATAAATATGAACGCTGACGGCATCCCAGGTCTCGCCACCCCAACCGCCATCAGTACCTGACTCCTAATACGCCATTGTGTCTGAATGAAATACCTCAAGATCTGGTAGAACATGGATGGGAGGCTTTCATAGGAGCAAAATAGGAACTACATGTGGAATGAGACGTTCCAAAACTGATGGTGTCCACAAACTTTTGGGTGGTAGATCTGACTCCATACCGTGTGCTGTTCGGGTCCTGAAAAGTACATTATTCTCCTTTCAAAGGCACAGAAAAGTGTACAGTACTATATATAGATGGCCTTTGTGGTAGGTGTGTTTTAAGACATGTGTGTGTGTGTGTGTGTGTGCGCAGGATTGATCTCGGTGTCTCACCCGCTGGACTTCGAGACGTGCAAAGATTACTTTCTCGCGGTGGAGGCTCGAGACGGAGGAAGCCCGCCCCTCACGGCCGTCTCCATGGTGAACCTCAACCTCACGGACGTCAACGATAACGCTCCGATGTTCGGCCGGGACGTCTACAGCGCCATCATCCGGGAGGACGCGAACATCGGCGATGCGGTCGTCAAGGTAACCGTGGCGACGTAACGACAGCGAGCAATAAATCCGCCTCGGCGTTCCTTGCTGACGTCTCGGTCTGGTCGCTTAGGTAACCGCCGAGGACATCGACAGCCGGGAGAACGGCGAGATCCTGTACTCCATTGTCAGCGGCGACCGCGAGAACCAGTTCTTCGTCGAGCCGGTGACGGGCCAGATCAAAGTCAACAAACAGCTGGATCGGGAAACGGTAAGGGAACGGTTTCCCGTGGCAACGAACGATCCGGTGTCACTCAAATCCCAGATACAAATCAGATCTGCTTTCCGGAAAGTGACCCGGAATGTCGCCTCGGGAACCTCCGGCATAAAAGAACATCGGGTGCAAGAACGTTGCTACTCTCAGAAATCTGACATGTGGCGCTCTGACCCATTCCGATCTTTACTCGACGCGATATTCCCAAAAGAGGAGCATTCCCAATCCCGATATTCCCAATGGATACCCGACCATAAGATTAGGAATCCTCGTTTAGTCCACGTTTTTACACGTACATTTTATTTTCGCAGCCATCAACATTTCTCTCTCTCGTCTTTTCCGTTTCATGACTTTCCTTTTTTACCGTCCCGTTTCCGAAAACGCTTATTTCTCCATGAATCGTGAGACGGGTCTTAATCTTAAATCAACTCATTATCGCGAGCTCGGCGCTACTACCGAATTAAAACCTGCGATTTGCACTCGAGCTGTTCGTGAAAAAATAAATCGACACCTTCGGAGCGAATTCGGCAGAACAATTAGCGCTTCGTTAGCGCCGTGACGTCATCGCTTCCTTACTCTTATTGGGAATAACAATTCGTACTAGCTTGACGTTTGTCAGACGGATCGCCTGCATTAAGGTTGTCAATAAACAACTATTTGTTGTTCTTTTGTGTGTTTGTCTTTCCATCCTCTTGTTTGTTTCTTCCAATGCCTGTCTCTCTTTTGTTTTTTCTCAACCCGTCTTTCTCCATCCTGTCTGTCTGTCTGTCTGTCCTGCTGTTCTTGTCTTGTCACGCCTATTTTCTGTTTTTCCTCTGAACTTCTTGTCTCTACTTCTTGTCTCCACTCTTTTCCTGACTGTCTCTCCCTCTCTGTCTGTCTCTCATCCTGTTTGTCTTTTCTTCTGTCTGTTTTCTAAACCTTACTCTCTAATATTTTCTCATTCCGTGCTTGTCTGTCTTTCCTTGTGTCTCGTGTTATCGGTCTTTCCACACTCTTTCAAATTGTCTGACTCTCATCATGCTTGTCTTTTTCCTTCTCTGGTTTATTTCTCCCCTGGTTTCTGGTTTGTTTGCACTTTCCTTCTTCTTCTCTCTCTTATTCTGTCTGTCTCTCCTCCTGTCTGTTTCTCTATTATTTGTCTCTCTTCTTGTCTGTCTCATCGTCTGTCTCTCCCACTGTCTGACTTCACCCTCCATGACCGTTCATCTCGTTATCTCTCCTGGAATTTGATTCTTGCCCTGTCTGTCTTCCTGTCTACCCATTATCCTGTCTGTCTCTCCCCCTCTCTATCTGTCTCTAATCCTATTTGACTCTCTTCATGTCTTTCATCTTAATTGTTTCTTAACCTGCCTGACTTTCCTCTGTGTCTTTTTCTCCTCCTGTATGTTTCTCATATTTTATGTCTGTCGGTCTCTCTCATCTTATCTGTTTCGTCTTCTGTTTGTCTCTCCACCTATTTGTCTCTCCTCCTGTTTGTCTCTCTTCCTGTCCGGCTCTCCTACTGTTTTTCTCTCCTCCTGTTTCTCCTCCTGTTTGTCTCTCCTCCTGTTTCTCCTCCTGTCTGGTTATCCTCCTGTTTGTCTTTCCTCCTGTTTCTCTCTTGTCTGTCTCTCCTCCGGTCTGGCTCCCCTCTTGTTTGTCTCTCCTCCTGTCTGTCTCTCCTCCTGTTCGGCTCTCCTCCTGTCTGTCTCTCCTCCTGTCCTGCTCTCCAGATTGCGGGTTATGCATTGTCAGTACGAGCTCTGGACAGCGGAACTCCATCCATGTCTTCGACAGTGATCGTAAATATCGACATCTCCGACATCAACGACAACCCGCCCATTTTCTCTCCGGCCAATCACACGGCGGTTATTCAGGTATATCCGACAACAGTTCGCCAAATTAAAAACATGTAAACATGCGCAGCCTCTGACGCACCCGTGCTTGTGTTTGACAGGAGAACAAGCCAATCGGGACGAGCATCCTACAGCTCTCGGTCGTCGATAAAGATGCCGCCCACAACGGTCCCCCTTTCCACTTCCACATCCTTTCGGGAAATGAGGGGGCGTGGTTCACAATGGACACGGAAGGGCTCATCGTGTCCAATCAGATGTTCCGCAGGTCTGAGAGAACGGAGTATGTCGTACAGGTCGAGGTGAGAACAACAGCGTCATTTCTGCATTGATCAGACTCGTGTATATGCGATTATACTCATCGACCACTTTCGGCGCTCCAGACCCGGGACTCCGGCAGACCGGCGCTGTCCTCGACGACGCTCGTGCACGTGCGCGTGATCGAGGAGAGCGTGCACGTGCCTGTCGCGTCTCCGCTTCACGTCCACATCATCACGGTGGAGGACGAGTTCCCCGGGGGTGTGATCGGACAGATTCACGCGACGGACCAGGACGCGTTTGACATCCTTACCTATGGTCACACACACCAACAAAACAGCCTGTTTAAGGTGTGTGTGTGTGTGTGTGTGTGTGTGTGTGTGTGTGTGTGTGTTACATGCATTGCATTCTGACAGTGTATACAAAATACCGCAAATCTCCCATCTCCGTCTCAGGTGAACCCCCGCGATGGACGCATCATCGCCCTTTCCGGCTTGGACGCGGGCCGCTATTCCCTGAACGCCACGGTGACGGACGGACGCTTCTCCGTGAGCGTCCCCGTGAGCGTGCACGTGGAGTGGGCGTCGGCTTCGATGCTGCGCCACGCCGTCACGGTGCGATTCGAACGCGTGTCGCCGCACGACTTCGTTTCCCGCCACCTCGCTGCCGTCCGCCGCGCCGTCGCCGACGCCATGGGAGCGGCATCGCTCGACGCCCTGCACGTGCTCAGCGTGCAACCGGTAGAGACCACCGGGCAGCTCGACCTCCTATTGGCTGTCGAGGCTCCTGGGGGGAGCGGCTTCCTGGCAGCGGCGCTGGTGAGCCAGAAGCTCAGCGCGGCGCGGCGTCGCCTGGAGCAGGTCCTGCGCGTTTCCGCCGTCCTCGACAAGAACTGCTCGGGCCTGGAGTGCGGGGAGGCGCGATGCGAGCAGACCGTCACGCTCGACACGCACGCCATGCTCACGTACACCACCAGCGCCAGCAGCTTCGTCTCGCCCAGGTTTCAGCGCAGCGCTCGCTGCGTCTGCACCGGTGAGAATTCGCAGTTCAATCACTCTCCTTCAGTGCCCCACGGGTTTCCTGAGACCTGTCTGTCTCTCTGTGTGTGACAGATGGACGATGTTCTGCCACGTCGGAGGTTTGTGAGGACGTGGTGTGTCCCGATGACATGCAGTGTGTGAAGACGGATAACAACCGAGGACCGTATGCCTGCCAGTGTCCTCCGGGGAAACTCGGCCCATGTGCAGGTGTGTTGGACGGGACTTGGTGCACTTCTTACAGGTACGGGTTTTGAGGAAAGTAAACGTGTGTGTGTGTGTGTGTGTGTGTGTGTGTGTGTGTGTGTGTGTGTTACTCCAGGCCACACTTCGCTGAGTTTCTACGGCAACAGTTATATCAAGTACCGTGTGACTGACAGCTGGAGGAGCGACGAGGTAAAACTGCAGTTCCGCATCCGAACGCTGCAGAGTAACGGAGTGATCCTGTACACACACCCTGCCCCATGTGCCATGCTAAAGGTCAACACACACACACACACACACACACACACACACTTTTTTTTTTTTTTTACTTAGCATCTTATTGTATTCCGTTATCCATTATACTGTGTGTTTGATTGACAGATGGTGGACGGACAGGTCCAGCTACAGCTCGGCTGCTCGGAAGGGGGCGGAGTCTTGGCCGCCACCAGCCAACCAATCGGCGATGGTCGTTGGCATCACCTGACCCTGGAGCTGGGCCGAAACTCCAGCAACCTCTCATTGGATGACTGGACGCGGCAAACCCCGTCCGCTTCCCGTGTGCCTGGGCCCGATTGGTCCATCTCCCTGGGGGCGCGGCTTAGCGACGGTTTCCAGGGATGCCTGGATTCGCTGATGCTGAACGACGACGAGCTGCCGCTGCACAACAAACACGCGGCGGTGGCGGCGACGCGCGCACACTCGCGCAAACACGCGCAGGTGGAGGTGACTGCGTTGGGAGAGGTGACACTCGGATGCGTGCTTCACCATGAGCCATGCGCACGCCAACCCTGCGCCCACGGAGCCACCTGCACCAGCCTGCCCAACGGAGGTGTGTGTGTGTGTGTGTGTGTATGTGTGTGTGTGTGTGTGTGTGTGTGTGTGTGTGTGTGTGTGTGTGTGTGCGTGCGCTTCAGCTGGTTTGATTTACATATAAATGTTAGATTTGTTCAGGTGTATTGATGTTTATTTAGACGTGTTCAGGTGTATTGGTGTTTATTTAAATGTGTTCAGATGTATTGGTGTTTATTTAGGTGTTCATGTGTTTCATTAATGTTTATTTAGAGGTGTTTAGGTGCATTGGCGTTTATTTAGATGTGTTCAGGTGTTTATTAGAGGTGTTCATGTGTGTCTATATATATATATATATATATATATATATATATATATATATATATGTTAGAGGTGTTCAGCTGTTTATTAGGTGTGTTCAGGTATAGATATGTTGAGGTGTTCAGGTGTTTATTAGAGATGTTCAGGTGTTTGTTAGAGGTGTTCAGGTATAGATATGTTAGAGGTGTTCAGATATTTATTAGAGGTGTTCAGATGTTTATTAGAGGTGTTCAGGTATAGATATGTTAGGCGTGTTCAGATGTTTATTAGACGTGCTCAGGTGTTTATTAGAGGTTTTCAGGTATAGATATGTTATAGGTGTTCAGATATTTATTAGAGGTGTTCAGGTATAGATATGTTAGAGGTGTTTATCAGAGGTTTTCAGATATAGATATGTTAGAGGTGTTCAGGTGTTTATTAGGACATGTTCAGGTGTTTATTAGTTCAGAGATATGTAGAGGTTCAGGTGTTTATTAGAGGTGTTAGTATATATATGTTAGAGGTGTTCAGTGTTATGTTAGAGGTGTTAGGTAGATGTTCAGATGTGATATGTTTATTAGAGGTGTTCAGGTATATATATGTTAGAGGTGTTAGAGGTGTTGTATTTATGTTAGAGGTGTTCAGGTATAGATATGTTAGAGGTGTAGGTGTTCAGGTGTTTATTAGAGGTGTTCAGTTGTTTATTAGAGGTGTTCTGGTATAGATAAGTTACGTGTTCAGGTGTTTATTTAGGTAGGTGTTTATTCAGGTGTTTAGTTGTTTATTAGAGGTGTCGGGTATAGATAAGTAGAAGTTTAGGTGTTTGTTAGAGGTGTTCAGGTGTTTATTAGAGGTGTTCAGGGTATATATATGTTAGAGGTGTTCAGGTGTTTATTAGAGGTGTTTATTAGTTCAGGTGTTTATGTTAGAGTTTATTAGTGTTCAGGTGTTTATTAGATGTGTTCAGGTATATATATGTTAGAGGTGTTCAGGTGTTTGTTAGAGGTGTTCAGGTGTTTATTAGACGTGTTCAGGTGTTTATTAGACGTGTTCAGGTGTTTATTAGAGGTGTTTATTATAGGTGTTAGGTGTTCAGGTGTTTATTAGAGGTGTTCAGGTGTTTATTAGAGGTGTTTAGGTGTTTATTAGAGGTGTTCAGGTATAGATATGTTAGAGGTGTTCAGGTGTTTATTAGAGGTGTTCAGGTGTTTATTAGAGGATTGTTCGGGTATGTGATATAGTTAGAAGTGTTCAGGTATATATATGTTAGAGGTGGTGTTTATTAGAGATGTTAGAGTGTTCTGTTCAGGTCAGGTTTATTAGAGGTGTTAGGGTATATATATGTTAGAGGTGTTCAGGTGTTTATGTTAGAGGTGTTAGGTGTAGGTTGTTTATTAGAGGTGTTAGGGTATTAGTTCAGTGTGTTCTAGGTTAGAGTGTTCATGTGTTTATTATGTTAGGTGTCTTTGTTAGATATTCGTGTTCAGGTGTTAGGTGTTTATTAGTGTTTATTTTAGAGTATTTGTTAGAGGTGTTCAGGTGTTTATTAGAGGTGTTAGGGTATATATATGTTAGAGGTGTTCAGTGTTCAGGTATAGATATGTTAGAGGTGTTCAGGTGTTTATTAGAGGTGTTCAGGTGTTATATTAGTAGAGGTGTTCATGTGTTTATTAGAGGTGTTTAGGTGTTTATTAGAGGTGTTCAGGTATAGATATGTTAGAGGTGTTCAGGTGTTTAGGTGTTTATTAGAGGTGTTCATTAGGTGTTTATTAGAGGTGTTCAGGTGTGTTATTAGTTAGATGTGTTCAGGGTCGGTATATATATGTTAGAGGTGTTCAGGTGTTTATTAGAGGTGTTTAGGTGTTTATTAGTCAGGTATTATTAGAGGTTTTCAGGTGTATAGATATGTTAGAGGTGTTCAGGTATAGATATGTTAGAGGTGTTCAGGTGTTTATTAGAGGTGTTTACGTGTTAGAGGTGTTCAGGTGTTTATTAGAGGTGTTCAGGTGTTTATTAGAGGTGTTCAGGTATAGATATGTTAGAGGTGTTCAGGTGTTTATTAGAGGTGTTTATTAGAGGTGTTCAGGTGTTTATTAGAGGTGTTTAGGTGTTTATTAGATGTGTTCAGGTATATATATGTTAGAGGTGTTCATGTGTTTATTAGAGGTGTTTAGGTTGTTTATTAGAGGTGTTCAGGTATAGATATGTTAGGTGTTAGAGGTGTTCAGGTGTTTATTAGAGTATATATATGTAGAGGTTTCAGGTGTTTATTAGAGGTGTTCAGGTATAGATATGTTAGAGGTGTTCCATGTTCAGGTGTTTATTAGAGGTGTTCAGGTTTAGATATGTTGTTTATTAGAGGTGTTCAGGTATAGATATGTTAGATTAGGTGTTCATGTGTTTATTTTAGGTGTTTGTGTTTATTAGAGGTGTTCAGGTATAGATATGTTAGAGGTGTTAGGTGTTTATTAGATATGTAGAGGTGTTCAGGTATAGATATGTTAGAGGTGTTCAGGTGTTTATTAGAGGTGTTCAGGTATATATATGTTAGAGGTGTTCAGGTGTTTATTAGAGGTGTTCAGGTGTTTATTAGAGGTGTTTCAGGTGTTTATTAGAGGTGTGTTCAGGTAGATGTTTATTAGAGGTGTTCAGGTATAGATATGTTAGAGGTGTTCAGGTGTTTATTAGAGGTGTTCAGGTATATATATGTTAGAGGTGTTCATGTGTTTATTAGAGGTGTTTAGGTGTTTATTAGAGGTGTTCAGGTATAGATATGTTAGAGGTGTTCCGGTGTTTAGTATAGGTGTTAGGTGTTCAGGTTTTGTTAGTGTGTTCAGGTGTTTATTAGAGGTGTTCAGGTGTTTATTAGAGGTGTTCAGGTCTTTATGATATGTTAGTAGGTTTGGGGTAGTTTATGTTAGAGGTGTTCAGGTATATAGATATGTAGAGGTTATGTTAGAGGTTTGTTCAGGTGTTTATTAGAGGTGTTCAGGTATAGATATGTTAGAGGTGTTCAGGTGTTTATTAGGTGTTTAGGTGTTTATTAGAGGTGTTCAGGTATAGATATGTTAGAGGTGTTCAGGTGTTTATTAGATGTGTTCAGGTATAGATATGTTAGAGGTGTTCCCGTGTTTATTAGAGGTGTTTAGGTGTTTATTAGAGGTATTCAGGTATAGATATGTTAGAGGTGTTCAGGTGTTTGTTAGAGGTGTTCAGCTGTTTATTAGAGGTGTTCAGGTGTTTAGTACGATGTATTAAGGTGTTTACCTTCTCCAGACCCATTGTTTGTTAATACTTTTCATCCCTTCGTCAGTCTCTGCACACACTCGTTACTAAATGACAGCTGTGATTATTGTATCAGTGCCGAATGTTCATAATTTGTGAGTGTGTGTGTGTGTGTGTGTGTGTGTGTGAGTGTGAGTGTGTGTGTGAGTGTGAAGTGTGTGTGTGTGTGTGAGAGAGTAATTACTGCATAATCACTCTGCAGTCATTTTCAGTGGACGCCATTATTCTCCCGCTGGCATATAATTAATGCAATCCGCTTGTCCAGCTGTGCATGTGTGTGTGTGTGTGTGTGTGTGTGTGTGTGTGTGTGTGTGTGTGTGTGTGTGTGTGTGTGTGTAGGATAATAATTAGAGCCTTGAGAGCATTTTCTCTCTCTCTCTCTCTCTCAGGTTTCTTGTGTAATTGCGGTCCCCTGTACACCGGGCGGCGCTGTGAGACTGAGATCGGTGTGTGCTCGCCGAACCCGTGTCGACACGGCGGTGTTTGCAAGCCTATAGGCAACGCCTTCATCTGCAGCTGCAAGAGAGGATACACCGGCCTCACGTCAGTGTGCACGCACACACACACTCGCACGCACACACACACACTTTAAATATCTGTAATGGGTGGTGTTAATTATGTATTAGTGTTAATGTTGGTGTAAATAGTGTATTAGTGTTAATGTTGGTGTTTATGTATTAGTGCTAATGTTGGTGTAAATGGTGTATTAGTGCTAATGTTGGTGTATTAGTGTTACTGGTGGTGTTAATAGTGGTGTAAATAGTATATTAGTGTTAATGGTGGTGTAAATGGTGTATTATTGTTAATGTTAGTGTTAATGGTGGTGTTAGCAATGATAATGAAGGATGTGTTAGTGTTAACGATGTTGTTAATAGTGGTATTAATGGTGGTATGTATATGGTATGGTATAGTGGTGTAATGGTGTGTAACGATGGGGTTATATGGTATGTGGTGTTAATAGTGGTGTAAACGATGGTTATAGTGGAGGGGGCAGGATGTGTGTGTTAACGAGTTAATATGGTATGGTTAATAGTGGTTTGTGGTTACTGGTGTTGAATGGGTTAATAGTGGGTACTGGTAATGTTAGTGGTGTACTGGTGTAAACGATGGGTTAATAGTGGTGTACTGGTGTAAACGAGGGGGTTAATAGTGGTATTAATGGTGGTATTTATATGGTATTGGTTTATATGGTATGGTGTAAACGATGGGTTAGTGGTGTACTGGTGTGAACGATGGGGTTATTAGTGGTCTGGTGTAAACGATGGGGTTAATAGTGGTGTACTGGTGTGAATTATGGGGTTAATAGTGGTGTACTGGTATAAACGATGGGGTTAATAGTGGTCTGGTGTAAACGATGGGGTTAATAGTGGTGTACTGGTGTGAAATGATAATGGGGTTAATAGTGGTGTGTGTACTGGTGTAAACGATGGGGTTAATAGTGGTGTACTGGTGTGAACGATGGGGTTAATAGTGGTGTACTGGTGTGAATGATGGGGTTAATAGTGTGTGTAACTGGTGTGAATAGTGGTGGTGGGGTTAATAGTGGTCGATGGGTTAATAGTGGTACTGTGTAAACGATGGGGTTAATAGTGGTGTACTGGGTTAATAGTGGTGTGTAAACGATGGGTTAATAGTGGTCTGGTGTAAACGATGGGTTAATAGTGGTCTGGTGTAAACGATGGGGTTAATAGTGGTCTGGTGTAAACGATGGGTTAATAGTGGTCTGGTGTAAACGATGGGTTAATAGTGGTCTGGTGTAAACGATGGGTTAATAGTGGTCGATGGGGTTAATAGTGGTGTACTGGTGTGAATGATGGGGTTAATAGTGGTGTACTGGTGTAAACGATGGGGTTAATAGTGGTCTGGTGTAAACGATGGGGTTAATAGTGGTCTGGTGTAAACGATGGGGTTAATAGTGGTGTACTGGTGTAAACGATGGGGTTAATAGTGGTCTGGTGTAAACGATGGGGTTAATAGTGGTGTACTGGTGTAAACGATGGGGTTAATAGTGGTATTACTGGTGGTATTTATATGGTATTGGTTAATAGTGGTGTACTGGTGTAAACGATGGTGCAAATGAAGTGCGAGACGAAATCCTATCAAGGCACAACTTAATCCAACATGCATTCTTACCAGCAGAGGGAGCCATTCATCTCTGTAATCCTCTGGTTCATTTATTCTGACTTTCTCTCTTTTTTTCTCTTTCAGTGTTTTTTTATATTTTATTCATTACTAACACACACACACACACACACACCAGTCTTTTACTGATATTGGATTTAGTTGCCAACCTTACTATCACTGACACACGCTCTCTCCCACACACACTCACATATGGAGCCCGATTTAATTAAAGTACACACACACACACACACACACACACACACGATCGTGCATTTCTTTGATGTGCTTTGAAGTATAAAACTGTAGCGGCACTGTTGATAGCGGTGAAAAATGAACGTGGCAGGTAGAAGAAATTGAATTCATGCGCTCTCGTGCATAAAAGTGTGTGCGTATGTTAAGGCGTTTTCATTTAAAACGGGTCTCAATCTTAATTGTGTGTGTGTGTGTGTGTCAGGTGTGAGGAGGACGTGAACGAGTGCGAGAGAGGCGAGCGCTGTGAGGGCGGAGCCTCCTGTGTCAACACTTTCGGCTCCTTCTACTGCAACTGCACCATGCCGGGCTTTGCGGGCGGAGCGTGCGCCATCCGACCCGTGCTGGTCCCCGACATGCGCTCTGGCCCCGCCTACTTTGGGCGGGAGGAGCTTATCGGTGTGGCGGTGGTGCTGTTCCTGATCATGGCGCTCGTCTTCTTGTTCGTGGCCTTCAGGAAGAAAGTGTTCCAGAAAAGCTACTCGCGCAACGACCTGTCGCTCGTCCAGGACCCGGCTACGGCCGCACTGCTGCACAAGGCTAACGGGCACTTCCCGCCTTTGCAGTGCGGCACCGGAGACCCCATCAGCCTTTACACTGAGGGGGGGCGGGGCTTACTGTCCGGCGAACCCATCGGACTTTACCCAGAGGGTGGGCGGAGCTTGTCGGGGCCACCCCAGGTTCCAGTCAGACCCATGGCGTACACGCCCTGTTTCGGGACTTTGGAGAAAAGGAGTGGGGACAGAAAAGGGGCGGAGCTTACTGAGATGAGCACATTCAGGCAGGGCGGAGACTCGCCCAGGGGGGTGGGCAGTATAACGCGGAGGGGTGTGGCCGTGTGCAGCGTGGCGCCCAACCGATCAGAGTGCGACTCGCCAAGCAACAAGAGAAGCTGGGAGGACGACGATGGTGAGGGAGTGTGTGTGTGTGTGTGTGTGTCGAGAGTGAGAGGAGAGAGAGAGAGAGAGAGAGAGAAGGTGGGGGGGAGAGGAGAGGAATAGGGAAAGAGGGACGAGAGAAAGGAAGAGAGAAAGGAGAGGGAAAGAAAGAGAGAGGGAGAGCGACAGAGGGAGGTGGGAAGAGAGAGAAAAGAGGGGGAGACAGATAGATGGGGAGAGAAAGGTGGAGAGAGAAAGATAAGTGTATTAGTGTTAATGTTGGCGTAGAGAGAAATGGAAAGGGGGAGATAAAAAGAGAGAGGGGGAAGAAGAGAATGAGGGATAGAGATAGGGAGAGACAGAGGGAGATGGGAGAGAGAAAGAGGGATAGATAAGGGAGAAAGAAAGAGAATGAGAGAGGGAGAGAAAGAGGGAGAGAGGAGCGGGAAAGAGGGATGGAGAGAGAAAGGGGGAGAATGAGAGAGAAGGAGAGGGAAAGAGAAAGAAAGAGAGAGCGGGCGAGAGACTGGGAGAGAGGAAGAGAGAGAGAGAAAGAGGGATGGAGGGAGAAAGATTAAAAATAAGAGCACAGAATTGAATTGTCACTTTAAATTTATCTTCTCAGTGCGACAGCAGTGAATGTTTGTGTGTGTGTGTGTGTGTGTGGGAGGGGGGGTTGTGTTGTGCGCGCGTGTGTGTGTGTGTGGGGGTGGTTGTGCTGTGCGGTTGTGCGGGTTTGTTTGTGTGTGGGGGGGGTTGTGTTGTGCGTGTTTTTGGG
>JACRUU010000021.1:2297634-2312634 GCA_030449085.1 Kryptopterus vitreolus
GTGTGTGTGTGTGTGTGTGTGTGTGTTTTGTACAGCCAAACAGCACAACTCATCGAACATTTTTAAATAGTTTTGTTTCTTTTCTTTTTGCACTACGATGCCCAACTTCAGTGTACAATGAAACGATAAATCTGTCTGTCTGTCTGTCTGTCTGTCTGTCTGTCTGTCCATCCTCTACAAGGTGAAACGTTGCTCTGTTTAACATCTGCCCCACAAATAGCACTATTTTTTGAGCCGTCCAACATCTGTGTGTGTGTGTGTGTGTGTGTGTGTGTGTGTGTGTGTGTAAGACAGACAGACAGACTCACATGTAAGTTTGTGTAATATAATAAGACCGTCTTATTGTTCTGTTCATTTGTATATTGGAAAGCCATATTGTTAGTACCTGCAGAGAGTGTGTGTGTGTGTGTGTGTGTGTGTTCAGCAGGATGTGTGTATATATTACATATGACAGAGACAGACCTGAGAGGGGGCGGAGCCAGATTTGGGATTTGTGAATTGTAAAAAGGAGGAAAAAAAAAAAAGATGGAGAGAATGAAAAAGGTCTGACGGAGGGAGAATGGAGTGATAGGGATTTTCTTATGAAGGAATCAAAAGAAAGGAAGAATGTAAATAGAGGGAAGCGAATGGGAAGGAAAGAGGGAAACGGAAGTGTTTGATAGAAAGTGGGGAAATGAAGGGAGAAAAGAAAAAAAAAAAAAAACGAGAGAGATAGAGTGATTCTATATATATATATATATATATATATATATATATATAGAGAGAGAGAGAGAGAGAGAGAGAGAGAGAGAGAGAGATGCAATGGACGGATCTACTTTTTTTTTTTATCTTTCACTCTTTCCATTTACATCATCCTTTTTTCTATATTCCTCTCTCTCTCTCATTCATTTTCTCCCCTCTCTATACCCTAACCCTCCCTTCCCCTCCTATTCCTTCTCTCTCTCTCTTTCACTCCTTCCTCCCTTTTTTCCTTCCTTATTCTCTTTTCTTTTCTCTCCCCCTATATCCATCTCTCTCTCCATCTTCCCCCCATTCTTCTCTTTCTCTCTCACACTCAAACACACACCCCTTGCAACCTTTTTCTCCCTCCCTCTATCCGTCCCTCTCTCTACACCCCCCCAACTATTCTTTTACTCCCCTCTTTACATCCCTCCCTTTCCTATTCCTTCTCTCTCCCATTTTCTTTTTCTCGGTTGTTCCTTATTTCCTTCATTCATATTTCTTTTCTTTCTCACGTTCCTTGTCCATACCTCTTTCACATTCATTTGATCTTTCGTACTCCCTCTCCCCTCCCTCCCTCTCTCTCCCTCCCTCTCCCTCTCCTCTCCCTCCCTCTCTCTCCCTCCCTCTCTCCCTCTCCCTCCCTTTTATTAACACACCTGAGATGACTATAACGAATCCCTGTTTTCATGTCGTCCTCGGTGTGTGTTTGAAGGTGAGACGGGACAGACCTGGCCCCGGGGCCCCTGGGGGACGTGGTGTACAGTGTATATATCTCCTTTGGGTCGGTTCTTCCAGTTTGTTGTAGATATGAAATTGTAGATTGAGAGCTGGGGACAGAGTAAGATCTCTCTCTCGTCTCACACACACACACACACACACACACACACACACACACACACACACACACACACACACACACACACACACACACACACACACACACACACACACGTCTCTGTAAAATCTTGGTTTATAAAGAAAAAAGGGAAATATGCTGGAAGTGAGTGTGAGTGTGTGTGTGTGTGTGTGAGAGTGTGTGTGCGCGAGTGTGTGTGTGTGTGTGTGTGTGTGTTTTTAATCATTCCTCTCTACATTCTGTTCATCATGTCAGTATTAAAAGAACTTTAATCTTTAAAAAGAAAAAAGTGTATAAAATTGCATTTTTTAACTTCTCGGTTTGTTTGTTTTTTTAATCAAAGCAGGAATTAAAATAATCTTAAGGAATTTAATGCATCTGACTTTTTTCGTGTGTGTGTGGGGGGGGGGGTGGGGGGGTGTGACAGACAGACAGACAGATAGATAGATAGACGATTTATGATAGATAGAGATAGATAGATAGATAGATAGATAGATAGATAGATAGATAGATAGATAGATAGATAGATAGATAGATAGATAGAGATAGATAGATAGATAGATAGATAGATAGATAGATAGAGATAGATAGATAGATAGATAGATAGATAGATAGATAGATAGATAGATAGATAGATAGATAGATAGATAGATAGAGATAGATAGATAGATAGATAGATAGATAGATAGAGATAGATGGGATAGAGAGATGAGATAGATAGATAGGGGAAGATAGATAGATAGATAGATAGATAGATAGATAGATAGAGAGAGATAGATAGATAGATAGATAGATAGATGAGAGGGGAAGATAGATAGATAGATAGATAGATAGATAGATAGATAGATAGATAGATAGATAGATAGATAGATAGATAGATAGATGAGAGGGGAAGATAGATAGATAGATAGATAGATGAGAGGGGAAGAGAGATAGATAGATAGGGGAAGAGAGATAGATAGATAGGGGAAGATAGATAGATAGATAGATAGATGAGAGGGGAAAATAGATAGATAGATAGATGGATGAGAGGGGAAGATAGATAGATGAGAGGGGAAGATAGATAGATAGATAGATAGACAGACAGACAGACATAGATAGATAGATAGATAGGTGAAGAGAGATAGATAGATACAGACAGAGACATAGATAGATAGATACAGACAGACAGACAGAGAGAGATAGATAGATAGATAGATAGATAGACAGAGATAGATAGATAGATAGATAGATAGATAGATAGATAGATAGATAGATTATTATTATTAACCCACACACCTTTTTCCGACTAATACAAACAAACATAAAATGCAGATTATATACACATGGCATGAATCTTTGAACCCACATGATTGTATAAGGTGTTTTTGTTTACCTTCTCTCGGATCAGGAGTTTTTTCCCAGCATGCCGCTCGCTTGCAAACATTTTCCCCTCAACTGACCTACAAAACAAACAAAATTCCCACGCGAAGAAACGAGCAAACTTTAATCAAAACTTAATGACCAACTTCCTGAAGAAACTTTGACGAGGTGGAACCATGTGGTTAACTCTCGCTCTATTGCTCTTATACTACACCACACGAAGAGTTTCAAAGGTGGACGATTGTCTTAAATAAGGCTTTAAAGCGTGCATTGACAATAAACTACATCTCCCACAATGCACGTGTGCTACGTTACCTGCGAAGTGACGCCATCACGCCCCGAGATCCCACATTTTTACAAGTGGAATTGAGAAATTTCTCTCCCAAAGATGTCCAGGAAGCAGAAGAATGGCTGCAGATGGACGACACTTCCAATAAAGATGTGTTTTGTGTTATGAGGCGACGTCGCTCATCAAACACTATATACTGTCTTATAGCCACATCAGGCCCTTCGAGGTCCACCATAATGCTGATGTGAAACGGTGATTAGTCATTAGTCTCATACTCCTGCTCTACATCCTGGACATTGAGTTTTCCAGTGCCCCCTAGTGGTCGGGATGAACTACAAGCCTAGTCACTGTTAAACACTGTATGTTTGTTTTTAAAGCACACGAATATTACAAAGTGACTTTGGCGTCAGTCAGACATGTTGCCGGTAAGAATTCGGGGGTTGTTTTGGAGCAATGGGAAGTTCCGGAACCAACACAGCCCCCGTTTTCACACACACACACACACACACACACACACACACACACACACACAGCTTTATAGAGACTGTTATCACACGGATCAGTCCGAGTTTTGGAGATAACGTGTGTAGTAGATTTCCGGAGGAGAAGCGTGTCAGGATTAGACGACGTCCCGCTGAGTGAGGACGTCCCCGACTCTGGAGCTCGTGACTCTTGCTGAGCTGACATAATTGGATAAGAGCGTTTCGCAAACTGACGCGATGCGACGAGACGGATCGGACAGACGTTTCCGACTTTCCATAAGATTCCTTTAATTTATTTGTCAGTTGACAAACCGCGCCGCTCTCGTGTGAGTGCAGCCCGGGAATTTCAGCTTATTATCTCAAAACATACCTCGTACCGTGCATTTTATTATTATTATTATTATTATTATTATTATTATTATTATTATATTTATTTCTTTTATTAATTATTATCATCATCATCATCTATATATTTATTTTATTATTGATTATATTATTATTATTATTATTATTATCATCTATATATTTATTTTATTAATTATTATTAGTATTATTATTATTATTATTATTATTATCATTATCTTTATTTATTATTATTATTATTATTATTATTATTAGGATTATTATTATTATTATTATTATTATTATTATTATTATTATTATCATTTATTTATTTATTATTATTATTATTTATTATTATTATTATTATTATTATTATTATTATTATTATTATTATTATCTATTTATTTTAGTATTATATTATTAATATTATCTATTATCATCTTATATTTATTAATTATTATTATTATTATTATTTTATATTAGATTATATACTATTATTACTATCTATATATTATTATGATATTATTATTATTATTATTATTATTATTATTATTATTATTATTATTATTATTATTATTATTATTATTATTCATTATTATTATTATTATCATTATTATTATAGATTTATTTTATTAATTATTATTAATATTATTATCTATATATTTATTTTATTAATTATAATGATTATAATAATAATAATTATATACTACTATCATCTATATATTATTTTATTAATTATTATTAGTATTATTATCATCTATATCTTACTTTATTAATTATTATTATTATTATTATTATTATTAGTATTATTAGCATCTATTATATTTATTTTACAAATTAATTATTATTAGTAGTATTATTATTATTATATCATCTTATATCTTCTTTTACTTTATTAATTATTATATATTATTATATATTCTATTATTTTATTAATTATTATTATTATTATTATTTATATTATTATTATTATTATTATCTATTATATATTTATTTATTAATTATTCTTAATATTATATCTATATATGTATTTTATTTATCTAATTATAATATTATATTATATTATATTATTATTATTATTATTATCATCTATATATTTATTTTATTAATTATTATTATTATTGGCTTTTGGCGCATGTTTATTTATTTATTTATTTATTTATTTTACACTGAATGCCCTTCCTAATATAACCGTTCCCGTCTACCCGGGTTTGGGACCCGCACCAGGCTTGTGCAAACCCTAGTGGCAGACTCAGGTTAAGGGCCGTGCTCAAGGGCCCACTAGTGGGAGTTCGGCTGGGACTCGAACCTGCAGTGTTTCATTTCAGAGCCCAATAGATTAACAACAGAGCTCCAACATCCCCCTTTTAAATATTCATTCATTCATCTTCTAGCGCTTTATCCGATCTTCCCTCGGGTCACGGGGAGTCTGTGTCTATCTCAGGCGTCTATGGGCATTAAGGCAGGATACACCCTGGATGGAATGCCAACTCATCACACACACACACACACACACACCACACACACACACACACATCACACACACACACACACACATTCATACACTAGGGACAATTTTCCAAGGTGCCAATCAACCTACCGTGCATGTTTTTGGACCGGGGAGGAAACCGGAGAACCCAGAGAAAAACCCCCTGAGGCACGAGGGAGAACATGCAAACTCCACACACACATGGCCGAGACGGGAATCGAACCCGGACCCTGGTGGTGTGAGGCGAATGTGCTAACCACTAAGCCAACGTGCCCCTCCCCCCTTTTAAATATTATTTATTATTATTTATCTTTATTATTTCAATATATTTTTTTTATTACTTCAATATTTCTTTTTATTTTGTTTTTTTTTATATAAATAAAAGCTTTCCTAATAATAGTTATCATGTATCCTTATTTATTAAATTATAGAAGAAATGTATAATAATATTAATAATATTGTACTTGTTTTTTTAATGAATATAATTTCTCAGAATATATTCATTTGCATTTTGAGCAGACACAACATAGTATATGTACAAAATATGTACTGGTATTTCAAAATTCTGCTTTTCAAGCCACCCTAATCCCCCACCTCAGGTATAGAGGAATAATCCCCCCCCCTAATCCCCCACCTCAGGTATAGAGGTATAACACAATATCCATGCTGAATAAATAATAATAATAATAATAATAATAATAATAATAAATAGAATTACATTAAAAAATAAATAAATAAATAAGTTAATCTCCTATTGAATCTTCATGTAATAGATCAATAGTATCAATATAATTGAACACCGGAGTCCATGATTAAGAAAAAGTTTTAAAAACCTTATTTAAAGAAAAAACTAATTAAACTAAATTAATTCCAGCTTAAGCGCGAAAGAATTTCTCTTATCCATCCGTATCACTAAAATCACTAAAATGTCAGGATTATTATTATTATTATGATAAATATCTATTTTTTTTTTTTTAAATGCGACTTTATAACCAGTGCTTATTTTTATTATTGTACGGATCAGAATCACAATGTAGGAACAGCGGGGAAAAAACAAACAAACAAACAAACAAACAAACAAACAAAATAAAACGCAGCTTTTCAGATCATGGAGTGTAGATCGGCGTCAGGATAAAAAAAAAAAAAAAGGTTTCACAGATCAGACATTTTTGTCAAATCCCCAACATCCTCTCGTTTGTCTTCAGGCAGCAAAACCTGTTTTTTTTTATTTTTTATTTGCTGCTAATGTTAAAAAATATGGTTTCGTGGTTTCATCTCTGCGGTAAATAATGGAATATTTACTCTCGCCATCCACCTCCAATGTTCCCCCGGAGACCCTGACTGTAGCTCACGCAGGATGGAAACGGTCGATAGACTGCTAATCAAAGTTTCACCGCCGGATGTGACATGTTTCTCCTCGCGACACTCGGACGCTTGCCGTCTGCGTTATTGATTTCCTCGTTCTGTTGGGTTTTTTTGGGGGGGGGATTTACGGAATGGATTTTGACGGGCAGTAAGGATTGGGCCGGGTGATGCATGGACTCTCGCTGACTTGCTGCACAAGCAGATCCATTTTTTGGGGGGATATTATTTACATAGGGGAATCTTCAGGGGGTAATGTGAGGCCCGTCAGCGTTTATTAAAATCGAGCCGAAAGCAGGGGGACACTCGGGCAGTTTTATGTAATGGGGTTTCATAACGAGTTGATTGGAATAACGAGCTAGCGTCTGCTAAAGGAAGCGTTAGAAATGTAGTAATTTACATGGAGAGTGCGCGCAGTAGCTTAGCGGTTAAGGCTCAGGTGTTTTTCAGGTTAAGGGCCCTTTAGGCGATAGAGACGCGGCGCAGGCGATCCCCTGATAAAAAAATGTAAAAAAATGTATCAAACATAACCACTAATATTAACATCACATATGATGGCAAGAACTCTAAGCATATCGTTATCCCTCAAGAGTCTGTATTGGGTCCGTTTATATTTGTGACACACAGACATTTGGAATGACTTTTCCCATTTGAGAGGTAAGGGCCTTGCTTAAGGGCCCGACTATGGTTAAAATCTGAAATCACAGAGGTCTGATTGGATTTCCCCACGGTAGTATCTGCAGTTATAACGACAATAAGATGTATATTGTTAGACTGAATTCCACTGATTTGATTGGTCGAGAGGGGCACGGTGGTTTAGTGGTTAGCACGTTCGCCTCACACCGCCAGGGTCCAGGTTCGATTCCTGTCTCGGCCATGTGTGTGTGTGTAATTTGTGCATGTTCTCCCCGTGCCTCAGGGGGTTTTCTCCGGGTTCTCCGGTTTCCTCCCCCAGTCCAAAAACATGCACGGTAGGTTGATTGGCACCTTGGAAAATTGTCCCTAGTGTATGAGTGTGTGTGTGTGTGTGTGTGTGTGTGTGTGTGTGTGTGTGTGTGTGTGTGTGTGTGTGTGATGGGTTGGCATTCCATCCAGGGTGTATCCTGCCTTAATGCCCATAGACGCCTGAGATAGACACAGACTCCCCGTGACCCGAGGGAAGATCAGATGTAGCGGTAGAAGATGAATGAATGAATGAATGAATGAATGATTGGTCGAGCAGTATGTTTATATTTACAATCTAAATTCATGTTTACCATGTGACGAATTACTACTACAAAAACAGGTAGTGCTTTATAATCAGAACGATTGTAAACAAACGGTTTTCGACGTGAAATTTGATCTAACGAAGGGAAGCCAATTACCATGACTACTAATATATCATTATTTACTAATAATTAATTATTTTTATATATATATATATATATATATATATATATAATATATATAAATAAATAATTGTATAATAAAGTTGTTCACAGTTGTCTTTTTTGCCGTTTCAAATAGTTTCCTTCTACTTATACATTTACATGAACTTCAGCATTCATTTTAACCGAACTTAATTATACGATAATTATACTACTTTGACGTTTTTACCCTTGTTTATTTAATTTATTTATCTTTTCCCAAAAAAATATTTGTGATTCATCACTGATTAGCGGGTCCGCTAACCCCCCCCCCGCCTTTAACCCCTAAACTACCACCTTCTCAGCTGGTTCGCATCAGTTGCCTCCGAAGGTTATTATATTGAGGGTCCCTGGAGTAACTCTCCCCACGTTACCGGAGTGTCAAAAAGCACAAGGTGTGCAATACTCAGGGACATGACCAGGGTAAGGAAGGCTGAAAAACCACCACCACTGAACACAAGATAAAACGTCAAGACTCGGCCGAGAAATCTCTCCAGACTGAGGTTTTATGGTGTGATGAAATGAGAGTGAGTGTTGATGGGTCAGATGGATGGACCCGCGACCGGATCAGTAAAGGGCAGAAAGCTCCACTCCGACTCAGACACCAGCGAGGTGGAGGAGGGATACTGCTATGGGCTGCTATCATCAAAGATCAGCTTGTGGGGTTGAGGATAGAGTCAAACTCGACTCTCAGTCCTACTGTCAGTTCCTGGAATACACTTTCTTCAAGCAGTGTTACAAGAAGCAGCCAAAAAACATGATGTTCATGCAGGACGATGCTCCGAAAGGTCTAAAAGACGAAAAAAGAATGACATGGCAACCTTGTTTACCTGATCGGAACCCCATAGAGAACCCGTGGTCCCTCATGAACCGTGAGATCTACAAGGAGGAAAACCAGTACACGTCTCTGAACAGTGACTGGGAGGCCGTGGTATCTGTTGCACGCACTGTTGATGGTGAACAGATCAAGAAGCTGTACAGAATCCATGGAAGACTTTTGAGTGTCCTTATAAAGAAAGGTGGCAATATTATTCACTGATTTGTTTTTGTTTTTGAATGTCGGAAATGTTTATTTGTAAGTTTGGAGTTGCTATATTGCTTTTCCTTGGCAAAAATAAATAAGTGAGATGGTGTATATGTTCATTCATTCATTCATTCATTCATCTTCTAGCGCTTTATCCGATCTTCTCTCGGGTCACGGGGAGTCTGTGCCTATCTCGGGTGTCTATGGGCATTAAGGCAGGATACACCCTGGATGGAATGCCAACCGATCACTCACACACACACACACACACACACACACACACACATTCACACACTAGGGACAATTTTCCAAGGTGCCAATCAACCTACCGTGCATGTTTTTGGACCGGAGGGAGGAAACCGGAGAACCCGGAGAAAAACCCCCTGAGACACGGGGAGAACATGCACAAACTCCACACACACATGGCCGAGACGGGAATTGAACCCGGACCCTGGCGGTGTGAGGCGAACGTGCTAACCGCTAAGCCACCGTGTCCCTGGTATACGTCTGGTTTTACAGCAATAGTTACCTGCACACACAGATATCCTCCTCAGATAGCCAAAACTACAAAAAAAAAAATTCAGCGTCCATATTTGTGAGTCTTTTGGGTTGATTGAGAATATAGTATTTAGTACAATATAGTACAACTTGCCTAATAATTCCGAATAGGACACGAACATGCCACTGTAATTAAAACATTGTTACGACGCTAATTAAATTGCGTCTACATAAAGAAAAATGAAAAATAAGCAGGTTCTTTCTTTTCCTGGTCGAATTTGAACCAACACGTTATATTCAAAGACAAGTTGAGTGATGGGGCACGGTGGCTTAGTGGTTAGCACGTTCGCCTCACACCAACAGGATCCGGGTTCGATTCCCGTCTCGGCCATGTGTGTGTGGAGTTTGCATGTTCTCCCCGTGCCTCAGGGGGTTTTTCTCCGGGTTCTCCGGTTTCCTCCCCGGTCCAAAAACATGCGCAGTAGGTTGATTGGCACCTTGGAAAATTGTCCCTAGTGTATGAATGTGTGTGTGTGTGTGTGTGTGTGTGTGTGTGCCCTGCGATGGGTTGGCATTCCGTCCAGGGTGTATCCTGCCTTAATGCCCATAGACGCCTGAGATAGACACAGACTCCTCGTGACCCGAGAAGATCGGATAAAGCGGTAGAAGATGAATGAATGAATGAAAAGTTGAGTGATGCGCAATTAACGGATATTGAGGTGGAAATTGACCTGAAAATGAAAGGATACTGGAAGCCGGAGTTGCTGATGTGCGGAGAAGCGAAATCGATATCGCGCGAACGAGAGACTGCAGGTAAGAATCGACAGTCGGGTTCGATCGGCGCTCGCGGGTTCACACGATTCCTGAAAAGTTGTAAGAAAACGTAGATGTTTTATTTACACGTTTGTGTGAATCCTGTTAAACAAAACGAGGGACGGGAATAAAGAAGCACCGTTCGAGCTAGAGTTTGTTTCTCGTACACATATACGAGGAGGTCAACAGGTTCCGGGTTCGATGTGTTGCTGCTTGGCTTCTGCATGCGCAGTATCAAAGATATATTAGATCTGAATCTTCGTGTCTGAAGATATTCGTTGGTGTTCGAAATCGCTGAGTCGGCGCAACAACAACAACAACAACAACAACAAAAGATCGAGGTCAAAACGCATTCCGGAAATACTTGTAGCAGACACACGCAAAGTTGCAGAGTCAGGAATGTGAGCGGGTTACAATTTTGTACATTGGGGAATAATATAAACACATGCAGGTCAGGATCAAATGTGATGTTTTTGTGCAACCGATGCGTTTATTTGTCAAACGTACGGCGCAATGGAATTCTTTATTTGCATTTTCAGACACCTGTATCATTTACATCATAATTCATAAACATTTGCAAAAGTACAGAGTAGAATTCTAAGCAGACCCTCAAGTGTCTGTATTGGGTCCTTTTATATTCAACCTTCCGAAGTAGAGTAGAATTCTAAGCATATCCATTAACCCTCAAGTGTCTGTATTGAGTCCTTTTATATTCCACCTTCCCAAGTACAGAGTAGAATTCTAAGCAGACCCTCAAGGGTCTGTATTGGGTCCTTTTATATTCAACCTTCCCAAGTACAGAGTAGAATTCTAAGCAGACCCTCAAGTGTCTGTATTGGGTCCATTTATATTCAACCTTCCCAAGTACAGAGTAGAATTCTAAGCATGTCCATTAACCCTCAAGTGTCTGTATTGGGTCCATTTATATTCAATCTTCCCAAGTACATTTATAACACACAGAGATTTGGAATTATACATTTTTTCTTTTATACATATTCGAGAGGCAAGGGCCTTGCATAAAGGCGCCTGACAATGGCCCCTAAGACTTTTCCAAGGTAGTATCTGCTGTTTTAATGACAACAAGAGGTATATCATTACATTGAATTCCACCCCTTTACAATCTAAATTCATGTTTGCCATGTGAAGAATTCTTCCTACAAAAAGTAGGTTCGTACGCAAGCTGCCACTCTTGGGTCCTTGAACATAGGCCCTTAACCCTTTGTGCTCCAGGGGGCGCTGTTTCATCTCCGACCCCAGCTCCCAAACAAGCTGGCATATACAAAAGAAAAGAATTTTGCTGCGCTGTAACGTACATGTGATAAATAATTATCCCTATTCCAGGGATAATTGTATTGAATATTATTATAATCCGACTCTTATTATATAATAAGTAAGAAAGCAAGAAAAAAACCTACTTAGTGTCTGAGAAAGGCCACAAATTCAAAAAACTTCGCAAAACTTTTTCGCAAAACAGCTGCTTTCTTTATTTCGCTCTCAAAGAACGCTATACACCGTAGGACCGTAAAACGACACAAAGAAAGAATAAAATCAATAAATACGGACAAATACGGTAAATAAAGTACAGAAAATAACCGATGAACTGAATAAAGTCACTATGGGAAAAAAAACGATAAACTAACATAAAATTAACATACATATGCTAACGAGCAAACAGGACATAAAAATAAACACATAATACATATCGAGTTCACATACTTCGTTCTGCTTTACCATGTGGTGCATAATGCACGTAACATAACCAATTTAACTGTTTAAATGGACAATTAACCGTTTATGGTCAGGGTGCGTCGTTAATACAGTACGCTATATACACATATCCGCTATAAAAAGCGATAAAAAGAAGGACAACGAGTCATTTTATCTTTCCGTCGGCCTCCTGATGTTCTTCATTAAACCACATTATAAAAATCTTGGGAGAAGAAAAAGAAAGAGCACAACGATCGCAACGCAAATCAAAGTTCACGATCGCGCTCGCAACGTCTGACGAGCCCTCGGAAACAATTCCAGGTGCAGCGCTTTACAGTAGCAGCCGATGAAAGAGTGCATTTTTGTTTTTCACCCCCGGCTGAGCAGGAATGATTAGCTCGTAAAAATTGAATGGATTTGAAACACTTAAGCTTTTTCATAAAGCCTGAGAGGCTACTTGGCAACCGAACAGCCGACAGATTCATAGGCCAATATTCCGTTTTTATTCTAATTACTTTGCTAAACGCGGGGAAAATAAGGAGGTACCAAATACAGAACTATGTGCAAAAGGATAAAAACCTTTTCAAAACTTTCCTGTCCAACTCGAGGCTTTTTAGTCGTTGGGACTAGTTGTTGACAAACCTCTCAAATCTTTACGTGTATAAACGAGATACGGTTGAAATTAAATGGGCCCAATACAGACCCTTGAGGGTTAATGATATGCTTGAATGCTATTCTGTACTTTTGCAAAGGCTTATCAGATATGATGTAAAGCATACAGGTGTTGCATCATCTCTGACCCCTGTGTGACTGCACACCCAGGCCTTTTCACCTCACTTACATCATTCATTCATTCATTCATTCATTCATTCATTCATCTTCTAGCGCTTTATCCGATCTTCCCTCGGGTCACGGGGAATCTCAGGCGTCTATGGGCATTAAGGCAGGATACACCCTGGATGGAATGCCAACCCATCGCAGGACACACACACACACACACACATTCATACACTAGGGACAATTTTCCAAGGTGCCAATCAACCTGCATGTTTTTGGACCGGGGGAGGAAACCGGAGAACCCGGAGAAAAACCCCCTGAGACACGGGGAGAACATGCACAATCTCCACACATGTGATGCCAATCTCTTGGCATCACTTGCAGGCCAGGTTGGGGTGTGGTGGAGGTTTTTGGATGGTTGGTGAGGACTCTTGCTTCTTCTCTCTTTTCTTTTTTTTCCCCCCTTCTGCTCTCTCTCATTCCGTTTCTCTCGCTCTCTCTCGCTCTCTCTCTCTCTCTCTCTCTCATCTCTCTCTCTCTCTCTGCAAATCTCTGAGGGCTTCCAACAATCTGACTTCAAAGAACAGGCAGATAGAAAGAGAGAGAGAGAGAGAGAGAGAGAGAGAGAGAGAAAACGAGCGAGAAGCCTCGTGCTTCCACAGAATCCATACACACGCTCGCTTATATAACACCCTCCGCTAACCAAACCTTTCGGCAAAACACAAACGGACCGCCCAGACACAACCCCCCCCCCCCCCCCCAAAACCCCCCCCCTCCCCCCCCCCTCGCCACCCACCCCCCCCCCCTCACCCCCATACAACACATCATGGCGATGCTGTCGCACCCCGTGTCATGCTTCTGGAAAGGAATCGAACAACTGTATTTGTCAGTGGAGGCGTCACATGATGCGTCTCCGGCTCTCCGAGATAAAGCGCTCTATAGGAACCTGGGGTCAGAAATAATACAGCATCCCTGGAGCACAAAAGGTTAAGGGCCTTGCTTAAGGGCCCAAGTGTGGTACTAGTGATGGAGGCCTAAACCTTACTAGCACTAGTTATGACCGCTTCACCAAAGGTTTTTTTGTTAGGAAGTTGGTACAGCGTCTCTGGTACACAAACATGTTAAGGGCCGTGTTAAAGGGCCCGACGTTTTTAAACTTGGCAGCGCTGAGACTTGAACTAATGGAATTCTGATTGGTAATAAAGATCCGTAGCCAATGATCTCCCACTTCCCCAAAGGTTTTGTTTTTGCATTACCCAGCTTGTCAGGAAGATGGCGTTAACGGCACCTTGCAGATGCTCAAGGGCCTTGCTCAAGGGCCAAAAGAGGCAAGCTTGGTGTTACTTGGGCTTGTCACATGTATTTAACAGAACATAAAAATTATTTCTTTGCATATCCCAGTGATGTTAGGAAGCTGAGATCAGAGCATGGTACAGCACACCCCTGGTATACAAACATGTTAAGGGCCTTACTAAAGGGCCCAACATTGAACTCCTGGAATTATGATTGGTAACAAAGAGCCAATGATATCCCACTTCCCCAAAGGCTTTGTTTTTGCATATCCCAACTTGTCAGGAAGCTGGGGGTCAAGGGCCTGGTTAAAGGGCCCAACATTTACAGCTTGCCGGCCCTCCACTGAAACTCCTGAGCCTCAGCCAATGTTTCCGCAGAGTGAAGAAAACACCAGGAGCCACAAAACCCTTTTGACATTTAAAATGAAATAACACTGCATATAACATTTGTTTTTGCCTTTATGTTTAAACTAAACTATAATGTGTTGCATTTATGAAAACAAAAACATTTTCAACTCCGATTTAAATAAATAAATAAATAATTTTTAAAAAAAAGACTCGGGGGTCCTTCTTGTATT
>JACRUU010000021.1:2322634-2347634 GCA_030449085.1 Kryptopterus vitreolus
AAGGTAATAAGGAGCGTCACACACATATGGAGCAGTAGAGATGTCACTGTTTAACATGTTCCAGTGAGATTACTTGAACACCCCCTGGAATTCCCAAAATGTTCCGAGTTTGATTTTCTAAGAACTCGGATCAGAAGGTTTTGAGTTCTAAATCCAGCTCCCCATACCTGCCACTTCTGGGCCTTTAAACCAGGCATTTAACCGCATTCGAGTCGCAAAACATTCTATATAAACGTAACACTCGCGCTAGAAAAGGTAACAACGCAGCAAAACCGCGGCGTGAAAATACAACGCTGTCTTATTTAAACCGTTATATACGCTCAAATTGAAAGGCATAAATGAAAGTAATTAAATTAATTGAAATTAAATTAATTAAAAGTGTAATTAAATTTCAATTCAATATGGCACCTTTCCACATTGACAGCATTTGGCAGACGCCCTTATCCATAGAGACTTACAACTGAGCGATTGAAGGTTAAGGGCCTTGCTCAAGGGCCCACTAATAGCAGCTTGGTGGTGTTGGGATTTGAACCTGCGATCTTCTGGTCCAAAGGCCAACGCCTAACCCACTGAACTACCACCTCCCACATGTCCCGGTCTAAAACTAGCAAGATTGACGAGCACTGAGTGATTGAAGGTTAAGGGCCTCGTTCAAGGGCCCACTAATGGCAGCTTGGTGGTGTTGTGATTTGAACCTGTGATCTTCTGGTCCAAATGCCTTAACCCAACGCACTCCCGCCATGCCACATGTCCTGGACTAGAACTAGTAAGATTGCTAACAGAAAAATGCTATGAGGTGCAGTGAAGCTGCGGGAAATCGGGGGCCGGAGCTCAGGACCGGCCATGTTGGTGCACAGGATGTTCAAGGGCCGTGCTCAAGGGCCCAAAGAATGCAAACTTGGCCAATCTCAGTGCTTGAAACCCCCAAATTCCCATGACATCAGTAAATGGGATGTTGAAGCCCCTCCCCTAAAAAAGTACAACCATCGACGGCGAGTTTTCCCGTCCGTCAGTGTAGGGTTTTGTTTACGCCGCGTGAAACCTCGACTCGTATGAAGGCTGCGACAGCGTTTGCTCTCGTACCCGACGCCGAAGCCACTCGCGGAGTCGACGATACACGTGTCATCTTCCTCGGCGTTTGATGAAAGTAAAAAAAACTTTGTGAAAGAAGCCGAGGACGTTTCCTAGTTTCTTTGACGGGGCGGATTTTCTTTCTTTCACCGCAGATAAAAAACGAGAACAACGGCTGCCGTTTCGGGCCTTTGATGGATTTCTCTCAGAAGCGACATCAGGAGGGTTTCTTTGACGTCGGCGGAGGCTAATTGCACCGCCGTGTGCATGTCGGCGAGCGGAAGGGAACCTGGACCACCTGAGAGACGGTGGAAATAGACCGGAGAAACGGTGTCCCTAGTGTATGAATGTGTGTGTGAGTGTGTGTGTGTGTGTGTGTGTGTCCTGCGATGGGTTGGTATTCCATCCAGGGTGTATCCTGCCTTAATGCCCATAGACGCCTGAGATAGACACAGACGCCCCGTGACCCGAGGGATGATCGGATAAAGCGCTAGAAGATGAATGAATGAAAGAATGAATGAATGATGCAATAGAAAGAAATATGATGCACTTTTATTTCTTTGCATCAGACAGACAGAAAAATCATCAGTGTACTTAATCTGGGGTCAGAGCGCAGGGTGGGCCATGAAACAGCGCCCCCTGGAGCACAGAGGGTTACGCACTGGGTGCTCCTTGCTACCCAGGAGTTGCAACTTGGCGAGACCGGGGTTCGAACCCGACACCCCCCGACTTTCTGATCAGTAGCCCAGCGCTGATCTCCACCCTCCTATGAATACATGGTTCAGTGAATATCGCGAGGTGAAATTCGTACCGCGGATTAAACGATGCATCTGATCTCTGGACTACCGCAGAGACTCTTCTTCCAAATCACGGAATTCTCTCCCGATCCTTTCACACTGATGTGTCACATCGTTACCTTTGATGCGCATGGATCGTACACTCCCTCCTGAACGCGCGTATTTTCCTACACACCGAATCGAATTGAAGCTGTGCGAACGTCACCGCGTTGTGCGTCAGTCACCGCGTTCGAGTCACCGCATTGTGTGTCAGTCACCGCATTCAAGTCACCACATTGTGTGTCAGTCACCGCATTCAAGTCACCGCATTGTGTGTCAGTCACCGCATTCAAGTCACCGCATTGTGTGTCAGTCACCGCGTTGTGTGTCAGTCAGTGCGTTCGAGTCACCGCGTTCGAGTCACCGCGTTGTGTGAGTCACCGCGTTCGAGTCACCGCGTTCGAGTCACCGCGTTCGAGTTACCGCGTTCGAGTCACCGCGTTGTGCGTCAGTCACCGCGTTCGAGTCACCGCGTTCGAGTCACCGCGTTCGAGTCACCGCGTTCGAGTCACCGCGTCGTGCGCACGGTTATTAAATCCGCCTCCGTGCAGCAAGTCGAAAGAATCCAGGCTTCAGATGAACTGATGCTCAGGATAAAACTCGCATCGGTAAACAAAGCGGCGAGACTTCCATCGCTTTAACTAGACGTCAATTGATTGTGCTGTGGAAGAGGCAGCTCTCCGCACTAATCCAACGATTTGCCGAGCAAGCAAGAGCAAGACCCCGAATATCCCCATCGCTACAGACGTCAAATAAAACACCTCAGGATCCGACCTGTGCTCGACGGGAGAAGCTGCTGGATTTATCATCCCATTTCAAAACACAAGTCACTATTGAATTTCTGCTTTCCTCTTCAACACTGTTTGAGGGGTTGTTTTTTTTTACACCCTAAAGGTTTCGGAGAAAAACTGGGGCAGATTTTCATTTTAAGCTAATTAATGGAACGTCTAACTTTACAATCATTTTACTGGCGAGTAAAAAGAGTCAATCTCAATTTACAGGGGGTGGATTTTCAAACCCCTCCTGTCCTTCATAAACGCCAATTTTAAAGTTTAAAATAAAAGTATAGTTGAGTTTGGTACTCTAACCCATTTACTTGCATTAATGACCTAATTGTTTCTGGTTGCTTTGAGTGCATGGACTTTAGTCGTGATTATTAAAATCATAACTAAAAATAATTAAATTCATAAACCAAACCAATTTTTTTCCCTTTTTAAATGCACACTTTGCTTTTAATACGAATTAATTCTTCTACTTTTCCGTGACTCGTTAATATTTGTATATTTGACTTGACCAAAGCACACTGCAGTACTGAGGGAGGGGGTGTAGCTCAGTGGTCTAAGGCGCTGGGCTGCTGATCGGAAGATCCGGGTTCGAGCCCCGGTATGGCCAAGCTGCCGCCCTTGGGTCCTTGAGCAAGACCCTTAACCCTCTGTTCGCTGTATCATGGCCGACCCTGCGCTCTGACCCCAGCTACCAACATCAAGCTGGGATATGCGAAGGAAAGAATTTCACTGTGCTGTAATGTATACGTGACAAATAAAGGCTATTATATTACACATTGCTACCCATGTCATGCCTTTGTTAGCCACTAGAGGGCACGCGCAACACTGAGAACGTCTCCATAAAATGGTAAATACCAAAATGTTTCAAAATGTCTAATTCAATAAAAGTCTAGTTGAGTTTGGTACTCTAACCAATGTTTTATTTAATTGCATAAGTGACATAATTGTTTGTTTCTGGTTTGCTTTGACTGTATGGACTTTATTCGTACTAACTAAAATCAGAAATCTAGATTAACAAAGCACGCGAAAAATATATTTAAATTCTTCCGTACATTGGGCACCATGTCATGCCTTTGTTAGCCACTAGAGGGCACGCCCAACACTTTGAGAACCACCGATTTAATATGAGCCCTTTTATTCATTCATTCATTCATTCATCTTCTACCGATATATCCGATCTTCCCTCAGGTCACGGGGAGCCTGTACCTATCTCAGGCGTCTATGGGCATTAAGGCAGGATACACCCTGGATGGAATGCCAACCCATCGCAGGGCACACACACACACACACACACACACACACACATTCATACACTAGGGACAATTTTTCCAAGGTGCCAATCAACCTACCGTGCATGTTTTTGGACCGGGGGGAAACCGGAGAACCCGGAGAAAAACCCCATGAGGCACGGGGAGAACATGCAAACTCCACACACACATGGCTGAGACGGGACTCGAACCCGGACCCTGGCGGTGTGAGGCGAACGTGCTAACCACTACGCCACCGTGCCCCTATATGAGCCCTTTTATTCTTTTGTTATTTATTTTTTTATTTTATTAGGCTAGTATGGTGTGCATATGGTCCAAAGTACTTAGTACTTTTAAACTTTTAACTTGTCAGGAGTCGTCAAGAGGTTTTTAATTGTCATTTCAACTAATATATATATTTTACATTTACATTTACGGTATTTAGCAGACGCCCTTATCCAGGGCGACGTACAAGAAGTGTACGTCGAAGTGTACGTATATATATATATATATACGAAAAATTCTTATATCAAGAATCTTAAGAAACCTAGAAGTGAAGGTAACGGCTCAATCTGGAGCTCAGTGGTTTAAGGCATTGGTCCCTCAACCAGGAGATCATGGGTTCAAATCCCAATAGGACTAGAAATTTGAGAAATTTGGCGTTTTTTGCTCTGGTTGTAGGATTTATTTGAATTTATTATCGAGCATATATTAATGCTAATTTCAAGAATTCTTACCAAGTCAATGTTGCGTACGCCAGTGGCGAATGTTTTTACTTAATTTAGTAAATTTGGACTAAATATAAGTTTTGAGGAGAGTTGAGAATTGGGTAAAGCTTGAAAAAGACGTAGCTAAACATGAACAATTCTTGTCTTAATTTTTTGGACTTTTAGTTGGGGACACTTTACACACTATTTTTTATATTTTTTTTTATATGTCGTCATTTCTGTTCTATTCAAATTTGTTTATTCTACTTTTTTTTAATTAACATCTACCATTTTTGGTATTTTTTTTTTCATGTCATTTCTGTTCTGTTTAAATGTGTTTATTTTTTTTATTTACATCTATTTATAATGTCTGCATTAGTTTCTTTTCTTTCCGTTGTGTTTACACGCTGGACGGTCGTAAAAAGCATTTCACTGCGTGTCGTACGTGACATAAAATTTTAACAAACAGAGTTATTAAAAATAAATAAATATATACATATATTTAAAAGCATGGAAAACACTAATGATACAATAAATGATTAATGTATATTGTAGAGAGGCACGGTGGCTTAGTGGTTAGCACGTTCGCCTCACACCGCCAGGATCCGGGTTCGATTCCCGTCTCGGGAATGTGTGTGTGGAGTTTGTGCATGTTCTCCCCGTGCCTCAGGGGGTTTTTCTCCGGGTTCTCCGGTTTCCCCCAGTCCAAAAACATGCACGGTAGGTTGATTGGCACCTTGGAAAATTGTCCCTAGTGTAAGAATGTGTGCATGAATGTGAGTGTGTGCCCTGCGATGGGTTGGCATTCCATCCAGGGTGTATCCTGCCTTAATGCCCATAGACGCCTGAGATAGGCACAGGCTCCCCGTGACCCGAGGAAGATCGGATAAAGCGGTAGAAGATGAATGAATGAATGAATGTATATTGTAGTATTGAAATTACGTCTACACTAATCCGTCAACATTTTGCGAAAGTTGCCCCTCCACGCTGAGGAATACATACGTTAAATTCAGACATTCGTCTGAAAATCTTCGCATTCCTTTACTGCAAAACGTTAAAAAAAAAAAACCTGCGTCATATCCGACGGGTGTTTATTTACTTTTCCGGCTCCGTATAATGTCACGCCAATGACTAACGATGCATCATTGTTTTGACAGCCCACACTGCGACGCCAACAATGCCTTCTCAAATATTTCCACATTGGTCAAAACCCATGTTGGACTATAAACACCACCTCCGTGTGGACACCCGAGAGTCGGGTTCGAGTCGAGTGGATTTGAATGCAAGAGCTGAAATTGTGTCGTTATGGATAAATATTGTGAGACATTATGCCGGATAGAAAGGATGAAATTACGTGTATTTACGGCCAAAACAGAGCAAAATAAAGGACGAGTAGGCGAAAGAGAGTGCTGGAGCTGCTGAGGGTGGATTTGAGGTTCTTGCACTCTTTCTGGCTGAACATTTTATCAGCAGAGCACTTTGTTCTGCTGCCGTCCAATCAGGACTCGACCAGCATTATTCTGTTCATTTTGTGCATCGTTCTGCAGCAGGCAATCAAAAGATCGCCAAGTTTAGACCTCGTGAGCTGTAGAAGGATGAGACGCTATCCTGGGGGGACGGCTGACAGTGCTGAAGGGTCCGGGTCACGGCACCAGTGTCAGGCAGCCGTTACGGGCTGATTTAGAGCTGAGCGATGCGTCATATGCATTTTATTGTAGACAAAATTCGATTTTGGATGCGTTGGGGGGGGAAATGTGTCCCTATTTGTACCCGTTTGCAGTCGGTGTTTTGGGGTTTGTCGTTGTCATGTTTATCCCACACAAACACCTCCCCATTCAACAACATGCTTCTGTTTGGAATAAATGAGTCGCTGCTTCCTTTAGTCGCCACAAACGTTAGGTAAATGTTACAGCCGGGTTTTGGTTTGTTGAACGTCTGAAACCCGAACCGTTTCCATACGACTGATGAAACCCCACCCCCCCCTCTCGGAAACGAGCTCTTCGGATTCGTCAGATCGCCGCCATGTTGTATTTGGTATTTCGCAAGTTCGGGGCGGGAGGCGGAGAACTACGGAAGCTCGCTGTGCCAAACCCGAGTGAAATCGTGAAATCAGTTTTCGTATTTTCAACATCGGCATAAACCATAAACTGGAATTAATCGCCAATAGAGAATAATCTCTCGGCTCTAGGCTGAGTATAACAACTCGCCATAATTATGGGTAATTTAAAGTAAGGATTGGGTACCGTGTCCTTCTGTAGATTTATAGTAAATTAGCGTGGATTTATATAAAAGAAAAAGACGATAGACGATTGTCGCAAAAAAAAAAACGATCGAGCCGTAAACACGGTCAATATAACGTATGTATTCCTCCAATGGCAGTTTATTCGTATTTGACACGTGCCATAGATCATATTTTCGAGGCACTAATGGCGCCATCTAGTGCAATTTTAGTATCTGCTTGAAAGTAAAAATATTTTTTTATTTGATTGTAAATATATTCGGGCAATTTGGTGGTGCTTTTGTTGAGAAATAAAGATGTTTTAGTAGAATTGTAGGAATGGCGTCGGATTTGTACTGCGCAAATGCATCTGCATCCCGTCCGAGAGACGTCAAAACAATTTACGCCATTTATCGTGCTGTACTCGTTGACAAGACGCGAACAGAACAGGAAATGTTTTTTTTATTTAGAATAGAATTCATATCCGTGGTTCTTTAGATGCACAGAGGGGTTACAGTGCCCCTAGAGGACGGAGGGTCAAATTACTGTTAAAGGCCTTGCTCAATGGCAATACTCCCAGTGTGTGTGTGTGTGTGTGTGTGTGTGTGTGTGTGTGTGTGTGTGTGTGTGTGTGTGTGTGTGTGTGTGTGTGTGCGCGCGCTCCAGAACAACAACACTGTCATCTTTTGTCATGTATGGGATTATGGGTGAAATACTGTCGAGGGGGATTGTGGGTAAAATCAGGTCAATTATGCCTTGATGTTTAAGAAGGTCAGACAGAGCGAGCGAGAGAGCGAGAGAGAGCGCGAGCGAGAGCACTGAGAGTCGGCGATAAGGCTTAAAGAAGGGATATAATGAGCAATAGAAAAGAGAGAAAGAAAAGAGAGAGAGAGTGTGACATTTAGCTGTGATTTGCACTTTGATTAATCTGATCCTCTTATCGCTGCTTCACTCATCCGTCATATTTTCACCATTTGTGCAGGATAAGAAGAGGCAGCGAACGGCGATGGAGGAGTGTGCGAATGTGTGCGAGTGTGTGTGTGTGAGGGGCACTTGACTGGAAAATGTGATGACAGACCAGTTTACACACTGACTCATCATTGTCTTGCATATCACATACGCCTTCTCTTTGTAATCTCTCCTCCTTTGTTCTTTTCTTCACTTTTAGTAAACACGAACCAATCTACTTTGTGTGTGTGTGTGTGTGTGTGTGTGTGTGTGTGTGTGTGTGTGTGTTTTTTCCCCACAAGGTGACATTCAGTGACTTGTTAACGCAGAGTGACAAGATTGCAAATGGTGCACTTTTGTGAGCACATAATAAGCAGTGTGTGTGTGTGTGTGTGTGTGTGTGTGTGTGTGTGTTTCTGGGAAGCCTTAAACAGTTTACTCCTATCAGTACACCATATTTAAAATAGAACTTTGTCATTGTACACCAAGTACAACGAAACTGGGGATGCACCTCCACAACAGTTCACGATAGGAAAAATAGACAAAAAGCACAAGAAATAAAAGATTTATAAATAAATATAAATTATAATAAATCAAATAAAAAAAGATAAATTGATAAATAAATATAAATATATAAAACTCTGTGAACACACACTTAACAGATGTCGCCGTTAAGAATACGCGCGTCTTCCCGCATTTCCTGCCGCGGATTTAACTACTTTATAGTCTTTTCTATTTGGAGGGTAATAAGCTATAAAACTAAGCTATAAAACTATAAAACAAATACAAACAAATACAAATCCATGTTGTCTTGTGTAGTCTTTATTGTCTTGTACAGCATGATGTCTTGTATAGTCTGTATTGTTTTGTCTGTAAGTTAAATGTATAGCGTTATACTTTTCTGTACTCTTTGAGTCACCAACAGCTGAAATCAAATTCCTTGTGTGTGTGGTGTGTGTGTGTGTGTGTGTGTGTGTGTGTGTGTAGTTGTTTATATAAAATTAATAAAATAAAAGTGCATTTACAATTCCTGTTTGAAACGGACAAATGTACTTACAACATGACAAATCACCAAGACAGCCATTCATTCATTCATCTACTAGCGCTTTATCCGATCTTCACTCGGGTCACGGGGAGTCTGTGCCTATCTCAGGCGTCTATGGGCATTAAGGCAGGATACACCCTGGATGGAATGCCAACCCATCACAGGACACACACACTCACACACACACATTCAAACACTATGGACAATTTTCCAAGGTGCCAATCAACCTACTACTGTGCATGATGTTTTTGGACCGGGGGAGGAAACCGGAGAACCCGGAGAAAAACCCCCTGAGGCACGGGGAGAACATGCACAAACTCCACACACACACGGCCGAGACGGGAATCGAACCCGGATCCTGGAGGTGTAAGGCGAACGTGCTAACCACTAAGACATCTAGGTGGTAAACTTATCCTAGATATAAATCACCCTTTAAAAATGTTTGTAGTAATGTTCACATGTCTAACTTTTCAATAATTTTTTTTTTAATCAGACGCCCCGTATCCAGAGCGACGTAAAAAAGAGCTCCATCGAAGAAAATAAAATGAACTCTGATCGATTACAAACTTAAGACACAAACAACCTGGACTCAGTTAAGGGCCTTTTTTTTGTGATGCCAAGACAGTAAGCGCCGGCAAAACGTGCAAATTTAAATAGCGAATTGAAAATACGCCTAATGGAAACGAATCAAATTCGCAAAAGCACACGTGTACCGCAAAACAGTTTTTACGCTCGCCTGAGGTGTTTTTTTTTTTCGCAAATTCGCAAAACTGTAATGGAAACGTTTTTTTTTTTCCGCAGGTCACATGATCTACCTCGCCTTGCCTCGGGCGTGATGCTGCAGGTGCCACAACCAGGCGCTATTCGCGCTGCACAGCTCAAAACGAGTGGACGCGTTCATCCGGAATGCACAGGTCCATCCTTGAAATCGTGCACTATTACCTCCCGGAATGAGCGCATCTGTTGCCACGCCCAAAAATAGAGGGATCGTTATTAATGCGTGTGTAACGCGCCTACGTCTCCCATTAATGATCAAAACACCGAATGCGTCGGCTGCGATATCTGAAGTAACCCTGCCGATATCCGACTACATTTTCTTTTATAGCGCAAAAGTTTTAGTCAAATTTGATTGGCCTATTGAAAAAAGCAAGAAGTGTTATATTATAAGAATATTTTATATATCATTATATATTATTATATATAAGTATTTGGGGGAGAGATAGGGGTCATGAAGCCGGTGACTCTGCTATTCAGACATCCACGGGAAGTTCATTCCACCACCTCAGTGCCACAACAGAGAAGAGCATTGAACTAAACGTAACCTACCTCTTACCCTGAAAGAAGGTGGAAGCAGTCGAGCAGTTCTAGAAGGTCTCAGACAGCGAGGTCCGGTCCGGGGGAAGGGGGGGGGGGGGGGGACTGATGTGGGGGTCGGCGGGTTGATGAGATCTGTGACTTGTCTGTTCAAACACACAAGCGTGTAAAACCATCAATAACTGAATCGTACATATTTTATTTCCCTTAGAGACGTACATACACAATACACATGTGTTTCTCAGGCTCCGCCTACATGTTATTGTCTTCACTAAACACTCGAAGTGGGAATGAAACACAAAAGCCACCCCCATTTTCCATTTTCCCCTGGCGTGTTATTGTAAATAGTGAAATCTGTACGTCATTATGGTTTTATTTCATCATCAGCAATTATGCTCGTCAGCGCTAACGAGCAGGCGTCAGTCACGTTAAAGCAGGGGCGGGGCAAACTTGGACAGACAGGGGCCGGGTCAGTACCAGATCCATACATATCAAACAAACATATAAAAGGCATTAATGTTAATATTCAATGTATCACCGTGCCGAATGCGCCACCTGGTGGAACGTCAGGCAATTACAGGTCAGATAAATGCAATCATAATTATATATATGATATATGATATGATTTGGAGGGGGCACGGTGGCGTAGTGGTTAGCACGTTCGCCTCACACCGCCAGGGTCCGGGTTTCGATTCCCGTCTCTCGGCCATGTGTGTGTGGAGTTTGCATGTTCTCCCCGTGCCTCAGGGGGTTTTTTTCCTGGTTTCGGGTTTGGTTTTCCGGGTTCTCCGGTTTCCTCCCGGTCCAAAAACATGCACGGTAGGTTGATTGGCACCTTGGAAAATTGTCCCTAGTGTATGAATGGTGTTGTGTGTGTGTGTGTGTGTGTGTGCCCTGCGATGGGTTGGCATTCCATCCAGGGTGTATCCTGCCTTAATGCCCATAGACTCCTGAGATAGGTACAGGCTCCCCGTGACCCGAGGGAAGATCGGATAAAGCGGTAGAAGATGAATGAATGAATGAATGATATGATTTGGACAATTCCGTACCGATCTTCAGCGGGCCGCATTTAAAGGCAAATAGGACGTACAAAATGCAATTTTTTAATGATCCTCGACGAGATCCAAGGGTGAATTAGCGCTAATAAATCAAATAGAAATGTGTTTTACACCACGTCTGGCAGTTTAAGTAAATAAAGAAAAAAGAGGAGGGTAAATTATTATTTGGCACCCGAAATTTTACTTTATTTAATTTAGTTTAAAAGTAATATTAAATGTGATTGGGGAAAGTGGGTGTCAAAGTGTATTATCTGGCAACTGGACAAATAATCACTTAATTGTTCGGCCTATGCCGAGTAGTAATCAGCTTTTCCGTATGTTCGTCTCCTCGCCGGATCTCCGTAATGATATTCCCGCCCCCGTGCTTCACCTCCCCCCCCAACCCCCCCCCCCCGGGTCCGGGGCAAAATGACAAGCTTCATTATTACTGCCAACCGATATTCTATTTTAGTTTTTTTTCGCCACCTTTACACTCATGATTTGTATATATTTCAATGCTATTATTGCTCCTGCTATTCATGCTACTGTCAGGTTATCCTGCAATCTGCCTGCCCCCCCTCCCACCATCTCTTTCGTGCACGTATTTTGAGCGTTTTAATGATATCGTTCCCAGAAGGAAAAAAAAAGCTAAATGATTGCTGCTTGTTGCGTGAACCTTGTCCTAAAGGCGTTTTCGAAATGACACCAGGTGCAAATTAATTCCACAGGGTTTTGAAGGTCTTAAAAAAAAAAAAAAGCATGTTTTTTTTTTCTTGGGTTTTTTTTTAGTACATTTTTGAAACGTCCCTGTCGTTTCGGTGGATTTGATTTGTAACGAAATTCTCATACACTCATAAACACTTCCATCAGATAAATACTTCAGTGATGAATACGTTTCGGCCGCAATGCGTCCAATTGACGCTTGACTGTAACGGGGTTACAGGCAGCCTGTTTCTATCGCGTAAAAAAATAACAATAAAATAACGTTGGAATTACGCAAACTTTTCTCCCACGATTTCCGACTTTCAGTATTCCGACTTTGTCGCAATTCTACTTTTTCCTCGTAATTCGCACTATTTCCCCCCTTAACAATCCCGACTTAATACCTATTTTTTGCCGATTCTGATTTATGTCTCGCAATTCCGATTTTATTCATCACGATCCCTCCCAATGAGTGTAACACACTCCTGAATTCTGAACCTCAGACCTTATTTCTAGCAACTCCCCCCCCCAACCTTATGATTCCAACTTAATCCTGACTATTTCACACAATTCCGACTTTCTCCTGATTCCGGCAGCATAGAATAGTCTTTATTCATTCATTCATCTTCTACCGCTTTATCCAATCTTCCTTCGGGTCTCGGGGAGTCTGTGCGTATCTCAGGATACACCCTGGATGGAATGCCAACCCATCGCAGGTCACACACACTCACACATTCATACACTAGGGACAATTTTTCAAGGTGCCAATCAACCTAATGTGCATGTTTTTGGACCGGGGGAGGAAACCGGAGAACCCGGAGAAAAAACCCCTGAGGCACGGGGAGAAAATGCACAAACTCCAAACACACATGGCCGAGACGGGAATCGAATTCGGACCCTGTCGGTGTGAGGCGAACGTGTTAACCACTAAACCACCATCTTTTTGTGTCACATATACATTACAGCACAGTGAAATAGTTACTTCACATATCACAGCTTGTTTTTGGAAGCTGGGGTATCATGGCTGATACGGCGCCCCCTGGACCACAGAGGGTTAAAGGCCTTTCTCAAGGACCCAAGAGCAGCAGCTTGGCGATACCTGGGCTTGGACCCCCCCCCCTTCCCCCCGACCTTCTGATCATTCTCCTGGTTGTTGGGGGGAAAAAAACTTGGCAGAAATAAAACCTGAATTGGCAGAATGGAGTTCCAGAGGTCGTGGACTAAGATCATGACGTGACCTTGGGACAAGGACTGGGAATCTGATGACGCTACGATGACTGCGAAATCGCCATTAAGCGCTGAGTGAGGAAAAAAGTTGGCACTGAGTGTAGTGTTGTGCTCCAATTCCACCCCAACACACCATACACACTCTCACACTCTCAAAGATGAGCAGAATAATCCCGTACACTCATTACACACCTCTTTACACACACACGTCTTTAATTTGTTTTTGTTTTTTTTTTCCGAACACCAACACAAAGCGCCTCGTAAATGGCGTTAAATATTAATACGTTTTCCGATAGGCTCTGTTGAACCCTAATTAAAAGATCCATTCTTAGCTTAGCCGCAAATGAATTTCGGGAGATTTAAGGAGTTTTATCTCATCCAACAATACAGGGGTTTTTTTTCCCCCCCCAAAGTGTCTAGAGGTGTGTATCTCACTCTCCTGCTGATCAGAAGGTCAGGGGTTCGAGCCCCAGTAATCACCAAGCTGAAACTCTTGGGTGGCTCTGATCGCAACCTTTTTTGGGATAAACTCCAGGCTTCTGAAACATCAGAAATCTCACAAATTACACACAAATTCTGCACAAATTCCTCCGCAAAAATCGACATCAGAATCTCAAATCTCAAAACCCCAAGAATCTCCACCAAAACGCTTCACAAATTTTAAAAGGGATATGAGATTTCCAAAATCTCACAAATCTCTATGAAGTCTGCAGAAAATTCTACAAAAATATACAATATAACAATTCTGCAATTCTACAATATACATAAATATCCACTAAAGTCTGCATGAATATCTCCACAAAATTGTTCACAAATTGTCCCCACAAATCGCCACCAAAACTCTTAACAAAATCTCAACCAGGCCTCCATCAAATCTCCACATAATCTAGAACATCATCTTCCCAGAGGAGTGGAATTCAGTATAACATCAAAAGCTAAAAACATTTAATCAAATATTAAAAAAAAAAAAAGCACATAGCATATTATGTTAGTTGTTTTGGAAAGATACATCAGAATCTCACAAATCTCAATGAAGTCTCAATGAAGTTCTCACAAAATCTCTGCACATATTTCCACAAAATTCCAAAAGAATCTCCACCAAAACTCAACAATATTCTTCAAAAAAAATCTCCAGAAATCTCCACAAAATATTAACAATTATCCACAGAATCCTGTTCAAATCTTCAAATTCTTCTACAGCACAAATCTCACAAATCTCCTGCCCAAAATTCTCCACTAAACTTTTCACAAATCTTCAAAAAAAAAAAATCTCCACCAAAACTCAACAAAATCCCCACAAAATTCTCCAAAAGAAGTGAGATTTCGTCTACATCAGAAATCTCATAAATCTCCACAAATATCCACAAAACCTCCATAAAATAGCTACAAATTCTCCCAAAAATTCACAAAACCCCCACAAATCTCCAACAGAATCTCCACCAAAACTCTTCACAAAATCTCAAACAATTCTCCAAAAATCTCCACATAATCTAGAAAAACATCTTCCCCGAGGAGTGGAACTCATTATAACATGAAATGATAAAAAAATAATCAAATTAAATATTCAGAAATGTACATACCATCTTGTGCTAATGCAAGTTGTCTTGGAAAGATGGTTCATCATTTAAAAGGATAATAAATGAAAAATAAAGGGGCGAAAAGCTCCAAATATTGTTTAATTATCCCAAAGATGATTTCTATTCCTGCCCTTTAAAATGACTCTGCATTCAATCAATTTACACCATTATCTCCATACAACAGGTAAAGCCAATTTTAGACCAAAAGGCTGGTTTTACATTGTGTGTGTGGGCCCCCCCCCACACACACAATGTAAAACCAGCCTTTTGGTCTAAAATTCGTCACAAATCTCGTCGTCTACTTTACAAATCTCACAAATCTCCATGAAGTCTGCAGAAAATCTCCACAAAATACTCACACATTTTTCCACAAAATTTCTCACAAAATCCCCACAGAATCCCAAAAGAATCTCCACCAACACTCACCGAAAACTCCACAAAATATTAACAATTCTCCACAAAATCCTCCACAAATCTCAAACAAAATCTCAACCAAGTCTCCACAGAATAGTAACAAATCTCTACAAAATTCTTCATAAATCTCTTCTTAAATCGCCAAATGAATCTCCACAGAATTGTTTACAAAATCCCCACAAAAATACAAAAGAATCTTCACCAAAACACAATGAAATCTCTACAAAATCTCCAGAAATCTCCACAACACATGTAGTATATACACAAAATCTCCACAGAATTGTTAAAAAAATATACACAAACTCCTCCACAAATCTCCAAAAGAATCTCCACAGAAATGTTAAAAAAAAATAAACAAAATCCTCCACAAATCTCCAAAAGAATCTCCACAGAATTGTTAGAAAAATATATACACAAAATCCTCCACAAATCTCCAAAAGAATCTCCACAGAAAATGTTAAAAAAAACACACAAATTCCTCCACAAATCTCCAAAAGAATCTCCACAGAAATGTTTAAAAAATATACACAAAATCCTCCACAAATCTCCAAAAGAATCTCCACAGAAATGTTTAAAAAAAACACACAAAATCCTCCACAAATCTCCAAAGAATCTCCAGAGAATTGTTTACAAAATCGCCACAAAATTCCAAAAGAATCTCCACCAAAACACAACAAAATCTCTACAAAGTCTCCAGAAATCTCCACAAAACATTTAAAATATATACACAAACTCCTCCACAAATCTCCAAAAGAGCTTTCCAAAGAAACATTAAAAAAAATATACACAAATCTCCAAAAGAATCTCCACAGAATTGTTAAAAATATATACACAAAATCCTCCACAAATCTCCAAAAGAATCTCCACAGAAATGTTAAAAAATATACATAAATGTAAAAAAATATATATACACAAAATCCTCCACAAATCTCCAAAAGAATCTCCACAGAAATGTTTTAAAAAAAAAAACACAAAATCCTCCACAAATCTCCAAAAGAATCTCCACAGAAATGTAAAAAAATACACAATATCCTCCACAAATCTCTAAAAGAATCTTTACAGAAATGTTTAAAAAAATACACAAAATCCTCCACAAATCTCCAAAAAGATCTCCACATAAATGTAAAAAAATATATATACACAAAATCCTCCACAAATCTCCAAAAGAATCTCCACTGAAATGTTAAAAAAAAACACAAAATCCTCCACAAATCTCCAAAAGAATCTCCACAGAAATGTTTTAAAAAAAAAAACACAAAATCCTCCACAAATCTCCAAAAGAATCTCCACCAAAACACAACGAAATCTCTACAAAATCTCCACAAATCATTTAAAAAATATACACAAACTCCTCCACAAATCTCTAAAAAAATCTCCACAGAAATGTGGAAAAAAATACACAAATCTCCAAAATAATCTCCACAGAATTGTTTACAAAAGCCAAACAAAAATTCCAAAATAATCTGCACCAAAACACAACAAAATCTCTACAAAAACTCCACAAATATTTACAAAAATATACACAAAATTCTCAACAAAAAAAATCTCCCAAATCAAAAACAACATCTTCCCAGGGGAGTGAAAATGATTTAAAAATATATATATATATATATTTAAATAATCAAATTAAACATTCACGAAAGTACATACCATCTTGTGCTAATGTGAGTTGCCTTGGAAAGATACTATTATTTATAAGGAAAATAAACAAATAAATAAATAAACCTCAGGGTGAAAAGCTCCAAATGTTGCTTAATTATCCCCAAGATGGCCACCTGCTTTCTCTTCCTGCCCTTTAAAATGACTCCGCCTTTTGTAAATTGATTCAACAAACTAGCATTGTTTATTTCTTCTCATTTACACCAATTAATATATACACTACAGGTAAACACTTTGTAAACACCTGACCTCAAGACTTGCTCGCACATGCTCCTGTCCGCCATCTTGTTTCTCGGAAAGCCAGTTTCACACCAAATTCAAGGCTGTTTGAACTTGGGAGGGAAAAATAAAACATGGAACGCCAATTAAGTCAAAACTGTCCATTAGCGGAAAGGAGAGAGGCCGCGTGGTGTTAGCGATGATGTTAGCGATGGTGTTAGCGATGTAAAAATCGCGACGCTGATAGCAATGTCGCTACAGGTTACCGCGACAACCGTGTAATCCGAACGTTTCGACTTCGCATCCGATTTGGCTCCTTTCATTTTCCCGCGTTATCTAAATTACAATCGCTAATTAGAGCCGAGGAAATGGAGCGTTGATCTCTCAGAGGAAATCACTAAAGCTACACCGTTGTGTGTGTGTGTGTGTGTGTGTGTGTGTGTGTGTGTGTGTGTGTGTGTGTGTGTGTGTGTGTGTGTGTTCTTGCGGATAAATCGGCCCCTGCTACACACTTGTTTTCGAACCAAGTTTACACTCTTGAGACCTTGCATTTGCATTTCCAAGTCCACCAGAGTGTGTTAAAAGCTGTCCTGGAATGTGTGTGTGTGTGTGTGTGTGTGTGTGTGTGTGTGTGTGTGTGTGTGTGTGTGTGTGTGTGTGTGTGTGTGTGTGTGTGTGTGTGTGTGTGTGAATTCATTAGCAGAGCAGGAAAGAGTCCCTTTGTCTCAGGTCATTAATGTTTTAATTAGAATTAAGGTTTGATTACTGTGTGTGTGTGTGCCGTTCTAATATATCATTAAAGCGTGTGTGTGTGTGTGTGTGTGTGTGTGTGTGTGTGGGACTGTGCTCAAATTCATTTCTACTTCTGTGCGGAATTGTGTTGAACTTTGTCTGATCTTATCAGTTCTCTTCACACACACACACACACACACACACACACACACACACACACACACACACACACACACACACACTAAAAACTTCACACCCCAAGTTTGAGCTTGTTAGATATAGAGTTGCTTATGTGTGTGTGTTTGTGTGTGTGTGTGTTTCAGGTAACGCGTTCGTTGTGAGCCTGGCATTGGCGGATCTGTTGGTGGTGTGTTATCCGTACCCGTTGGTCCTCCACGCGCTGCTGCACTCCGGCTGGCTTCCCGGTGAGACGGAGTGCAAAGTCAGCGGCTTCCTCATGGGCGCCAGCGTCATCGGCTCCGTCTTCAACATCACGGCTATCGCGCTAAACCGCTACTGCTTCATCTGCCACGCTCACACGTACGCCAAAGTGTACGGGCGCGGTGGCACGCTAGCCCTCATCACGCTCGTGTGGGGTCTGACGGGCGTCGCCATACTGCCCAACCTGGCGCTGGGGTCGCTCACCTACGACCCCCGCGTGTACTCTTGCACTTTCAGCCAAACGGCGAGCGCCGGCTACACCTTCGCCGTGGTGTTCGTCCACTTCCTGTTTCCCATCGCCGTCGTCACGTTCTGCTATGCACGCATCTGGATTCTGGTGCTAAACGTCCGGAGGCGCGTGGCCAGCGACACGAGGCCCCGCCTCCGGCCGAGCGAGATCCGCCATTTCCTCACCATGTTCGTCGTCTTCGTGCTGTTCGCCGTCTGCTGGGCGCCCCTCAATCTGATCGGCCTCGCCGTGGCGGTCGACCCGCCCCGGGTGGCCCCGCTGGTGCCCGACTGGCTCTTTGTGGTCAGCTATTTCATGGCGTATTTCAACTCGTGCCTCAACGCCGTCGTCTACGGGATGCTCAATCAGAACTTCCGGCGCGAGTACCGCTGCATCCTGATGTCGCTCTGCAAGCCCCGCCTCTTTCTGCAGGAAACGTCCAGGGGCGGAACCGAGAGGAGCAACAAGCAATCGCAGGCTAACAACAACAACGAGCAGCCGAAGGCCCAGACTATTTAAGAGTGTCGGGTTGCGGTATGTCCGTATGACAAAAAAATAATAATAGACTTGACGGGTTCCTCTTGAGCGAAATGCATTAGCAATACAGCATTAAACACTTATAATCGACAGGAAGTTTCACGCCGCCATTCCTGCAACAATCGAAATGAAGCTAGCCGAAGTAAATCGGAAACACGGAGCCAATGGAATGGAACGGAATGATGCGAATTCCGAATTTAGTCTAATTGTTGTTGCACTATAAATCGAATACAGACCGACCCGAACATGCCCACGGTTTGAAATTCTACCCCTAAGACACACAACAAAACTCCAGCCAACTTAACCCTTGATGATTGATAAAGTCCAAAATATCAACCTAGCTACAGGTACGATAAAATTAAAGAAAATTGTCTTTGATCAACTCACTCGAATCAATAATATCACGTATATTCACTAACATTCTACACTTCTGGTTCATGTTACACTGGTTTATGTCGAGATTTCATTCAACCACAAAATCATTAGTATAATTACACACTGTTGGAGTTGAGGGAGTAAAGGTCTGGGTTCCAATTCATCCCAAGAGTTTTCAATGGGGTTGGAACAGGAATCACTCCGTCCCATACACAGTAGTTATTCATGGACTTGTGCAAAGGGGCATGGTCGTCCACGGACAAGTGTGGGTCTCCCCTATAATTCCCGTGTCCAAAGATATCCCAATAGATTGGGGCGCTCTCTAACTATGTGGGAGCAGTTTTAATGGGAAAAACATTTCCAGGGCTGGAAAAAGTCAGATGTCCCAAGACTTCTATCATTATAGTGTAACCAGATATGACCGTTCCCACCTTTTTCCAAATGGAACCTAGGAGAAGAGGGCTAACTAATTAACAATTTATATGTACTGGATGCCAATCGAGCATTACAGCTCATTAGGACATGCGGGTTACCAGGACGCTCGGTAAAATGCGCTCTGCTAGCAACGCACAATCGCTCGTTTCACCATTAATCATCCAGATTCAGTTTATGAGCCATTAAAAAAAAAAAAAGACCTGGCATTGGATTTGCCTGGAAAGAGCCACTCCACTCACCCCCCCCCCCCCCCCCACACACACACACACAAAATCCACATGATTCAATAAGGTTCTTGTACAGATGGATTTTAGAGGCCAAACACGACCCTTTTTAAAGGCCAAAGTCTCCATTTAATTTCATGAGCATTTTTTTCCACAGAGTTTTTATATAAGTCAATTTAACTGTCAATTAAACAATAATAGCAGATGGAGTTCAAGGTCAAATGAAATGACAAAGACCATCTATATATGTGTGTATATATATATATATATATATATATCCTAACACGGGTTTTGCTACGTAAAGTACACATGTACGCTACCAATCAAAAGTTTTTTTCTTTATTTTCATGAATATTTATATTGTAGATCCTCACTGAAGTCATCAAAACTATGAATGAACACGTAGAATTATGCAGTAAACAAAAATAACTCTAAAATATGTTTCATATTTTTGATTCATCAAAATAGCCCCTCCGTGATTCCTGCTCCGTACACTCTTGGGGGAGTTTCTGTCGATGAGCTTCATGAGGTCGTCACCTGAAATGGTTTTCCAACAGCATTTGTAGTCGCTTTTACATTCGCTCCGCAATCCATCGCATCCCAAAGCATGGCCACTGGGTTTAGGTCAGGTGACTGTGGAGGCCGGGTCATGTGACGCAGATATCTGTTCGCTACATCATTCCATAGGCGTAGATTCATAGTTTTGATGCCTTCACAATGCAAATATTACTGAAAATAACAAAAGTACATTAACTGGTACGTTGACTGGTATGCAAACGACACAATCGCACCACCATCTTGGACTCAAGGCCCAAAGCATTACGTATTGTGGTTTTGAAGCGTCTGTGTAAATTTCCAGACCGCGATGCTCAAACGACGCCACGTACGAAATGTTTTGCGTTAAAAAAAAAAAACATTTTGAAAATATCTCCGCGTCCACACCACGCCGCCCCGGAACGCTGCCTCCCGTGCCTTTTCTTTCAATATTGGAATCGTTATGCGATAAACGTCCTGCGGGTCGTCCAGAACTTTCCTCCGCCACAACAATTATGCGAGCGTCATCCATTGTGCAACCTTGTTGCTCATGAGTACACGAGTATCACTTTCAACTGGCAGTGTAACCAAACCAAAGCTGACTAACGCAAATCAGTGAGGAAAAAAAATGTACATTTGAGAAAATTTCACATTTACGGCATTTGGCAGACGCCCTTATCCAGAGCGACTGAGGGTTAAGGGCCTTGCTCAAGTGCCCACTGGTGGCAGCTTGGTGGTGGCTTTCTGGTTCAGAGGCTAACGCCATAACCACTAAGCTTCCACCTCCCTAATTTGGAGTACAAACGTTTTAGAAACCAGGAGGGGAGGTGGTAGCCCAGTGGTTGGACTCTGGACCGGAAGATCACGGGTTCAAACCCCACCACCACCAAGCTGACACTAGTGGGCCCTTGAGCAAGGCCCTTAACCCTCAATTGCTCAGTTGTAAGTTGCTCTGGATAAGGGCGTCTGCCAAATGCTGTAAATGTAAATGTAAACCTCGATAATCAACACCAGTCCTTATAGTCTTGAGCATTTTAATCCAACAAAGCTAAAGATACAATAGATATCATTTTATCCACTCGGACAGTTTGGAAAATGCTTTGGTGTCACGAATAGCCTTTATTTGTCACATATACATTACAGCACAGTGAAATTCTTTCTTCGCATATCCCAGCTTGTTTGGAAACTGGGGTCAGCCATGATACAGCGCCCCCTGGAGCACAGAGGGTTAAGTTACTTGCTCAAGGACCCGAGAGTGGCGATACTGGGGCTCGAACTACCCTCCAATAGTATATAACAAAAGAGGATGCTACAATATCAACCACAGCTAAGGCTGGCATCCATTTCATCAATCATCATCAGATAAACACTGTAGCGTAAAAAATGTGCAAGAGTCCTGTGATGTTATAATTCTATTCGCCACTATACGACGCAATCCGCGAACATACAGTACAAGCCGAAGTCCTAGCTCATTGTCAGTACAACAGCAATAAACATGACCGGGCTTTGGTTAGTAACGCTACTGTAACATGTAGCTTTCCAAGCTAATTTAAGACTTAGCATCTTAGCACCTTAGCTGCTTGGATTTCATTCGCTGGTGGTACCGAGGGTAGAATTCCTCCCTCGGAATCGTCCTGCTACGTTTTGCTCATTTTTTTTGTCTTGGTGCAAGCGGAAACTTGCAGCAACATTCAAATTGCGTTCTCCCCAATGATCTAATCATTTTATACGTCCTACTGCAGGAATAGTATTTGAATGTATTAGCATTCGCTCCACACATCGCTACATTTCACGTCCCAGAGGATTGGACAGCTGATCGCGAGCTAACAAAAAGTCCGAAAAACACAACAAAAGTGTGCTTTTTTTTTTTTTTCTTTTTTTAACAGAAGTGTTAAAACAAAATACATGACCAGAATTATTAAGAGCAATATGTTAGTGTCATTCTGTAATATTTACTTATTTTAAAATGAAAATGGTGATTGAAAGCGGTTATTAAGCTCGTAAAACATATTGGAAATTGTTCAAGGATGGTAATTCCTTGGCCAATGGTTGCTCATAGGAAATTATTCCAGTATTAAATCTTTTTTTGTATCGAGGGTCGACTTTGGAAAACTAATGTTCGTGCGTGGTCAGCTTTCGTCTGAAATATTTGGACCACGTGCAGAATAGAGACTTTTGAAAAGCCGAGCTGAAGCCCATAGATCTTTTATTTATGACTGTCCCTGCAGTGTTTTTATCCGTGTGTGTGTGGTGTGTGTTAGTGCAGACTTTGAACTGTGAGCTCTCAACTCTTTTAATGTAAATGTGCCTGATGTTAAAAAGCCTCAAACGTGTCACATCTGCAAAGCAAATTTCTGTAAAATGCCTCAAATTGACGGAATTACATTTATAGCCTCATAGAAAACCAGCTGAAGCGGGTACAGACGGTGCGATGCTGGAAAGACTGAAGTGTAATATTATTACTGTTGAAGTACATGCTTATGTTTTAAACATCATGGAAGGAAAAAAAGGGTTTCTCTGGATATTTAACAGAAGGCGGCACTAATAAGAGCCTAATATAAATCATAAAGTAGCAAGCAAGGATCCTTTTTTTCCAGCAACAACAGCACTTCAATTTCTAATCAATGATCCGTTTAAGTGCTGTTTGTCAGCCAGGAAAAACTCAGTACAATCCCATGTGTCAAACACAAATTATATTGTCTTAAACAGTAAGCCTTTTGTTTACTTTCATTCCCAGCAAGATGCCACAAATGGCTTGTGTACGTTGCATTCATTTTGCTCCAGATGTTAAATATTTCAAATATCCCTTCATTACCATATCACCATCTTTTTTTTGGTTCTTGTGGTAATCTTGATCAACCAACTGTCATATGGACCACTACTATGTGCTTTTCCGAAGCAGAAAAAAAATGTATAGTGTGCACAAAATCTTCACACACTTATTGCAAAAAAATGCTTTACACCATGTTCCATGAGATCAGATGCATTTTCCTATGAAAAATGTTGATTCAGAGCCTTTCGTTAAAAGTAAATCTCACACCAGACGAACACTATTATATTACATTTGAAGTTGCCACAGTGCTTTGTGATTTAATAACATAAACTAATGTAGTGTTATATTTCCAAAATATATGAACAATCCAGGGGTGGAGTTTGTGCATGTTCTCCCCGTGCCTCAGGGGTTTTTTCTCCGGGTTCTCCGGTTTCCTCCCGGTCCAAAAACATGCACGGTAGGTTGATTGGCACCTTGGAAAATTGTCCCTAGTGTATGAATGTGTGTGTGAATGTGTGTGTGTGTGTGTCCTGCGATGGGTTGGCATTCCATCCAGGGTGTATCCTGCCTTAATGCCCATAGACGGCTGAGATAGACACAGACTCCCCGAGTTCAATACCTAACACAGCTATATAGAGATATTTACCAGTGACCTCAAATGAAAGCCACATAGCTAGTCCTTAAATAAACAAACAAACAAATAAATAATAATTTAAACACACACACACAGGAGAGTCTTTGTGTCCTGAGTGGGAATCAGACTTACACTGTGTTTCACTATTAAAAATTCATACTCTAATTCGTACTGCAGTAGGCTGGTTCCCTTCGGCAGCTTATTGGCAAATGATGAATAAATAAGTGTTTAAATCGTTGTGTAAGCAATAATTAAATTGCTCGCATTCGAGCATATTTAACAAAGATATTACAAATAATTGTTTCAAAGATTTCGTGTAAATCGAGAAATACACTTTTCTCTGATTTCACAAGGTAGTGTGGCGACAATTGACTAATTTAGAATTCATTAATTAAATAAAATTTATTACAATTAATTAGACTACAACATTTGACCAAAAATTTGTGAAAATGAAACAAAAAAAAAATAACAGGTATACTTTTTTGAGACACTGTGTCATATATATATATATATATATATATATATATATATATATACACACTGGTATGAAATGATGGAGCAGATGTTTATATGTTTATATGTTGTATGTTCAGGAGACAAAATGGAAAGCCCAGGAAAATTGGAGGAAGGAGGAAGGAGGAAAGGAGGAAGGAGGAAAGGAGGAAAACAGTCAGAATATAGAGGAGGTGAAGAGGGTTTCTGATCAGGTGATAACAAACGTGAAGCTGGAGGAGAAGGAAAGATTGTGGAGCGAGTTAGATGAAGGAAGGAAAGATTGGTGAAGGGACCAGAGGTGACGAGGAGGTGACGAGGTCCTCAACGAGGGGGATGTGGAAAGGCAGATGGCAAGAGATTTGGTGATTTGGTGAAACGGAGTAACATTTTAACCCAGTGAATCTCTACTTTTACTCATGTACATGGTTTGCGTACTTTGTCCACCACTGATGAGGTTGAGGTTTACTCACTTACTTCTTGGAGAAGTAAACACAGATCTTCTGTGGATGTCGACGTTCTCACATCCTTCTGTCTCTTCATGTACATCCCACACACACACTCCATGATGTAGAGATCAGGACTCTG
>JACRUU010000021.1:2355134-2360134 GCA_030449085.1 Kryptopterus vitreolus
TGGTTTAGTGGTTAGCACGTTCGCCTCACACCTCCAGGGTCCGGGTTCGATTCCCGTCTCGGCCATGTGTGTGTGGAGTTTGTGCATGTTCTCCCCGTGCCTCAGGGGGTTTTTCTCCGGGTTCTCCGGTTTCCTCCCCCAGTCCAAAAACATGCACGGTAGGTTGATTGGCACCTTGGAAAAATTGTCCCTAGTGTATGAATGTGTGTGAGTGTGTGTGTGTGTGTGTGATAGGTTGGCATTCCATCCAGGGTGTATCCTGCCTTAATGCCCATAGACGCCTGAGATAGACACAGACTCCCCGTGACCCGAGGGAAGATCGGATAAAGCGCTAGAAGATGAATGAATGAATGAATGAATGTTTTCCAACAAGTGCGTTTTTATTTGTTTATTTGTTTATTTTTATTCGAGCCCCCGTGCTCTCAGTGACTCACCGTCGTCTTTATGATTTCTTTCTCGGCAGGAATAAATTCGTGCAGACGCGACAATCACGGCGATAACGTTTTAGACAAACACCCCGGACAGAAAATTCAATAAACACAGTGGGACGTGTTTTATCTCCGGGAAGCCCCGGATGATCCGGTGACTCACGGCCCCTCAGGCTCTGGCATTTTCCAACTCCTTTTTTTCTTTTTGCACCATGCGCTTTTCCCTGAGATGAGCAGTAGTTTTTTGTCTCTTCCTCTCCTCCGATGTCTCTCCCTCCCTCTCTCTCTCTCTCTCTCTCTCTCTCCCTCTCTCCCTCTTTCCTTCTCTCTTTTTTCCTCCCAGAGCCAAGGGCTCCTCATTATTTTTCCTTCTCCTACTTTGATGCCAACTTTCTGAGCTGTATTTCTTTTTCTCCTTCTTTTTTTCTCCCCCTCTCTCTTTCTCTCTCTCTCTTTCTCTCTCTCTCTCTTCTTCACTGACTCGGCTAAGAAATGGCTCCCGCAGGGTGCTGGAAGATTACCATGCTCAGACATTCATAGGGTTTTTTCACACACACACACACACACACACACACATATACACACACACATATATACATACACACACACACACACTATACCACTGTTCCCTGTTTTTTTTTTTTCTTTTTTTCCCCCACTCATCATTTTAAAGCAATATTTCTGAACCGTTTCAACCTTCAGGAATTTCCTTCAAGGTCGTGATTTATTTCATATTTCTAAGCTTTTTTTTATTTTATTATTTATTTATTAATTTAATTTTTTAAATTTGACATTCATTCATGTCCACATCCAATTAAATACGCATCAATTAACCGCGCGTCTATTTTGCATCGCCAAATAAGCGAACAATTACTGAATTAAATCGATAAAATGTATTTATATATATATATATATATATATATATATATATATATTATATTTATATTATATATATTGTTATTTTATTATATTATATGTTTCCGATTTTGTTTATTCAAATCAGAAGTTTTTAGTTGTCACATGTTATTAAATTTTATTATATTATAGTTTTATTTTATTTTTTTATTCAAAACAAGAAAGGTTTAGCTGTTACATGATATTATATTATATTTTTATTTATTTTATTTTCAAAACAGTCAAGTGTTTAGCTGTTACATGTTATTATCTTTTATTATATTATAGTTTTTTTTTTAATTCAAACAGTGAGTGTTTATCTGTTTACCTTGATATTATATTATATTTTTATTTATTTTTCACTCAAACAGAAAATGTTTAGCTGTTATCATATTTTATGATATTATCTTTTTCATTTATTTCCTATTCAAACAGGAAGTGTTTATCTGATACATGTTATTATATTTAATTACCTTTGTATTTATTTTTCATTCAAACACAAAGTGTTTACCTGTTGCTTGATATCATATGTTATATTCTATTACATTCATTCATTCATTCATCTTCTACCGCTTTATCCGATCTTCACTCGGGTCACGGGGAGCCTGTGTCTATCTCAGGCGTCTATGGGCATTAAGGCAGGATACACCCTGGATGGAATGCCAACCCATCATAGGACACACACACACACACACACACATTCACACACACACACACATTCACACACACATTCATACACTAGGGACAATTTTTCCAAGGTGCCTAATCAACCTACCGTGCATGTTTTTGGACCGGTGGAGGAAACCGGAGAACCCGGAGAAAAAAAACCCCTGAGGCACGGGGAGAACATGCACAAACTCCACACACACATGGCCGAGACGGGAATCAAACCCGGACCCTGGTGGTGTGAGGCGAACGTGCTAACCACTACGCCACCGTGCCCCTGTTCTATTACATTATATTTTTTATTTCTTTTTCATTCCAACATTAAGTGTTTCGTTACTTGATGTTATATTTTTATTTATTTTTTGATTAAAAAAGGAAGTGTTTATCTGATACATGATCGTATAGAAAGTAACATTTTACATTATTATACTTTTTATATTACTATTTAAGTTTTATAATATTTTATACAATTATATTTTCTATAAAATTGAATATTTTATTCAATTGTTTTATTGTTTTATATATAATATTTACTCAAGTAGGCACTTTTTATGTTTATTATTATTATGAATAATATTAATAAAAAATAAACAATAATAATAATAATAATAAGAATAAGAATAATAATAATAATAATAATGTTCATTAAAACCATCTTGTACCAGAAACAAAGTGCGGCCGCGGCATCAACTTGGTCGCACAGCTGTACAGGATATGATGCGATCACACAGAGTGGGCGGAGCTACAGCCTTATTTTAATAAAGATCGGACGCGCCGCTGATTGCAGGACGAAATGCGTCTCCTATAAAAAAAACCCCCGAGGACTATTTCTGTCCTCACGTGGCAGAGACACGTTTACTCCTCCTGCACTCGTCCTCCTGCTCTCTTCCACATTCTCCCCATCACTAACTCCCTTTTCTCCCTCTCTCTCTCTCCATCTCTTCACTGCTCCATTCCATAATCTCTTCTCTCCATCCCTTCTTCATCTGTCATCTTTCTTTCTATATCTCACTCTTATCAGTCTCTCATTTCTCCCCCCCTCTTTCCCCTCTATCTCTTCTTCGCTCCCTCGCTCGTGTGCCAGCTGTCAGGGGAGCAGTGATGTGTGGCGAGAGCGGGGCATGAGGAGAATACGAGCAAAGCCGAGCTAATGAGCCGAGCGCGCAGCGTCAGAGCGACGGAGAGAGGGAGAGAGAGAGAGAGAGAGAGAGAGAGAGATGGACAGATTGAAAGAGGGTAGAAAAGGACACGAGGAAAATAAAAGATGGGGAGAAAGAAAGAGTGGTGTATAGATGAACTTACAGAAAGAGAGAGAGAGAGAGAGAGAGAGAGACAGAGAGAGAGAGAGATGGACAGATTGAAAGAGGGTAGAAAAGGACACAAGGAAAATAAAAGATGGGGAGAAAGAATGAGTGAATAAATTAACTGACAAAGAGAGAGAGAGAGAAAGAGTGAATGAGAGAGAGAAAGAGAGAGGAAAAAAGGAGGAGCCAAAATAGAGAAAGATAATAATGGATGGAATGATAGAAACGGATGGACAAACTGACAGAAGGAGAGAGGGTGAAAGGGATTAATGGAGAAACAAGAGAAAAGAGAGAGAGAGACGGGGCAGAAATGACGGCAAGACAGAAATGAAAGAAAGAAAGAGTGGTGTATAGATGTACTGACAGAAAGAGAGAGAGAGAAACAGAGAGAGAGACTGAGAGAGAGAGAGATGGACAGATTGAAAGAGGATAGAAAAGGACACAAGGAAAATAAAAGATGGCGAGAAAGAATGAGTGTATAAATGAACTGACAAAGAAAGAGAGAGTGAAAGAGTGAATGAGAGAAACGGAAAGAAAAAAGAGAGAGAGAGGGAGAGAGAGAGAGATGGACAAACTGAAAGAGGGTACAAAAGAACATAACGAAAAGAAAAGTGAGTGAGAGACGGAATACAGAAAAAGGGATGAAAAAAGGAAATGATAAATAACAAATGGATAGAATGATAGAAACATATGGACAAACTGACAGAAGGAAAGAGGGTGAAAGAGATCAAAGGAGGAAGAGAAAAAGAGGCAGAAAAAGGGAGGAGCGACGTCAAGAAAGATAGAGAACAAAAACAAAAAAGAGAACGGGGTGAAAGAGATGAGATGGGGTAGACGGAAAAAGAGAAAGGCGACAGAACAGCAAAAATGGAAGAGATGGCAGGAAAGAGAAATGCTAGAAATAGAAAGAGAGAGAGAGAGCGCGAGCGAGAGATTGACAAATTGAAAGAGGGTAGAAAGGGACACAAGAAAAAATAAAAGATGGCAAACTGACAGAAAAGAGTGTGAGAGAGAGAGAGAGAGAATAAAGAAAAATGGAAAAAAAAAAAAAAAAAAAGATAAGATAACAAATGGATAGAATGAAAAAAAACATATGGACAAACTGACAGAAAAAGAGGAAAAGAAAAAGAGGCAAAAAATGGGGAAAAAACAGAAGAGACGACAAGAAAGGGAAAAAGAGAGATAGAAGAGATATGATGGGTCAGAAGGAAAAAGAGAAAGGCGACAGAACACAGAACAAAAATGGGAGGAAAGAGAAATGGAAAGAGAGAGCGAGATGAGATTGACAGAGGAAAAGAGATACAGAGAGGAACGGAGAGAACAAGACAGAAAAGAAAAGATGGCAAGTAAGAGAAAAGGAAAGAGAAGCAGATGGAAAGAGAGAAAGTGAGAAGAAAAGATGGCAAATAAAAAAGAGACAACAATAAAAAAAAGGAGGAGAGGGCAAGAAGGTGAAATGTAAAGAGCGGTATAAACAGAAAGAGATAGAAAGAGAGAGCGAGAGATGCACATATATACAAACTGAGAGAAACAAGAGAGACAAAGAGACGGAACACGAAAGACGGCAAGACAGAAATGGAAGGAACAACGAGAGAGAGAGAGAGGTTAAAAAAAGACAAAGAGAGGAACAGGAGAAGAGAGAAAGAGACAGAACAGGATAAAATGGATGAGATGGCAAGAGAGAGGGATAGAAAGAAAGAGCGCTCTG
>JACRUU010000021.1:2362634-2377634 GCA_030449085.1 Kryptopterus vitreolus
AATTTTCCAAGGTGCCAAACAACCTACCGTGCATGTTTTTGGACCGGGGGAGGAAACCGGAGAACCCGGAGAAAAACCCCCTGAGGCACGGGGAGAACATGCACAAACTCCACACACACATGGCCGAGACAGGAATCAAACCCCCGACCCCCCGTCTCTAATAATTAATTATTATGTATTTTATTTATTTATCTATTTCTTATTTGTATTATTATTATTTCTTCTACGATTCGGTAACTTTTAAAGGCGCTATATTAAAATAAATATTATCATTATTATCACCATCATTATTATTATGGTTATTAATATTACGTGTTATCCTTATTGTTATTATTATTATTATTATAGAAGGCTCCCAGGGTCAGTCAGCCCCACTGTTTGTTGCGCCAATAAAACAGCAGTCTGTAAAACCCCATGTGTGTGTGTGTGTGTGTGTGTCTGAGAATTGGCATAAATCACTAAACAAACAAACAAACAAACAAACAAACAAACAAACAAATCGCTATGTCTGTACGAACGGTACGAGTGTGTGATGTTCGCTTTAAAGCGCAGAAAGATAAAGAGATGTTTAATTCATGAGGCGACACATGTCCGTTTACACACTCACACACACACACACACACACACACACACACACACACACACACACACACACACTTTTGTCCTCAGAGCCAGATGTTTCACAATGACTCTGAGCTTAAAGAACTGTATTTTAAATCTTTACATACACACACACACACACACACACACACTATGGTGCATGTAAGAAAGGTGTGTGTGTGTGAGTGTGTGTGTGTGTGTGTTTTTGCCCACACCACACCCAAGCAATGGCCACTTGATCCAGCGCATGGATTCCCGCCTGGTAAATCCAGTAAACATTATCATTAGTGATCCTCAAGGTTCGCTGCTGAGCCCCATTTTTCACTTATGAATAAAAGAAAAAAAGGCCCGTTATAACCTTCAGTGTAAAATTACATCATCTCGCATCATTCAGGGGCCGTCCTCGGGGGTCCTGACGGAGACGCGGCGAAACGAGAACCAGCGCGTCCTCATTAGGGATGCGGAAAGACAGCTGTTGATGAAACTAGCCGCTAACTCTCCACGGAGACATCAAACTCTCCACGAATATTATCATTCGGAGCTCAGTCGTGTGATGTGAAGGTCTCCAGCGCTCCGTCGGAGCACCATCAGAGCTCCGTCTCGCAGGGGAGGAAATGAAAGATCTCAATCATCCGCATAAATGAAAGACTACAGACTGGGATCGTTCAGATAGATAGATATATATATATATAAATACGCTGGTGATAGCCATCACTCTGAAATGTGCGCCAGGCCTCACTGTGGAGCTCTGCAACAGGCCATATCTCTGACAAAAGGGGCCATGTGATGGCACACTGCATCAGATGTTGTCAACTGCGATAGGCCTCAGGGTGGAGCTTCGTGAAAAAAAAAATAGTTCGGAAAATTAATGACGGGCTTCTGTCAAAGCGCTATTTGGGATTTGTGTGAGGAGTCTTGGGGGGGCGAGGGAGGGGGGGTTGGGACGGGACTTCATGCCATAGGGCTCAGTGAAAGTATTCAGCCGGAAATAAATGATGGTGTTGGTGTCCTCATTCCGAATTAGGTAACGAGTCTCATGGCGGAGCTCCGCCACAGGCCACAGTGTGCGAGTTCTGTGACTCGTCCTTAATTAAACGACAGGTCATAGCTCGCATTCTGAGCTTAGTTGGACTCTTGACGTAGGCCTCAGGGTGGAGCTCTGTGAAAGGACTCGTTGGGAAATAAACGATGGCGTCGTTTTTGCAGCACAAATTCCGACTTACGGGAAAAAATCTTATAGTCATGCTTGGCCATAGGCCTCAGGGTGGAGCTCGGTGAAAGGACTCATTCGGTAATAAATGATGGGATTCTGTCACAGCCGTCGTTCAGCGTTATGTAATGAGTCTCGTGGTGGAGCTCTGTAACAAGCCATTAATAATAAATCGTCGGGCTCATTGTGCAGCTCCGTTAAAGGACTAAATGATGGGTTTTTCTGTCACAGCCCTCAGACTGAGTTACGCAATAAGTCTCACGGTGGAGCTCTGCCACGTTCCTCTCAGTGATTCTCTGTGAAAGGGAATTATACTGAATTATGCTCCGTCATAGGCCTCAGGGTGGAGCTCTGTGAAAAGACTCATTCCGAAATAAGTGATGGAGTCTGACTCAGCCTTCATTTATGGAGCTACGAGCCAAACGGTGGAGCTCTGCCGATGGTCTGACTCCTTCTTAACGATATAATAGTGGTGGAAGACTAAATAATGGTGGTGGAAGAAAAACCGTGGGCCTCACGGTAGAGCTCTGTAGCCAACCTTCATTACAATGACGGGTTTAATGCCGGAGCTCTGGAAAGAGCGATCATTGTGAAACATCGTTATGGAGGAGATACACTTCACTCGCACTAATCTCCACACGAGTGTCCACCAATTAGAGTAGGCTTCCACAACAAGCGGTTTCACATGGGCACATGGGCCTCATGGTGGAGCTCCTCAACAGGCCTCATTTTTTTCCCCGAAGCCTCTTTCTTAACTTCATACGAAAAAAATGGCTTTCTGAGATCAGCAATGCTGAAGCTCCACAAGGTGACAGGATGGGCCTCATAATGGAGCTCCGCAGCATGACTCATTGTTGAATATGCCGATGACCAATGTCTCATGCTAAAATGAGTCTCACAAAAACCTCGCTTTGTCTTACACAATAAGCCTTACATGGTGCAACTTCATACGAGGCCCATTGTGAAGCTGCACCACAGGGCCCATTATGGTTCTGTATCTCCACCATGAAACACATGAAGGCAAATGAGGGAACTCTCTCGCTCTCTCACACACAACTTTCAGACTCAAGTGTGTGTGTGTGTGTGTGTGTGTGTGTGCACTTACAGGTAATGCAGGTCAGCAATGCACGTGTGCAGAGGTCAGTGTGTCGTCTCCATCGCTCTGAAACTCGCTCACACACAGCAGGTACCACGATCTCCGCCGCCACGAAGAACTGAACAGCAAACGTCACAAACACGCCGAACGAGTAGAGGACCTTCACCAGGAGGTTAGACCTGCAACCAAACACACACACACACACACACACACTCTAGCTCCTCTAGCAAAACTCATTTAAGAACCTTTGACGAGGATTTGACGGAAGTCTCCGGGTTACCACGTGTCATGCGGCAGATTGAGGGTGATGCTCCCTTTAATGTCGTCGCCAAAGCAGAGGTAGCCGAGCGTCGCCAGGGTTACGTAGAGGACAATGACAATGCCCATGGAGACATCGAGAGCGCAGGGGAAGCGCTTTGGCTCACGCATCTGGTTTTCTACAGGAAGAACCTGAACAGGTGGACATACACACACACACACACACACACACACACACACACACACACACTGATAAAAGTGTGCTAAAACAATAGTCTAATAATTGCCATGGGTTGTTGCAGGGCTTTAGGAACAGGATCTCGTGCAACCCTACTACACTAAACTCAAAGCAATGACTGGTCTCATGGTGGAGCTCCATACCAGGCCTCATGTATATAATAAAAAAACAGAGGTGGCAGATCTTAGACTGAAATAAATTGAAATAAATAATGGGGCATGTGGTGGAGCTCCATGATAGGCCTTATACTGAGCATAAATGATGGGGCTTGTGGATGGAGCTCAGTATAAGGCCTATCATGGAGCTCCAGCATATGCCCCATTATTTAGCTCCATGATAGGCCTTATACTAAGCTTAAATGATGGGGCTTGTGGACGGAATTGAGCTCAGTATTAGGCATAACATTTAAGCTCAGTATAAGGCCTATCATGTAGCTCCACCACCAGCCCAATCATTTAAGCTCAGTATAAAGCCTATCATAGAGCTCCACCACATGCCCCATTTAAGCTTAGTAGGCCTATCATTGAGCTAAATACTGGGGCATGTGGTGGAGCTCCATGATAGGCCCCATACTGAGCTTAAATGATGGGTATGTGACGGAGCTCCATGATAGGCCTTTTACTGCGCTTAAATGATGGGGCTTATGGTGGAGCTCCATGGTAGGCCTCATTATAGACTTAAAAACTGCCACTAAATGATTAACCTCTTGACCTCTGTGACTGTCGTCATGCTGAGCTAAATCATGAGCTACATGTTGGAGCTCCATGTCAAGGCCCAGTGCTGTAATAAACATCACTGGGCTTGTGGTGAAGCTCCATGACAGGCCTCATAGTGAATGTAAAGTTGAGTTCAGTCTATGCAGCTCTGTTACACATGTTGGACCTGATAGTGCAGCTCGGTCACAATCCCCATACCAAGCCTTGTGGTGGAGCTCCATGACAGGCCTCTTTATGAACTAATAGGTGACAGGTCTTATACCTGATGAACCTCATGACCGCTGCTTTGTCACAGAATTCATAAAGAGCTTAATCGTGTTAAAGCTTGCATTGAACAAATACTGGGGGGGGGAGGGGGGTGCTGGTGGTCGAGCTCCACGACAGAGCTCAATGACATGTCACAGTTTTTATACTGAGCCTTGTGGTGGAGCTTCACAGTGGGTCTTGAGATAATGATGGGGCTCATGGTAGAGCTCTGCTTTACGTGTTAAAGTCAATGTGCTCAATGACAAGCTATAATTCTCTCGCTCTCTCTCTCTCACACACACACACACACACACACACACACACACACACACACACACACACTCACCACTCCGATCCCTTCGAAGGCAAAAATAGCAGTTCCGAAAAAGAAAGGGAATTTATTCCATGTGGAGACGTATGGAAGCTGCCTGGGGTCACCGACGTCCTACACACACACACACACACACACACACACACACACATTATATGTATTACACTTTATATACAGTACTTTCAAATGTCCAGACACACTGCACACACACACACATACACACACACACACACACACACACACACACACACACACACACACATTATATGCATTACACTTTATATACAGTACATTCAAATGTCTAGACACACTACAATACACACACACACACACACACACACACACACACACACGTCGAAGCGTACACACTCACGGTGAGGATGTAGGTGAAGATGAGCGTGAGGCTGGCGGCCATTGCGAGGTTGGCTGCAGCACACAGAGGTGCCATGTTGCTCAGGTCCCGGATGAATGTCAGAAGGATGAGGAAGGGCAGGAGGAGGAGCATGTACGCACGCTGGTCCAGCCCCGTCTCAGCCGGGGAGACGTCAGAGACTCCGCCCCCTCCTGAGGTGTTCGAGTGAAACGCCAAAACTGCGTCCGGCGATGAGGAAGAGGAGTTAATGTAGTGCCCCTCGACCACCTACACACACACACACACACACACACACACACACACACACACACACACACACAATATTCACCCAACGGCATTAAACACCCCATTAAAGTCTAATGTGAAGATCCACCACAAGGCTCAGCAGGAAGACAGAGCTCCACCGTGAGGCCCAACATCTGACAGAGCTGCACTACTTTTTCATCACCGTGGAGCTCCACCACAATCCCCATCCTTTAGCTCAATATAAGGCCCATCGCGGAGCTCCGCTATAGGACCCCCATCCCCCTGCTAAAAGATGCTACGAGATGCAAAAGCCTTCAGATTGGGTGTTTAATGACGGACGAGCCTCGGAATTCCGCACCTGCTTGATGTTCTCCGCCAGGAACACGAAGTACACGCTGCAGAAACCCAGCTGGGTCAGAACCAGGAAGAAGTTCACCAGCATCCTGGAGGAGAAGAGAAGAGAAGAGAAGAGAAGAGGATAATCGTTCGCTAATCGTTCGCATCATAATGTAATAATCGTCGGCGCGCCTCACCTGCCGAACCCGGCGCCTCTCCTCAGGCAGTGGGAGGAGCTTGTCTCCATGGCAACCGCCACCGTTTCGCTATAGCTCAGAGGTGACTTCTTTAACCTGAGGCAGAGATGGAAGTGAGGATTATGAATACCTATGTGTACACACACACACACACACACACACACTCTGACCTCTCACTCAGCTGGTGGCTGCAGTTCACCAGGATGTGCATGCAGTGAACACACACCACGCCCATCAACACCAAACACACCGGACCCAACTACGGAGCAACGAAAGAGTATCACAGAGGAATATTCATTAAGGGACGATAATATAACGCTGCTGCTGCTGCGCCACATGCCGCGGAACGCCACTCACCAGTATCCCGGCGTTCCTCAGCGCCAGCGGCAATCCCAGCAGCCCCGTGCCGATGTTCCCTTTTAACAAATGAAGCAACGTCTGAGCAAAACTGACGAAGGAAGAAGGAGAAAAGTGCATTATTTATGTGAAGTTCGGCTCCTGCGAGCGCTTCCCCCTTATTAAACGCCGTCGTCCTCCTCCTCCTCCTCGCGTGCCCGGGAACGTGTTTCACACGCAGGCGGCTTTTTTAGGTCACTTTAGAGGATGCGAGACAATTTCTGAGCTCGTTGTTTCCGTCTCCTTGAGGAATATTAATGCGCTTATCTTATGGCGTGAGGAATCAGGTCAGAACGTCCTGGTACAGAAAAACAAACTGTGTATTGTGTCTAAGGCATAGTGTGTAGTGTAGTACACTACTACTATCTATATATATATATATATATATATAATATATATAGATATATATATATATATATATATATATATATATATATATATATATATATATATATATATATATATATATATATATATAAAGAAAAGGGGCACTGTGGTTTAGTGGTTAGCACGTTTGCCTCACACCACCAGGGTCCGGGTTCGATTCCCGTCTCGGCCATGTGTGTGTGGAGTTTTTGCATGTTCTCCCCGTGCCTCAGGGTTGAGGTTTTTTCTCCGGGTTCTCCGGTTTCCTCCCCCGGTCCAAAAACATGCACGGTAGGTTGATTGGCACCTTGGAAAATTGTCCCTAGTGTATGAATGTGTGTGTGAGTGTGTGTGTGTGTGTGTGTGCCCTGCGATGGGTTGGCATTCCATCCAGGGTGTATCCTGCCTTAATGCCCATAGACGCCTGAGATAGGACACAGACTCCCCGTGACCCGAGGGAAGATCGGATAGCGGTATAAAGCGCTAGAAGATGAATGAATAGTATAACTTTTCAGTGACTTTATAAAAGTAAAGTAACTGATCACTTTTAGTTGTTTTTTGATGACTTTCATTCGTCCACTAGGTGGCGCTTTAAGTTACCGTTCTAAGAAAAGAAAAAGTTTCAAACCCTCAAAATGTTGCAGCAGAAAGTCAATCATTCGATTCAAAGTCAGGTGAAAAATCATGCCGTCGTCTAAAGGACGGAATATAAAAGAGGTGAACAAATCACCGATATAAAAAAACAAACAAAAAAACAACAGCAACGTGCATCCACTCACACGCTTCCTAAATTTCCCCGAATTACACCTACTAGCTGCACATTCACAACAGGTACGATCTCCTCACTATATTAGCGTATATTAGCGTACGGAACCTTACGCAAGCGCATCGCATTCCCAAATCCGTATTACTGCAATAAAGCGCATTTTTACTGAACGCAATAAAGCGCTTCCGTATAACCTAAACACCGTATCACCAGTTTATATGGAAAAGCAACCGGAACACAATTCTTAAAGGAGCCACGTCCCATATTTTACACTTCAAACCAACACTAAACAAAGTAACATTGACAAGAAATTAATATTAAAAGAATCATTTCTAAAGTAAAGTAAAGGAGAGAGATTTTGAGCGAAATGTATATAATTATAACATCTCTGTTACAGTTTATTAGAAACATGAAAAGAATTCATTTAGGGTACATTGGGTAAAAAAAAAAAAAAAAATATATATATATATATATATATATATATATATATATATATATATCCCAGCTTGTTTTTTGTTTGGAAGCTGGGGTCAGATATGGCGCCCCCTAGAGCACAAATGGTTAAGGTCCTTGCTCAAGGCTGGCAGTTTGGCGATACCGGGGTTCGAACCACCGGCCTTAAGCACTGAGCTACACCGCTCCCTCCCCCATATATGTGCACTTTACAATATAACACAGTGGGAGGGTATAACACCGCGAGGGTTCGAATCCCTACTCACGTGATGCCGTGCGGCTGTCGCTCGGCGTCGCTCTCCTCGTCCGAGTTCTCGTCTCGTCCCGCCTCGTCCATCAGCGGGGTCATCATCTCCATGTCTGCTTAATGATCGAGCAGGAGGTACAGCATAAAAAATGTAAAATAAATAAAAAAACATACAAGCTTGTGGCGTATTTCCTGTGTTTACTATAAAGCTGAAACATTTACATGTGCATGAACCCAAAACACCATTAATACCCAGTCGAAGTCGTCGGAATGCGGGCAAAACAAAAAACCTCGACACTGTAAATTCACTACACACAGCGCTGCGTGTCGAAGTCCCTATATAGTGTTCACTACTACAGAGACATGGACCGGCCCTTGGTTCTCTTCAAAGGGTGTTAAATCATATCGGAGGGGAAGGGGGGCACTTCGCAGAGGGGTCCTGGAGTGCACAGAAACTCCCCTCGAACCCAAGTGCCATAGATTTAAGATCTAGGGGCCTTTCTCAAGGGCCCGGGAATGTCAGATTGGCAGAATTGGCCCAAGATCAGTAACTTTTCCAATGTTTAAAAATAAATAAATAAATTTTTTAAAAAGAGGCCCCTAGCACACTTTACCTAATCGCTGCTCCATCTTCATAAGTCCACGGTGAGAGTGGGCGTGGCCTCAGCAAGTCTAGATCGCTTCGACGCGTTGGCATTCATAGACGTGCGATTGAGCGTGAACACACACACACACACACAAACACAAAATCGCGCGAACGCACGCACACACACACACACACACACACACACACACACACACACACACACACAGACACACACACACACACACGGAGACGTGAAAATTTTGTTTTAAAGCGAGATCAGATCATTAACGCGCGCGACGCCGGTGTTGACGTGGACGCGGCCTGAGCGCGCGTCCTGAAAAGGTGCTCGTGCCCACCCTCGCCCGAGCACGCCAGATCTCGTGATATTTTCCTGCGTGTGTGTGTGTGTGTGTGTGTGTGTGTGTGTGTGTGTGTGTATCCGTGTTCACGGAGCTGTTCCGCCTCGCGCACGGGCATCGCCGACGGAATCCGACGGTGCGAAACGTCACCGGCATTCCGCGGAGGGAGGGAGGGAGAGAGGGAGGGATGGAGGGAGGGAGAGAGGGATGGACGGAGGGAGGAACGCTGAAAGCGCCTCTTAAAGGAGCCGCGCGTTACGACGCCGCGTGACGTGTCACATCGCTTTCGAAAGGATGTTGGGTGCACGTGCGAGGTCAAAACAAAACACAAACAAAAACAACAACAACGCAGCGCAATGCAAAATCTGCGTTGGATGCATGCATGAATACTGCAGTGCAATGATGCCTTCATCCATCCATGCACCAAACAACACCAGGGTTACATGAAGTCTATACTATATTAATACTAAACATATTCAACTTAGAGAACGCAGTGAGAAGATTGAATCATTTTAGTGATTTGATTCTTTGAATCCTATTCAAATTGCGTGTTTTTTTTTATATGTTGTTTAGTTTATTTCGTTCATTTTATAGCGTATATGGAGGTCACGTGATAGCAGACTAGAAGAGTCTTTCTGTACTACGGAGATTTCGCGATGCTTTGTTCGTGGAGTCACTTCTCGAGTCGACTCGTTCCTCTGAGTCATATTAAAGACTCGTTCAAAATGAATGAATTATTTTTTTTTGATTTTTATTTTTTTAAATGACCCATTAGTAAGATTGGAGGGTCACAATGTGACACAACTGGGCCCTTGAGAAAGGCCCTTAACCCTCATGAAAACCACTGTATAACTTTTTGTTGACGCAACATACATAAACGGAGAAATCAGGATGAACTCACACAGGGACTCGGTTACTTTATCAACACTTTTTAATTTGATTAAGGCACGTTGTTGCTGAAGGATCTCACAGCTACTCTGAGTGTGTGTGTGTGTGTGTGTGTGTGTGTGTGTGTGTGGTGCTGTGAACATGAATAGACATAGTCTTAGTCCACTTAGTCCATACACACTACTGATTAAGGCACACTGATTTGACATTTGGTGATTAGGTCCACTCATGTGCAGAAATAAAAGCAAATAAAAACTACAAATACAAAAAAATAATCTGTAAGGAAAATGCTGCACAATTGTCGTTATAGTAGTAAGAACGGTTATTAGTTTGACGTTGTGCGACGTACGTAACGACTTTACGCACGCTGTGGAACGTCGGTTCAAAACCAAACCAAACCTGCACCTTTTCTTCGGTTCCCCACTTGCGATTAAGACTGATCTGAGGCCAAAATTAAACACTGGTCTTGTCATATTTGACCAAATAGAGAAGTAAATACGTTTAACGAAGATAAATAAAGCGCGAAGGCCGTCCCCAGGTATCTTTGGTGTCACTTGTGTAGGTGTGTATCTGGTACAGCGGGCATTCGTCTGAGAAACCTAAGCGTATATAGATTTTTAACGAGGAATAGAGCGACTGGTTGGCGTTTAACTATTTGGAGAAATGACGTTTTTATAGGCCGCAAACGACTTGCATAGAAAAAAAAACTAAATTTTTTTTATTATCATTATTAACCGGATAATCATTATTAAAAATAAATTAAAATCGCCATCTTATAGATGATTACTGAAGGATGGGACAAATTCGGGATCCTGTAATTGGATTGTGTTCTAGATGTTGCATCACGCATGCGCAGTATCGAATCATTGAATCGCAGTTGTTTGTCGTTGACGTTAAAAAAAAAAACACCGCAATACAAACATTTAAACCCATAATCCAGCGCATGCGCGATCAACCCCCCCCCCCTCATCCCCGAGACGTGCAACGTCGTCCACAGCTTTTACAAACTTGCAATGAGGACACGCTCCAGCAGAGGGCGCTGTGTCTCAACACGACCGCTTACGGTTCATTCAAACTGCAGCGTGGCTGAAAATCTATTAATCAATTATTTAAAATTATTATTATTATTTATAGCAAACACGTATAAATTTGAGATGTTAATTAACAAGAGTGTCAGAGTTTATAGGTCTTGTGCACTTTGGATTGCTGGTCATATATCTAGTGCAACAAATGTCCATGAAAAAACAAACAAACAAACAAACAAACAAACAAACATCCTCCTTCATTGATAGTGTTTGCTTACGAACATAACAAACCCCTTACACGTCACCCGCGTCCCAAAACGGCTTTAAAATACCTCCTGTTTAATACGACTTTAATAATACGACGTTTAAACTCGTGTCAAGATTGTAAATTCACGCCAATGATAATAAAATAAAACTTTGTAACGGGTAACAAAATACTTGTGTTTAAAATCACAAAGAATGCGAACTCGTCAAGTAAGTGATTAGCGTTTGGGACACGGGCAGAAAAAAAACAATTATATATATATATATATATATATATATATATATATATATATATAGTAGCTTAGATGTAATTTTAAAATATTCTGTAAACGCTGTTAAGTCACAGAGCGAATGTTTGTTCGTTTTGGCAGCTCGTTGAACTCGTTAAGTGTAATTAATCAAGTGTACGATTAATACTGTGTGTGTGTGTGTGTGTGTGTGTGTGTGTGTTTTGAAGTTTGTCCCTGACGTCGGGAACCTTCGTCAAATCCTGATTCCTGCTCGCTTTGGCACGAAAGCGAAACCTCGTAAAACGCGGCACGAGGCCGACATGGGGGGGGGGGTTTGCGGAGACAAAGAAACGGTCGCGTGACGGATGAACGAGCCGGATCTACTTGATACATGTTTGCTGAAAATGGCGTCCAGGCGGTTGGAGTTTTGGTTTTGCGGCTGTGGAGAATTCCAAATCGTCCCAGTCCTGTTTTTAAATGCGTCCTTCAGTCAAAGTCCTGCAACACCGTCCCCAGTGAGAGGGAGCACCCGGTGTATCGCTTTGACGAGTTTAAAAACAGGACTGGGACGCAGCGTTCATGGCGGAGGGAGAAGGTGGCTACTGGATGGCCCCGGGTCGCGTGGCGACGTAGACGAAGAGGACGATGAGGAGGGTGAGGACGGCGAGCGTGGGCAGGACGATGGTGGCCACCTGCTCCCGCGCCTCCTGCATGGCCTGCTTCCTCTCCTTCTTATCCTTCCACGACTCCTTCTTCGGCTTGCCCTTCAGCTGACGCATGGCATCCGCGACTCGCTCGTGCTCAGAGACGTTCTACGGCGTGAGCCGGCTCGGTAACCTTCCGCAAAACAAAAAATGAAGAAGCATGAAACATAAAACATCATATAGAGCTGTAGGATAGTGCATTTTGAATAATGTTTGCATATCATTAGCATACTCATACATATGCAACAGGCTGGATCATTTTTGTGTGTATGTGTGTGTGTGTGTGTGTGTGTGTGTTCCATTACCGTCTCCCCTTTGCATTTACATCCCTTCTAGAAATTTCCTGTAGTCATGGCAACTGTGCAAAGATCAGCATTGGTAACACACACACACACACACACACCAGTCCAAACCCATTTCCACACCACCCATCCTGGGAAACAGGAAGTGGGTGTAAATATTGCTAGTTCCTTTGGATGTTCCCAGAGTGATACGGCTCATTTACTTGCAGATCTGGTGTACATTTGTACATTATGTTGAAAGGAATCTCCAGTCTTTGAAGACAGAGGCGTTTCGGATCGTAAATATAGCGAACACAAAAAGATATTGCAGTATAGGAGGAATAAAGCGCAAAAAAAAACAAAACAAACGAGGCTTTTGCTTGTTAGGTGTCATTTTTTTCCATCCATCCAACGTTGTTTAGAAAAATTGGCCTGGTGTATAACACAGTGGGATACAGCGAAAAGAATTAAGGGCCTCTCTCAGGGGCCCAACAAGGGAAGTTGACCGTCCAATCAGCAATCTTGACCCAGTATTTTCCCGGAGTGTGTGTGTGTGTGTGTGTGTATATACTATATATATATATATATATATATATATATATATATATATATATATATATATATATATATATATATACACACACAAGTGCATTATTCGAGCGACGTAAGACGAGTAGTGCTGAAAAGAGTCGTATCGGCGACGCGCATGCGCACTGCTCTCAGCGGTCATTCTTGTGTCTAAACAAAGTGACCCCAGAGTTTCTCCGAATTTGTTTGTTTGTTTGTTTTTGGAGGGGGTGTTTATTGATAACACTCGAGGGAAAAGTACTTTTCAAGTCCAAGTTTTCCCATAAAAAAAAATATGGAAGAGAAATGTGCACAATAAAGTTTATTCGGAGTTTAGCGCGACTGTTAACCAATCAAAACACATTTTGGGGGCAAATATAAATATATATACATATATATATACATTATTTACAAGTGGAACGATTTTTTTTTTTTTACCCAACAAATTTCACTCCGCCACAAACATCATAACGTGTCAAGTTTTTAACTCGGGGAGTTTCGATTCGTGTCCTGAATCACTGCGCGCTCCCTACACAAGGCCACTCGGAAGTGCGTGGGTGAAGCAGACGGAGTGAGCCACTACCTAGGGCGCTTCGAGTACAACAAGGGGATATTTAGGATTCTGCCTATGTCTTTACTGCCATGTCTCTACTAAACTGACCTTCTCCTCTACTCCGGTCTCTCTTCTTCTGTTCTCTTTTACTCCGGTCTCTCTTCTTCCTGTTTCTCTTCTACTCCGGTCTCTCTTCTTCCTGTTCTCTTTTACTCCGGTCTCTCTCTTCTACTCTCTCTTCTTCCTGTTCTCTTCTACTCCGGTCTCTCTTCTACCTGTTCTCTTCTACTCCGGTCTCTCTTCTACTCCGGTCTCTCTTCTACTCCGGTCTCTCTTCTACCTGTTCTCTTCTACTCCGGTCTCTCTTCTACCTGTTCCCTTCTGCCCCGGTCTCTCTGTCTCTCTCCGGTCTCTCTCTTCTACTCCGGTCTCTCTTCTCCGGTTCTCTTCTCTCTCTCCTGTTCTCTTCTACTCCGGTCTCTCTTCTACCTGTTCCCTTCCTCCGGTTCCCTTCTACTCCGGTCTCTCTCTGTTCTCTTCTACTCCGGTCTCTCTTCTACCTGTTCCCTTCTGCCCCGGTCTCTCTTCTACTCCGGTCTCTCTTCCTGTTCTCTTCTACTCCGGTCTCTCTTCTACCTGTTCCCTTCTACTCCGGTCTCTCTCTTCTACTCCGGTCTCTCTTCTACCTGTTCCCTTCTGCCCCGGTCTCCTCTGCAGTATGGCGTGTTCCCGTTCCACTGGATGTCCGGTTACAGCGCGCGCACTCCGGCTTACCTCTCGCGGCGCGGTGACTTGCCCCGGTGTGTCACGCGCTGACGCGCCTCTCGGGGCCCCCTCTCTCTTTCCGTCTGTTCTGCGCGTGCGTGTATGCGTTCATGCGTGTTGAAGTTCTTCACCCGGTAAATGAAAGTGTCGCTTTCTTTCTTTCCTTCTTTCTTTCTTTCTTTCTTTCTTTCTTCTTTCTTTCTTTCTTTCTTTCCTTCTTTCTTTCTTTCTTTCTTTCTTTCTTTCTTTCTTTCTTTTTTCTTTGCCCTGCGTGGCTCGTGCGCCGCTCTCACCGGGTTTACGTGGCAGCACACGGGCTCGAGCGCCGCGGAGAGGAGGAGCGAGATATAGGCGGGGAGCCGGGAAGTGCGGCGCGAGCGCGGGCGCGCGCGCGTACTGCCGCCTTGATCAATAATAATAATAATAACAACAACAATAATGATGATGATGATGATGATGATGATTGACGATATTAATAATCGGTAAAAAGATATAAATGCATTTCATAACAACGATATATAAATACAAAATTTCCTCCCAAATTAATATGAAGACGTTTTTTTCTGCTTTATATATTTGTTTACTGCTTTATATATTTGTTTTTCATTTGATTCTACTGATCTTCCTTTATTTACATTTAATTATCATTTATGTTTACATGCTGCATGGTCGTTAAAAAAAAACATTTCACTTTCACATGTGT
>JACRUU010000021.1:2385134-2415134 GCA_030449085.1 Kryptopterus vitreolus
TCATCCTGTTACAGTTCAACCTGTTCACCCATGTTACATGTCACCCTGTTATTTTCACCCTGTTAGTGTCATGTCACCTTTTTATTTGTTACATTGTTAATCCTGTCAATGTCCTGTTACAATTCTGTTACAACTGTTGTCAATGTCACCTGTTACTGTTACAATGTCACAATGTCAAACTGTTACAATGTCATCTTTCTTTTTATTTGTCACCCTGTTACAATGTTAACCTGTTACAGTGTCAACCTGTTACAATGTCATCCTGTTACAATGTCATCCTTTTTATTTGTCACCCTGTTACAATGTCATCCTGTTACAGTGTCACCCTGTTACCTTTTTGTTTGTCAACCTGTTACAATGTACCTGTTTCAATGTCAACCTTTTTATTTGTCACAATGTCCTGTTACAATGTCAATGTACAATGTCATCCTTTTTATTTGTCACCCTGTTACAATGTCATCCTGTTACAGTGTCAACCTGTTACAATGTCAACCTTTTTATTTGTCACCCTGTTACAATGTCATCCTGTTACAATGTAATCCTTTTTATTTGTCACCCTGTTACAGTGTCACCCTGTTACAATGTCAACCTTTTTTTGTTTGTCACCCTGTTACAATGTCATCCTGTTACAATATCATCCTTTTTATGTCACCCTGTTACCCCCCTGTTAACATATTTGTCACTGTAATCACCGTGTTACATTGTCACCCTGTTCACTCCATATCATTCGTCACCACATGCATCTTAGGGAAGTACCCATGACAGGGTCACAATGTCACCCTTTCACCCTGTTACCGTGCCATTTGTCACCATGTCACCCTGTTACCAAATCATTTGTCACCAGATGATAGAGTCACCATGCCCCCTGGGTAACCATATAACCCTGCCACCATGTCCCCCTGTTACCATGTCCCTCTGTAATCATGTCCCCCATCACCATGGGCCCCTGTAATCATGTCCCCCTGTAACCATATCACCATGCCCCCCTGTAACCATGTCCCCCTGTTACTTTGTCCCTCTGTAAACATGTCCACCATCACCATGGGCCCCTGTCACCATGTCCCCCTGTAACCATGTCCCCCTGTATCCATTACCCTCTTTCACCATATCATCCTGTTATCTTGTTATTTTGTCAATGTCGCCCTGTTACCATGTCCCCCTGCTTCAATGTCACCATGTTATTTGTCACTTTGTAACATTACAATGTTATTTATTTGTCCCGTCACCACATCAACCTACTCTCATGTCACCACATCAACCTGTCACCACGTCACATGCTATTCGTCACACTGTCTCTGTTCCTGCTAGTCTGTTGTTCTTTCTTGTCCTCTTGTGTCTCTCGTCGCCCCGGGCAACCAGTCGCTGCTGTAAGTCAGAGGTTAGTTTTACCTTTAGAGCGTCCTGCAGCTGCGCTTTCTCCTCCGTGACCGAGCGAAGAGCTGAACTCAGATCAGAGCACTGAGCTTCCAACTGATCATTCAGTGCCTGGAAAAGAATGGAAAGCCACAGTGTGTGTGTGTGTGTGTGTATATATATATATATATATGTGTGTGTGTGTGTGTGTGTGTGTGTGTGTGTGTGTGTGTGTGTGTGTGTGTGTGTGTGTGTGTGTGTGTATATACCTGAACTTTAACTGTAGCTGTTCTTATTTCTTCTCTGGCCTTGAGGAGTGTAGTGTTCTCCTGCTGCTTCTCCTGTAGAGATATTCTCACACTCTACACACACACACATACACACACACACACACACACACACACACACACACACATTTTATATTTGTTAAAAAGCTATACCCTTCAGTCCGATCTCTCTTACCTTTAACTCGGCATACAGATCTGATGCGAGAATGTCCTTCTCTTCTAAAACATAAACACATGTGTGTACACAGACACACACACACACACACACACACACACACACACATACAATATTGTGTTATATTATACACTACTCCACACTCACTTTCCCATAATCCCGTGCTGCTCACCTAACCTCTCCGTCATCTCCTGACACTCTTCCTGCAAGCTCAGTACAAGCTCCGCCTTCTCCTCAAGCTCCGCCCTCACCTCCTCTCCATGGGCTTTGAAGGCGTGGCAGTCGTCTTGAAGAAGTTTCACCTAGACGTGGTTGTTTTGGGTTTTTTTTTATCTAAATACAAATATAATAATAATAACAAAACATGCGTACGCATTTTCCGGACCTGTTCTTTCTCTCTCTCCACCTCCACTTCCAGCTCTTTTACTCTGCTCAGCAGTGTATCATGGGATTGTTCGGCCTCCAGACGAGACGCTCTCTCCCGCGCCAACTCGTCCTTTAACTGTGACAAAGGTCGTAGGTCAGAACGCAAATCCTAGATTTAGCGTACTACGCCTGGTATCTCTGGTTACGAGCGCTGACCTGGTGGAGTTTTTGACTTAGCTGAGCTTTCATCCTCTTCAGCTCGTCTGCTGCGGCGGAGACGTCCGTCTGGATCGGAAATACCATTTATTCAGAAAAGCGTAAAGGATGGTGTTACAGGATAGATGCTGTTGCCAAAAGTATTTGGACACCTGACTTGTACTCCAGGTGTACTACATAGACCACACATAGGGTTGGAAAATGGTCAAAATTGTGGAATTTTCAAGAGTGGAAAGTTTCCAATTCCATGGGAATTAATAATAAAGTCATATGAATTATCAGGAAAAGATGTTCATTTATTATAGAGATATGTTATTTATTCATTCATTCATTCATTCATCTTCTACCGCTTTATCCGATATTCCTCGGGTCACGGGGAGTCTGTGCCTATCTCAGGCGTCTATGGGCATTAAGGCAGGATACACCCTGGATGGAATGCCAACCCATCACACACACACACACACACACACACACACACACACACATTCATACACTAGGGACAATTTTCCAAGGTGCCAATCAACCTACCGTGCATGTTTTTGGACCGGAGGGAAACCGGAGAACCCGGAGAAAACCCCCCTGAGGCACGGGGAGAACATGCACAAACTCCACACACACATGACCGAGACGGGAATCGAACCCGGATCCTGGCGGTGTGAGGCGAACGTGCTAACCACTACGCCACCGTGCCCCATATGTTATTTATTATAGAGTTAATTTACTATAGAGCAAATTATATTGGAATTAGCAAGAAAATATGTGAATTAATGGGAAAATGTGGAATATATGGAAATTAACAGGAAAAGATGGGAATTAATATGAAGGTCTAGGAACAAAATGAATAAAGGATTTTATGGGAATTCGTGGTAAAACAAGGATATTAACACTAAAATATGGGAGTTAATGGGAAAATGTGGGAATTAACAGGAAAATGTGGGAATGTACAGAAAAACATATATGGAAGTTAATACGAAATTAATGAGTTTATATAAGAATTTGCGAGGAAATATGTGAATTAATGAGAAAACGTGGAATATATGGAAATTAACAGGAAAATATGCGAATTAACGTGTATATCTAGGAACGAAATGAATATGTGGAAATTAGCGGGAAAATGTGCGAATTTACAGGACACTTTGTGAACCAATGGAAATATGGAAATAAAAAGGTTTTTAATGGGAATTCATGGAAAAACAAGAGTATTAACAGGAAAATATGGGAGATAATGGGAATATATGGGAATTAACAGGAAACTGTGGGAATGTACAGAAAAACATAGGAATATATGGGATTTAAACAGGAAATTAAGGAAATTAGATAAGAATTAGCAAGAAAATGTGTGAATGAATGAGAAAATGTAGATATATATATATATATATATATATATATATATATATATATATATATATATATAAATTAACAAGAAAAGATGGGAATTAATGAATATTTATGCACTAAAGAAATTATGCGGGACTGAATGACAATATGTCGCGGAATTAGCTAGACATTTTGGGAATTAACAGGAAAATATGGCAATTAATGGGAATTTACAAAACTTCATGTTTATAAAAGGAAATTAAATATAGCTTGGGAAAAAAACTTGCAGGATAACTTTAGTTAAAACTCAAACTACACAGCACTAATGAGCGAGGCAGATCTGAGTACTTGAGAGCAGCGTGAGGCATGCAGGTGTTCCTGCAGCGTGCACGTCTTCCTCTGGGCTTCCTCTCTTTCCTGCTGCAGCTGATCCCTCAGACGCGTCGCCTCCCTGCGTGCGCATTGTTGCTGCTGTTCACACTGTTCCTGCAGAGCCACGAGCTGCTCCTGTAGACGTTCTGGAATGCACAAGCCAGCAAACATTTACTCATTCATTCATTCATCTTCTAGCACTTTATCCGATCTTCCCTCGGGTCACGGGGAGCCTGTGTCTATCTCAGGCGTCTATGGGCATTAAGGCAGGATACACCCTGGATGGAATGCCAACCCATCACAGGGCACACACACACACACACACACACACACACATTCACACACTAGGGACAATTTTCCAAGGTGCCAATCAACCTACAGTGCATGTTTTTGGACCGGGGGAGGAAACCGGAGAACCCGGAGAAAACCCCCCTGAGGCACGGGGAGAACATGCACAAACTCCACACACACATGGCCGAGACGGGAATCGAACCCGGACCCTGCCGGTGTGAGGCGAACGTTCTAACCACTAAACCACCGTGCCCCATCAGCCAGCAAACAAAAGAATTGAAATATGAATTAATATGAGACCATATGTATTAATGTATGGTATTTTCAGTATCTAGTAATATTTCATTGATTTAAAGTCTAGCGGTCTGTCGTTTTAGCCGACTTTGGAGCTCTGTTATCCTTTGGTCATAGTCTTTCGGATTTCACCTCGTCTGTTTGTCTTTTTTTCTTCTACCTGTATGAGAGGAGTTGAGATCTCTGGATGTCTCAATGCGGAAGACGCTCAGCCTCAGCGTGTGTAAGAGACTCTCGAGGCGACACACTCTCGCCACCAGAGCCTCGGGCTTCGAGCTGTCGATCAACGTCGGGTGTAGTTCGACTTCAGAGACGCGCAGCTTGGTCGCCAGATCCGCCCCCTGTCCCTCGGCCACAAGGAGGCGTCGGTGCAGTAACGAATGAGACTCAGGGAGAGAACATCCAAGTCTCGATGTCATCACAGACCTGGACATGACTGAAAACCCAATGTTTGGAGTCAAATACACACACAAGTACATTTTATCATTAATTATGAACACCTAAAAATGACCTCCTAATTCTTATCACATCTTCATCCTGAGATGTTTCTACACCTTCCATGTGTTTTTAATAATAATGATTTAACTATCATTAATAGTTAATACTTAGTTAATACTATTAATAGTTAATACTATTAACTATACTAATAATAGTTAATACTATTAATACTTTTCTTCATTTTTGTTCCTATTATATGATTCACTGATTTTCTCCAAATTATGTGTTTAATAGATTTTTTATTTTAAAAAAGTAAAAACAAATGGAGAAAAATCCAGCTGTATTTATAATAATTTTATTATCATTAATAATTTTTTAAATATAAATTATTGTTCAATTTCCTTTTAACTGAGTACAATTTAACACACACACACACACACACACACACACACACACACAAAATTACTTCTTTTCTTTTTCTTCTTTATTATTATTATAGAATTTACTGATTTTCTCCAATTATATATTAGACACATTTTATTTATTTAACAAATGTAAATAAATATTGATAATCAATCTCAGCCTCCCACTCGGGTGTGTTATAACTCTTACAAACTCTATCCAGCATTCACTTAAATATATATATATATATATATATATATATATATATATATATATTAATAAATAAACAGTTTCTGGTTTTTAGGTTAAAGTAAACTATATAACAATAAATAAATAAAAATATATCCATATATATTAATATATATATATTTGTTTACGTTTGATGATGCTACTATGGCGTTGCTTACCTTCGCCCGCGACAACTTCCTGGTTGCGCTGGTTTCCGTGGCAACGACGTCCGGCGCGCGCGTGTCCACGGAACCTCTCGCGCAACCAGGAAGCGCGCGCTGAGGTCTCCTATATAGTGTCCAAGCCGCCATTTGGGCTCGAGTGTGTTTGTGTTCGTCTCTCCGCGGAGTTTCTCCACCTGTGCGGTTTATTTAACCATTAAACGCCTCTTATTGTACAGGATATCAGCATGGACGCGGTGAAAGCGTTCAACACTGAGGTAAAACACCGTTTCTTACCCAACGCGAGTTTAATCCCCGTGTCCGATACGCTTAGCTTAGCTACACTACACGAGCTCGGTCGGTTTGCCTTGTCAGAATGTTTAGACTTATTCTATTTATTTATATATAATGTTTATTCTGAGGGGGAAAAATGTCATCGTGAAACAATTTGAGGTTTTGTGGCTTATTTTATCGAAGAAAAGTCTCCTGACTCTTTTTCGAAGGCCTCCGGTGCACTGCGCATGCGCGGATCCGTCAAGCTACGAGTCCTTTGACCAACATTTGCCGCTTTTGTGTTTCCTTTTTTCACGCGGTTTTCACGCGAAAATATCTTCGATGTTATATTAACATGATTACAAATGTCTCGAGCTAGCAAAAGTCTATTTAATTCATTTAAATCATGTTTACTAGGGAATGCCCGTTTGTGGTTGGCTGAGCCTCCTGTCAATCAAGTATTTAACACGTGGTTTGGTGAATGGGGGCGGGGCGTCGGGTGATGGCGTGCCGTCTTGTCGAAAACAGCCGCTGTTTGTTTTATTGTGACGTGTGTGTTTCGTGTAAACTGACAGGTGACGCAATAATCAGGTTTGTTTCATAAAGTGGAGCTTGTTTGTACACTTTATCCATTTTTGGTTACGTTGAATGTATTCAAATGTTTGCACTAAACTTGGTTTCTGATATTCCTTACAGTCTGGTGGTGGTGGTTGTTGTTGTTGTTGTTGTTTTTCTTAAACCGACCTCTTGTTTTCTCTCTCTCTCACGGTCCAATATTTGCTTACTAAGAATGTCACATACACACAGTCATGCCTCTGAGTTTATTTTCTTAGTGATTAGTTCTTTGGATCATTTGTTGTTTGGCTTTCAATTTTTTTCTTGTACTTATAGAAAAAAATAACAAACACTCAAGAGGATATAATGATAATTAAGATGTGCATTGTTAGATTATATTATAAAAACATTACATTACTGGCATTTATCAGACGCGTTTGTCCAGAGTGACTTACAACTGAGTAAATTGAGAGTTAAGGGCCTCGCTCAAGGGCCCACTAGTGGCAGCTTGGTGGTGGGATTTGAACCTGCAATCCTCTGGTCCACTGAGCTACCACCTCCCATGTAACATGTAAATAACATTATGTATGTTTAATATAACACTTAAGAGTTTTTCCTTAGTCTTTCATGTGTTTATACACATGAATGTAGAAAATAGATAGATAAAATATTTATACATTATTTCTAAATCAATATTTAGATGTGACTTCTTGTATATTTTATGTTTTTATTGTTAGGTTTTTTTTTTCCAGACAAATTTATTTGCTTATTTATTTATAATATTCAGACAGAATCGTAGTTCATATTATTCCATATTTAACTGGATGTGTGTATAAATAATATGTACAAACAAAATGACTATTGTGTGTGTGTTTGAGCGAGAGAAAGAATGTGTTATAGTACTGTGAATAATATTCCTTTATTATTGTTATTTATTTATGCTTGAATGGCTATAGGGTTTTTGTTTTGCTCTTGTGATTCAGATCCGAACGTCTGAGTTTTGTCATGTGCTTTCACTGTGTAATGGAAACACCCTGAACAGTTTAGTCTAGGTCTGAAACGATGCCTCGAAAACATTGTTGCTCCATGTAGTCTATTTACCTTCACACCATGTTTCCCTACGGACACTTATTACTAATGCACTAACCAGTAGACTCCGGACTGACCCGGGGCGAAGCAGGAGGAGAAAATTAAATGTAAAAAAAAAAAAAAAGGCATTTCCACATTTTGAGATCATTTTAATCTACTCAAAAGCTAATATTGCAGTTAAATGCAAATTTATAAAAGTAAACAAAAATGAAAAAATTAAATTTTATCTTATTTATTTTAAACTAAAACATTTTTTAAAATAAAATTTTAACATTATTTATTTGTATAAATTTGTATATATTTGCATTTAATTGCAATATTAGCTTTTGCTGTAATATGCTAATTAAATGCACGAAACAGGTTTTTCAGCAATACAAAATTTTCTTCAAAGGAAACAAATTGCTTCCTATTTTATATTGAGACGTTATTTTCTCTTTAATATTTAGTGTTGCTCTTAAATAATAAAAAAAATCCAATTAAATGATGGTTTAAATACTAAAATACTTCGCACCTCTTTCTTTATCCCTGGTATAACTTGCTGTATATTGTGTGCACCTGTAAACAATTGTGAACTTGATGTATGATGTAACATGTTTGCTTCCTGTATGATGTAAGGTGTAAAATGCTTCCGTGTCCCTCTCAGATGGCGTCCATGCTGGACATGAAGCCGCCGATCTCCCGAGCAAAAATGATGTCTCTTACCAAAGCTGGGATGAAAGCGATAAAAGTAAACTTTATACTTCAGTTTAATCTAATTATTTTGAAGAAGAAGAATTTGTAGTATATTTAATAAATTGTCTATTAATTTTACTGAATCAATTCTGATCTGTTTTTGTTTTTTTTTCCCCACCAGTTGTATAAACATGTTGTCCAAATCATTGAGAAGTTCATCAAGAAGGTTTGTGTTTGTTTATTCACACATTTATTCATGTTTCCCAATGTGTGCACACTGCCCCCTATAGTCCAACACTCTGAACTGCAAACATCAAGTACCAGTGCTAATAAAATGAAGAATTGTATCGTCTCTAAAACAAGGTTATTGCGATACCGTTCAGGCATCGGTGTATCACCAACACACACCTCTGCGTTACATGACTTGTGTGCATGGATGTTCGTAAAATTGTTCACATACTAACTTAATCGTCAGGTGTCCACAAATGTACGCATGTACATTGTGCGTATGTGATACAAATATATATTATATAAATATATACAATATTATGTGGTGTTTGTTTAGTGTAATCCTGAGCTGAAGGTTCCTGGTCTGTACGTGGTGGATTCGATCATCCGTCAGTCCCGTCACCAGTTCGGAGAAGACAAAGATGTGTTCGGACCGAGGTTTCTGAAGAACATCAGTGCCACCTTTCAGAGCCTTTACGAGTGTCCTCCTGATGATAAGGTATTTTTTTTGCCACACAGGTATTTTTTTATTGTTGACACCCTGAGATGATGATGATGATGATGATGATGTTTTTGTGTGTAAATAAAGGACAAGATTCTGCGTGTTCTGAGTCTGTGGCAGAAGAACTCTGTGTTCAGTATGGACGTCATCCAGCCACTGGTGGACATGGCCTCGGCTCCCCCAGCGCCTGTTCTGGAGAACTGCGGCATGCTGGGAGGTACACACAAACATCATGCGTTTTGTGTTGCCGGTAGTACATGTGTTGTGGGTGTGGTCTATAGCCAACTAATTAAACATTTGCCATGATGTACAAATTGGTTATTAGCTATTAATTAAAAAAATAGTATAAAATGATTTGAATAGCATTTTTGATATTGCGTCGCATTTTTGCATCTCATTTTGTCATTGCCTGGATTTTTACGTAATTAAACCCAGTTTGTACGTCTCCACCCACATATAATTATAAGATGATATTCAGGGTTTTCATGAGTCATGGAATTTATGGAATATCATGAAATTTTATATGAAAAACGTGTCAAATTTGCAAAAGCGCACGTGAGTTTTTACGCTCGCATGAGGTGGTGTTTTTTTTTTTTTTCTTTTTTTAGATCATGTGAAAAAGGAATAAACTGTAATGGATTTTTTGCATTTCCAGGTCACATGATATAAACATAAACAGGCTGCGATTTAAGTAAGCTTTCCGATATCTGATAGCATTTTTTTTTTCAATGACTTATTGTGAGAGGATGAGTATTTCATCGCAGGATATGGTTAATGGACACACCGTTATTTCGCCACAGTTTTTAATCGGCATTTAGAAAATATCGCAAAAGTTTCTACTGAAAATTACTGACCAATTTGAAAATGTACAAAATAGGGTGTGAGTTAATTACTGTTAAATGTTAAATTCTTCTGCGATTGGTATTGCAATTGTATAAGCTGTAATAATTAACCAAACGAGTTAGATTTATTTATTTATTTATTTTTTCAGGTTCTCCAGCCTTACCAGATTGTGTTCAGCCCACGCCAGAAGCTCCTGCACCTTGCAACTCTGCAGATCAGCAGAACAACGTGACGCTCGCTGCCGTGGCTCAGTTCCTGCAGTCCGCTCAGGGCCTCGACGTGAGTAACGCCAACAATGACCTGACCTTTATTTTATATTTCTTTATCCCTGTTTCACAACAGACAAAGCAGCATGACAAAATGTAAGAGTTATCGAATATTTTAATGTTGGTTATTGTGTATTTATATGTAATTATTCCCCGGTGAATTTATTACACACTCTTGACGCGCAGTGACCGGATTGTAAATGGTGTGAGCTTCCTTATTTTAAGACAGAATCCACGTTTAGAGTACACTGAGACGGCCCTCAGGCCCCGCCCACTCCCAATAATAATTACTCAACCAAATTAATTAGGGCTGTCAATCTATTAAACTGTTTAATTGTGATTACTCACAGAATAATTGTACATTTGTATCTGTTCGAAGTGTACCAAGTGTTTAATTCTCTAATTAATATGCGCATGGATGCTTTATGCAAATGTATGATTTTTTTATTATTATTATTATTATTATGAACATGGAGCATGAAGACAAAATATTCATGTAAATCTTTTGGTGTTTTTAAATGACATAAATCAGCAGGATACCAAATGATACGTTTGCACAAATCTTTCCACACCGACACTTTTAATTGCCGGATGTGTAAATCATTGCGGATGAAGGTTTGAATTTCGCCCCTTTTATAAATGGTCCAACCTGAAATTAATACCATGTTACTTTTGGTTTGATAAAGAGTGGAGCAAATGAGTAAGAACTTTACATACCTGCTTAATATACATTTGATATCAACTTTCAACTTCTACTGTAGATACATAGATATATAGCTAGCTAATTAAATTACCCATTTTTATTTATTTATGGATTTTTTTGGATTTGTTTATGGGTTATGGATTTGTCTCCGTTTCCTCTATCTTGTCTCGACATTATTAATAGGAACAGTAATTTACAATTAAATTTTTCTGGCAGCAGTAGGAGGCCGAACCAGTACAAAACCTTCATTTCTGAAACATCTGTTATACATAATATATACGGTGTGTGTGTGTAGTGTGTAATGGACGGTCGTACATGCTTGCCCTTGTTTTCTTTTCAGCTCCAGCATATTCTGCGGACTCTCCAGCACAGCGGCGATACGCAAGGCAGCATGCCTACTGCTGGTGCTGCTAGCATGGCGAACATTCCTAACCTGGTCACTTCTGCTCAACAAAACAATTCAATCTCCCAGGTGACATACACTCAGGTTATAATGATTCATACTGCATTCATTACAATGTATAACTAGAAATATTGTGACTGTGTATATTGTCATTGTGGTAGTTTCGTGTTAAACAAAGGTGTGTGTGTGTGTGTGTGTGCGCGGGTAGGTGCTAGAAGACTATGAAGATTCGAAGACTAGAAGATTCGACTATGATAAGGAACCAGAAGTTGAACGAACACCATTGTTGGGAATGTCTCCTGCTTCCTCCATGTAATTATTACTTCTGTGCTCTGATTGGTCTGCTTTTAATTTTCTTTCTTTATTTTAATTTAATTGGATGTAAGAAAAAAACAAAACATGACAGAATGAACTTGCACGATTGTCGTGTTAACTTGCACAACATAATTTCACCCTATTTTAAATCTATCTTAAGTGAATAATCAGTTTTTCAGGATGGCCTATGCGATTGTTTTTAAAAAAAAATTTATACTTTTTATTTTCCTTATTAGTATAATTATTTTTGTACTATTATTTTTTAAATCTTTATTTTTAGTTATAAAAATAAAATATAGAATTTTTTTTTTAAATCTCACGGTTATCCTGAGTTAACTCGCTGTTATTTTCTTATTTTATTATTTTTATAAAAAAGTATAAATTAATGCTAAAAATAATGCACAAAAATTCAAGTATTTAAATATGTACTTTTTAATATCTGAGCATAGAAAAGACACTGGTTACATGTTTTGCAGGTTTAATTTTGTGTTTTTAATATATTTATTAAAAATGATAAATAAAAAAGTTGATCATTTTAATAATTATTTATTTTTATTGATTCAATTAAAGGTTGTCGTGTTCAAAATGTATCAAACGTTAATGATAAAGGCAAAGACAATAACGCACACTCCTTCGTTTTTTTTTTTCCGTTTCTTATTCAGGAATTTTCCACATTTCCAGGAAGGCCACCTTTTTAACCAGTTTTCCAACCAGGTAACACATTTATACTGATATTTTATTTCCTTATGTCATCGGAGAGACATGAGCTTTAATATACAGCAGGATCTTCAGATTGACAATATGGTTGCAGAGGAGGTGGAAAATTCCAGTGAAACGTCCTGGAAATATCCGGGTGCTTTTTATGGAAAATTTACTTTCCTAATGGAAATAAATTAAATGTATCCATCATATACAAATGGAGATTTGTTTTAAGCTGACATGCATGCAATTAAATACAGATTTGAACAAATTCAAGAAAGTGCATGTAGGGGGCGTGGCCTCACTGGACCTGCAGGAAATGTGCATGTGATTTGATAAATGTGCTTTAACTGACTCTGGATGCTTGAACCAGAATGATCCTGCAAGATTATATTTTTTCAACTCCCTTGAAAATTACCACAACCCTAGATCTCCGTGGGCATGGTTCGGTTGAGTGATACGTGATTTATAACCACTCTAGACAAATGTACTGAGGTCCAGCCTGCTCTGAAGTGTGTGTGTGTGTGTGTGTGTGTGTGTGTGTGTTCGCAGACTTTTCCCAACATGCAGACTGAACAAACTGTGACCAAACCTGATCATACCAGCACTCGGCCCATCACTGAACCCCAAACGGTACCTTCCTTCACATTCAGTACATGGACCAAAAGTTTGGTCATACACACATAGTAACGAGTTCCCTATTACCCCTGTGTTACTGAAGCCCAATATTAACATTTTGTCTCTTGCTTTTATAGTTTTGATAGATAAAATCCTTTTTTGGTGGTTATTTTTAGTATAATCATATAAATTAAAAAGTAGCATTAAAAAACACAGCGTTAAAATGTGGTATTATGTTTTTTTTAAAGACCATATACAGTTTAATAAAATGCTTTGATCTATTTTCACCTCACTCCTATCTAACTTTAAATTAACTGATTTTACAGGTAATTTACTACACATTGTCATAGACCTAAACATTTTTTTAATTTTTTATTTTTACTAACTACTCTCGCTATATGGGGTAAGCGCTCTTGCGTTCTCCGATTCAGATACTGCAATTGCTTTAACGATTCACAAATGAATCGGCTCAAAGGAGTCATTAGGTCATGAATCGGACTTCAGCGAATGAGTTGTGTGGGAATCCTGGCTGTTGGGACATGAAAGATAACACAAAAAACATACACAAAAAAAAAACCCTGGATTGAATTACTGATCAAATCAGTCTTTTGTAGGACCAAAAAAAAATCTCAGTGTAGGAAAAACCCTGAAAGTTCATCAGCAGGAAAAGTGCTGGTAAAGAAATTCACATATAATCCAACACTCGGGACTACAGACAGCATCATTTTAAGTACCAGTACTTATAAAATACCGAATCGAATCATTTTTAAAAGCAAAGTAACGCAAAACTTTTCTAGTACCAGTATATCCATGGAACCCGTGGATCAGATATGGCTGGATTTGGTCACATGGTGTTTCCTCACCTGTAGACACATTTTATAAAGGTGTGCACAGTACATATAAAGTTCCTTTTGGTATTTATAGCATCTTTATATAATGAATCAGTGATTTATTTGTTTGCTCATTCCCAAGGTTGAATCGGGGTATGTGCGGAGAGATGACCGAGAGAGGAGGTACAGCAGGAGGTCGAGGTGTGCAGTTTTATTTTATTTTTGCTTAAAAAAAAAAAGGAATGTTTTATTGCGTTATATGGTTATATGCATTTTATATACATGTATTTATGTTTATAGTAACATAGTATGTATATATAGTAACATCCTGGTGTGTGTACAGGTCCCCCCGGAGGCATTCGGCGTCTCGCTCTCACACACAGCATTCTCGGAATCCCCGCTCGCGCTCTCGGGAGCGCCGGAGGACTCCGCCGAGGTCTGCTGCGGAGGACAGGAGGGAGATGGAGAGGAGGCATAAAGGACTCCCGCCGATGAGGAGAGAGATGCTTAGCGGTCAGTGCAAACCAGTCTGAAAGCGGTGTATGTTCAATCAAGTTCAGACGGTGTATAAGGAGTGTGTGTGTGTGTGTGTGTGTGTGTGCAGTGTGCAGCACGACTCTGTGGCTCGGTCAGTTGGATAAGAAGACTCAGCAGCAGGACGTCAGCAGTCTGATGGAGGAGTTCGGCCAGATCGAGTCGATTAACGTGAGGACGTTTAAGCTTTTTAACTGATATGGGTATACGTTTGTTTTGTGATTCTCATTCCACTGTCTGAAGTGAAAAAAAATACTTAACGTGAATGCTCTGTACTTCTGGATTCCCCCTTCCCCCTCCCCTCCTTCTTCCTATGCATGGACTAGGAGACCAAAACCTAGTGGAACATCTAACGAAGTGTGGAGCTTATAATAAGAGCAAATGAGGACTCAAGATTTACAATATTCTGTTCCAAAAATGTGGATATAGTACTTGTGTGTGAGGAAAATATTCTTACGTCTAGGTATTTTTATTGAATTTTAATTGTATACACTTCAGATGATCCCTCCCCGAGGCTGTGCCTACATCGTCATGGTTCACAGACAGGACGCCTACATGGCACTGAATAAACTCAGCCGAGGAAACGCCAAGATCAATAACAAATCCTTCAAGGTACAGCAAATAGGCCACACACCCATCACTCACTGCAATATGCATAGGCCACACCCATCACCAATTGTAATGTACATAGGCCACACCTTCATCACAATGCAAATGGACCACACCTCCATCACAAACTGAAATGTTCATAGGCCACAACATCATTATGAAAATAGGCCACACCTCAATCACTAACTGAATTGTACATAGGCCACACCTCCATCACTAACTGAATTGTACATAGGCCACACCTCCATCACTAAATGAAATGTACATAGGCCACACCTCCATCACTAACTGAAATGTACATATGCCACACCCCATTACTAACTGAGATGTACATAGGCCACACCCCATCACTAACTAAATTGTACATAGGCCACACCTCCATCACGCACTGAAATGTACATAGGCCACACCCCATCACTAACTGAATTGTACATAGGCCACACCCTGAATTGTATCCATCACTAACTGAATTGTACATAGGCCACACCTCCATCACTAAATGAAATGTACATAGGCCACACCTCCATCACTAACTGAAATGTACATATGCCACACCCCATTACTAACTGAGATGTACATAGGCCACACCCCATCACTAACTAAATTGTACATAGGCCACACCCCCTCACTCACTAACTGAATTGTACATAGGCCACACCTCCATCACGCACTGAAATGTACATAGGCCACACCCCATCACTAACTGAATTGTACATAGGCCACACCTCCATCACTAAAAATGAAATGTACATAGGCCACACCTCCATCACTAACTGAAATGTACATATGCCACACCCCATTACTAACTGAGATGTACATAGGCCACACCCCATCACTAACTAAATTGTACATAGGCCACACCCCCACACTGAATTGTACTCCATCACTAACTGCCACTAAAAATGAAATTGTACATAGGCCACACCTCCATCACTAACTGAAATGTACATAGGCCACACCTCCATCACTAACTGAAATGTACATAGGCCACACCTCCATTGCCACACCCCATTACTAACTGAGATGTACATAGGCCACACCCCATCACTAACTAAAATGTACATATGCCACACCCCATTACTAACTGCCACACCTCCATCACTAAGATGTACATAGGCCACACCCTGAATTGTACATAGGCCACACCTCCATCACTAACTAAATTGTACATAGGCCACACCTCCATCACTAACTGAAATGTACATATGCCACACCCCATTACTAACTGAGATGTACATAGGCCACACCCCATTACTAACTGAGATGTACATAGGCCACACCCCATCACTAACTAAATTGTACATAGGCCACACCTCCATCACTAACTGAAATGTACATAGGCCACACCCCGATCACTAACTGAAATGTACATAGACACCTCCATCTTTTGTTAAATTTAATTATAGTATTTTTAAAATTCCTTGATGCTTAACGACAATCTCCCAGCGCTAGTATAGTTTTTGAATATATGAGGAAAAATTTTCAGTTTTAAGGCTCATTCAACATGGTGTGTGTGTGTGTGCGTGAGAACAGATTGCCTGGGCAATGAACAAAGGGGTGACGGGTCGCTTCAAGAAGAATTGGAACATGGAGCTGGGTGTGACCTACATCCCCTGGGAGAAGCTGAAGGACACAGAGATATCGGCTTTGCGTGAGGGCGCAGTGCTCGATCAGGAAACACTGAAGCCAGGTAGAGCCCCCACCCCACACACACAGTCGAGATATATTTGTCTTTGTATAATATCTTATTCATTTTCTAAGCTTTACTACATTAGAATCGTGCACAAATGTATATTTTATCTTTAATAAAATAATAAATAAAAAGGTTATGTCTACGCTAATCTGAATACATTTGAAAAACACACCTCGTCAATATATTCGTATTGAATTGTTTCTTTAAAAATGTCCCAATCCCCCCTTTCTTTATGTTCCGGCTCTTACAATCAAATCGCCGTGATGATTACAGATGCATTTTTGAAAGACACGAATTCACACTGCGGTGCAAAAAAACCCCCCAAAAAAAACAGGGTTTTTATTTATTTAATTTACCCTCTTCAGAGAGCGTTTTCAAAAAGCTACCTTTCCGTTGACTGAAAACGCAGCGTCTGTGCACAGAATAGCATACAAATGGCATATTCACATTCCTGTGGATGTGACCAAGAGGTGTGTTTCTGACAGTACAGCGCCCCCTGTCTGTACAAAATGTAAAACATCAGCGATTTTGACGCCTATTAGAGATTAAAGTAACACCTGTAAAATCGCATCTTGTTGGCCTTTAATGATATGAATAAATAGTGCACACTATATAGTGCCCTCGATGATCCCTTTTGGGATTACACCACCTACACACTCGATCTACTTTATTAGGGTTCGCTTTATTTTTATTTATTGGAGTTGTTGATCGCTAACTTTAGAATGGACCTCGATGCACGGCGAGATCGCGAAACCCGACGCCGAAGGACCCGAGAAGGAGCGCGAAGGCGGAGCTACGGTCGAGTCACAGGTAAAAGGTCTCATTGGGGTATATGATCACTTTTTCTTTTTCTTGGAGGTAAAGTTTGTCTGCGTGTCACACGTGCGTTTAAATATATACACTGCATGGCAACCCTCACCAAGTCTAATGTCAGTAGCTGAATAATAAAAAAAAAAGGTTAGCATCACGAGTGTTTCTTTCCCCGCAGTGATTTCATTCCGGTTGATTCTTTTTGTAAGGCGTTACACACTTACTGGAATAAAGAAATCTTTGAAACAAGACTTCACACACACACACACACACACATCTGCCGGGGTATTAGTACATAATGGGCTTTTTTTGGATAGGACTGTGTGTCTAATCCGAATCAACACGCACTATCCTGTGTGAAATGGAGCAAACGTTTATCCTTCAGATTTTTCTTCTTCTTTTTTATTTATTTATTTATTTTGACGATATCTACCGCCTATATTTCAGTCGACCCTTGAATTTCCCAGAGGTTACGTTCCTAAATGCGAATTGAGGGAGAGAAAAAAAAACGTGGAAACATTTTTGCATGTGGTCAAAATTAATTCCTTTTATTTGTTCTTACGTTATACCTAAATATGCCTAAAAAAATACTAATTTCATTTCAAACTCCAAAAAAAATGATTGAAATGAATGGGATAAAATTCCGTTATATATCGCCATAAATCAATGGCTCAGAATTTTCGCGTTCTTCCCGTTAACAATTATTAGTTAGGTTGTAAGTGAAGACTTTGCGCGGGTCGTCTGTATTACGTTTCCCCAGAATGCATTGGTAAGTGGATTTGATAAAAGGTCCCGAAATTGTCGTTAAAACTAAAACATTCCCAAACGTCCTGAGAGCACCACATCATTTTTTCCCTCTCCCCTTCTTTATCAGAGGACCGTGTCCGTCCGTACTTACTTTTGCCGGATTGTCTAGTTTTATTGTTGCCACTTTTTTCGTTGCTATTTTAAATGTATTCATGACGCCTCCCAAAAAATTTCCCACTGGTCTTGGAATTTCTGGAACATCACGGAATTTTAAAAGCTTTCTGCCGGATATTGAAAGCCAAGGAATCTTATTTTCACGGAATATCAGGGATGGGTCGCTTTGAGTTTAAATGGATGGAAATTGGTGCGTTTAGGCTATTTTTCCAGCGTCGTGGAATTCCCTTCCCTCGTGTCCCCGTCTGAATCACTTAAGTGTTACGTGGTGAACTACGGCACACGGGAATCACAGGAGCTCGCTCCCTTGTACAGACGGAATCACTGGAACTTTCAGGTGGGTTTTGTTTGTTTGTTTGTTTTTTTTTTTATCGGAAAGGAGCTCCGGTTCAGTTGGTCCACTTTACATGGAGTTCTCTTACATCAGTTCAATGCATCAAAAGTACAGGGACACCTGCCTTTTCCACCCATACATCGTTCGTCCCCAAAAAGACTGAGGTGCAGAACGTTTGGATGTGTTAAATTATCACGTTAGATCCAGGAGACCTAAACTATGTTCCTGTACAAAGCCTGCTCCATGATGATCTGCTCACCATGGGTTGCTGCCATAGAACTCTCGAATGCCGCCTGCACACCAGGCTCTCCTCAGATCACTTCCATCAGAACCTTTCACATTCGAAAGACAAAAGTAAAAACGGGTTGTATAGTGGAGTTCTATTTCTTTTTTTAAGGCCATTAGCCTTATCGCGCAAAATCTAATAGATGTGAATGGGATTTTTAACACACAACAATCTTGTATTCGGGCGTCCACAAGACTTTTGTCCTGACATTTATTTATTTATTTATTTTGCTGTATATAAAAGACACTTTTTTTCTATCTGTGACTTGTCAACTCTGATGTCCCTATAGAAAAATCTGCTGTTTTTGTGGCTTGAAATGAACTGGTTGAGGGGTTTTGCCTTGTTAGTAGTAGTAGTAGTAGTAATAGTAGTATTGCCGGATATATCCGTCTCCTTTCTCCAGCAGTAACACCAATTGTGATGCCTTGATTCCTTTTCCGGCATCTGTGGAGTCGTCCACATTTGTCTCTCAAAGGCTATATTTGATATACCATTCGCAGGTAAGTTCATCTTTGGAAGGTGAATCTTCCGGTTCAAATGAGGTCCCCATAAGCCAGAGCTTGTGTGTGTGTGTGTGTGTGTGTTTTTGTTTATTTATAACATTATGGCAAACATAATTTCTGATTTTGAAAGATTATCCCCAGACTTTAGCCTAATTGTGTTGGATTAAAGACTCAGCATTGCATATTTAGGGGGTAAAGTGTATTCTGAGTCTGATGCGATGTTTGCTAGCAAGATTATCTTAATTGCTAAATTTAAAAGCTTTACAGCAGCCACTAGAGATAACCGAAAAGTTTCTACATGGCGAGATTTAAAAAAACAAAAAGCCATGCAACGTCACGGTGATGACATCACGTGTTCTCTCAGGAGCAGTGTTCACACATTTGTGTTCTTTAACGAGGTTTGGAGATGACCGAGTTTATAGTGTGGGGGAAAAGTTGGGCAGAGAAAAAGGCACAATTTTTACGTCCAAACTTCAAGGGAACGGTTTGGTTGGGATTTTACACAATATCTACTGCCAAAAGAAACCGTTTCCTTCACCCTCCAAACTCTCTGGTGGTGGTGGTGATGATGATCATGTCCGCATTTACTGACACCAAAGTTTCACTGAGAACAATTGTATCACTGTGCAAGTTGAACACTATAAAATGGAAAGCGCCTGATTGGGTAAGTTGAAATCATGAAGTAAATGTAATACCTCAGCTAGCGTGGGTGATGGGGTACACTTGAACAAATGGACATGAAGCGGGTCCTTTGTTCTCAAATTGTTCGGAGAGCACCAAAGTATGCGATTCAGGGAGACACTGTGTGTTTTAGCGTGACGAAAGTCGAAGGTTGTGCAATAAAGGACTAAAGCACCACTACGTCACTCTACATCGAGATGAAGCGAGAAGGAATTCCTTAACTGCCGCATCACTGCGAGCTGTTAGAACCGTATTATGGGTAATGTAGGGACGCAATTAGTAAATGTTTTACACGTCCATGCTGGAGCCGAGTATGGATATGGATGGATGGATGGATATATATATATATATATATATATATATATATATATATATATATATATATATATATATATATATATATATATATATATATATATATATATATATATATATATTAGAGCACCAGAAGTTGTGGAACATCAGGAACAAGACGTGGATCGTTTCCTCCAACAGCTGGGATGAGTAATATTCCTGATCCTCCTCACCATGAAGGAACTAGAGACATGGTAAGCCTGTGATGCATATTTATTTATTTATTTTTCTTAATCACCTGTTAGGGATGCATTTTATAAATAACAGAAACCATAAATCCTTTATCTCAGGCGTGATTTAATGGAGTTTAATTGAGGTCCCCAAAAGCCATCCTAAGCTCAGGGCTCGTATCGGTCCCTGTAATGTAGGATGCGTGTGAAATGTGTGTTTTAAAAAAAGATCATTTTTATATAAATAAACATTCATATATTATAGAGGTAATGACTCGGAATTCAGTCAAATATGGATTGTGTAAAGGTTAATAACTTACTTTTGTGTGTTTAGGGGGTCAGAAACAATCAATTGTAGTGTGTGAGATCTGTTTTTAAATTTAGGCAACATCCTATTGTTCACATTGGACCATTTGTTATATATATATATATATATATATATATATATATATATATATATATATATATAGATATATATATATATATATATATATATATATATATATATATATATATATATATATATATATATATATTACACACACACAAACAATTTATTTATTGCAATCGGTGCATAACTTTTCGGAGTATCCCTTTATAAAGAGCTTGTGTTGCAGCATCATCATGTATATTTATAATCCATGGCCATTTCAGGCTTGTGTACATTTAATAACAATACAAGTGATCATTATTTTATAAATAAATTGAAATAAAACCAAAAGAATAATTTCCATGTTAACCCACTCTTTAAATAGTCTGCCTTTTTTATAATATAATTTAATAATAATATTTTATTAATATAATAAATATTAATATATGAAAATTTTATATATATATTGATATGTGTGTGTATATATACACATACACACACACAACCTGACAGGTCACATGATTACACAAGTGATGTTTTTTTTTTTTTTTTTTGTTGTTTTTTCGGATACTTCGGATTTTATTACTTCCATTTCACGTTCCAAACAGCAATCCCAGGATCACTTCTGGATTCACCACAAACCTCACCAGGAGGAAGCACCAGCTGAAAACGAATGAGCGTTCCTGGGCTACATCCATCAGGCTTAGTTTATCTTAATACAGCAGTATTTTCTCAAAATAATCCCAAACCAGCATGGTTTATATGTCTAAAGACATTTACAGCATTTGGCAGATACCCTTATCCGGAGTGAATTCCAACTGAGCAGTTGCGGGTCAAGGGCCTTGGTGGTAGCTTGGTGGCCTGTGATCTGGTCCAGAGCCGAATATCTTAACCACAGAGGAACCCCAAAGAATTCCCTCTGCTCGTGGGGCATCCAGAACAAATGTGAAGCGAGTTTTTCCGTTTCTTCGGTGAAAAAGACGTTACCGCAATAAAATCTAAAACGCACACGCTGTTAAACGCACGCGTTTTCTTTGAGGCTGTCGGCCCTCTTTCACATACTATTGGACTCGCGGACTCTGTTTTAGTGACCAGGCAGGAATCAACAGCTCCGTCTTCATCCGTGTAGAACAAAGTACACACAGTTAAAGTTGAAGTACAGAAGGCGAAATATTACTCAAGTACACGTCAAACGGTCAAACATTTTTGTCTTCAAAAGTATTCAAAATACTATAATTTATATAACTATAATGTTCCTATTATCTCCCCCCCCCCCCTCAAATCAACTCACGTGACTCGTAGCACAGCGATCCATAAATAATGATATTAATAACACTACAATTATCACGAGCACAAAAACTACTTCGCAAAAATCCCACGAATAAAAATTTCGATTCCGGAGTTTCTTGCATCGTTTATTTCTGTCGAAATATCCTGCCTGGTGTTGAACTGTATATCGGTGATGAGTAAATACCACCAACGCAAGTTCTAAACACATCCGCCTACCATCATTTGTGTTGTGTTGCGTGTTTGGATCCACAAATAATAAAAAAAAAGGGAATGACTGATTTATTCATTCATTCATTCATTCATCTTCTACCGCTTTATCCGATCTTCTCGGGTCACGGGGAGCCTGTGCCTATCTCAGGCGTCTATGGGCATTAAGGCAGGATACACCCTGGATGGAATGCCAACCCATCGCAGGGCACAACACACACATTCACACACACATTCATACACTAGGGACAATTTTCCAAGGTGCCAATCAACCTACCGTGCATGTTTTTGGACCGGGGGGAAACCGGAGAACCCGGAGAAAAACCCCCTGAGGCACGGGGATGTATGCACAAACTCCACACATGTATGCGTGTATACGTGCATACATGCCCCGCATGTATGTGTGCACACATGCACATGTATGCCAAACTCCACACATACATGACCGAGACGGGAATCGAACCCGGACCCTGGCGGTGTGAGGCGAACGTGCTAACCACTACGCCACCGTGCCCCTAATGACTGATTTATTTATTTGCAAAATGTAGTCGAGTAAAAAGTAACATTACCTTGAAATGTTGCGAAATTAAAGTCGGCGTTAATAGAAATATTTCAGATATGCGAAAAACTACGCAAATACAGGAACAAACTACGTTTACTTCCGTACAGTCCGCCACGAATCGTACATTTTCCATTTAAAGTGCTACGAAAGTCAAACTGAAGTGAGTTTTCTTGCGCATTAGGAATGTTGTTAAGTTAAAACCGTTGCGTACGTAAGTGTGAGCGTTACAGGGTGCGTGTTCTAATGTAAAGCCTCAATACTAACTTTTGATTATCGCCTTAGATCACTTCGACAATCTCGAAACTCACCAAGTGGATCAAAAAATAATCCTTTTCCTTATCTACTCTGGCTCATAACATGTCGAAAACTTCAATGTGTGAAGATTAAATTTGTTTAAATAAGCTTCAGTAAATAGATGTTAGTTTTGTCTCTACTGATAATGCCTCATTTGATTCATTGCATTCACCGTTTTACATTAGTACGCGTTTCCTCCAGTAGTTCTTGATCTCTACGGTACAGGAACCATATGTTGAACTTCCCACCAGCCAATCACAGTGCGGTATTCAGACTGGTCCTTGTATTGACGTATTTCTATAAGACAAGTCTTCCATCACAAATGAAATCTGGTAAGGTGGTCTTTTTTTTTTTTTTTGATGGTAATCCCAGTTAAACCAGTTCTAGCTTGGCACTGGGAGAGTCACATTTTGACTTTGTGTAAAGATGGTGGAATCGTTTCGCACATACACCCCGGGGATGTCTTGAAAAACAGGTGGTTCATTTGTATTCGGATATAGAATTTTTTTTATTTTTTTTTATATAGGTACGATTGTTTTGCTTTCTAACTACAATTAAAAAGGGGGGGGGGGTCCTGGTGGATTTTGGCGGTGTATGGCTATCCTGGGGCATTCTGAGTCATCCAGGGTTATTCTAATGGCTTGTGGAGGGAGTAATTCCGGGGCGGTTCTGGGGGTTTTCGGTGATTCTGGGTTTGTTCCGTATCACCCAGCTTCCTTTATTTCAAAGGCCAAAGACCATCTCTCATATGTTTTATGTTTTATACCCCGTGTCAAACAATTGTTCACTTATTATTTACATTCTCTATTTATTCATATTATTTATTTAAACCTGTAATATACTATTTATTAAGCATAAAAAAACACTAGTTCTTCTCGTTGATGAGCCTTATGAGGCACCCGCTAAGGCCTTGAGACTCTAATCTTGAAAGGATGTGTAGATAGATGCTCCTGCTCTATATGATATGAATCTTGATATGATATGATGCTTTGGATCTTCATATCCATTCTCATCAAGATTTATTGCACTCAAGTACAAAAAAAGGGAAAAACAAAAGAACAATCAGTTGCTAGAGTAACAAAAAATAGTCTATTCAAAAATAGCAATAACGTGTAAACTCGCGAGCGTTAATACTTCTGCAGTGACTATTCCCAAACACTAGTTGGCACTGGTGTGGTGTTTCTGGGTTTTTTTTTTGGGGGGGGGGGGGGGGGGGGTTTCTGCTGTAGCAATAACGGTGACTTCCTGCAATGACGGGAATTCGCTGGCAGAGTCATCGTTTCTTCTCTACGGACTTTAAAAACGGCGGTACGGAGGAATTACGCCGGAATACGTACAACGCTACGCAGCAAATACGCCACCGAGACGACCAATCACAGACCTCGCGCTCCACGTCGGTTACGGTGTAGGGTAGGCGTCAACGGAGAAATAAAAACAAGGCTCGGAAGTGAATCAGAGTCATTTAGAAATTAGATAATATATGTGTATGGATCGAGATCGTGATATATCCCATAATCCCCCCCCCCACCCCCCCGGTTAATCGTGCAGCCCTATTTACACCTTTAATGGCTGTGGTCAATAACAGGTACATTCTTTTTTTTTATTACCTCGTATATTTACAGCATTTGGCAGACGCCCTTATCCAGGGCAACTTGCAGCTGAGGGTTAAGGGCCTTGCTCAAGGGCCCACTAGTTTTAGCTTGGTGCAGGCGATGGTGGGATTTGAACCTGCAATCTTCTCGTCCAGAGTCCAATGCCTTGTCCCAATGCAACTTGGGACATAATCGAATCCTTATGATTATTTTACAATGTTTTTCCCCCGATGTAAAGGTTTATGACGGATGTTTTTCCACGGCTGGAAATCTTTGAGTCGTTTTTTTTTTTCTCCATTAAAAATACACCATTTTAATCCTGACCTTTTTTTTTTTTTTTTTTTTTTTTTTTTTTTTTTTTTTTTTTTTTGGTTCTCACAACATCCCACAGTTATGGCGCTAAGCGAGCGCGGCGGTGACGGGATCGCGTTCCTTGTTGGTTTTGGAGAGTTGGTTTTTCTCCAGTACTATGCATTTACGTTTACGGCTGGTGTGAAAAAATGCTGTAAACAAAGAATGCGTTCCAAAATGGAAATGTTAATTATTTACTTTCATCAAAGAATGAAATGCAGTGAAGGAAGGAAAATGGAAATTAAATTAATATTTGTTGTGAAGACATTTTATTGTCAAAACAGCAGTAACACTTCTAGGTACACTTACACACAGTGTTTATGAAGGAACTCGGCTGGTTGTTTGTTCCATCTTGGAGAAGTAAACACAGATCTTCTGTGGATGGAGACGTTCGTTCTCACATCCTTCTGTCTCTTCATGTAAATACCACACACACACCATGATGTAGAGATCAGGACTCTCCTTCATTCACGCAGAAGGGGACCATCAGGGGGGCCCCAGGGCACCAACCGGCACACGCCGGCATTCACCAACATTAGGGCACCAACAGGCCGGCAGGGCGGGCACCAACCGGCACGCCGCAGGGCACTCGGCATCATCATGGCACCAGGGCACATTCACCAGGGCACCTTCACTCCTGGGCACGCCAGCAGGGCACAACAGGCACGCCGGCAGGGCGGAACCAACAGGCCAGCCGCAGGGCACCAACAGGCACGCCGGCAGGGCACCATCATTTCAGGCACCAACATTCACTCCTTCATTTCACCAACCTTCACTCCTTCATTTCACCAACATTCACTCAGGCATTTCATTTCAGCATGGCACCACAAGGCACGCCGGCAGGGCACCAACCTTCAACACGCCTTCATTTCACCAACATTCACTCCTTCATTTCACCAACATTCACTCCATTTCACCAACCTTCACTCCATTTCACCAACATTCACTCCATTTCACCAACCTTCACTCCATCATTTCACCAACATTCACTCCTTCATTTCACCAACATTCACTCCTTCATTTCACCAACATTCACTCCTTCATTTCACCAACATTCACTCCATCATTTCACCAACCATTCACTCCACGCCTTCATTTCACCAACATTCACTCCATCATTTCACCAACCTTCACTCCATCATTTCACCAACATTCACTCCTTCATTTCACCAACCTTCACGCCTTCATTTCACCAACATTCACTCCTTCATTTCACCAACATTCACTCCTTCATTTCACCAACATTCACTCCTTCATTTCACCAACATTCACTCCTTCACTTCACCAACATTCACTCCATTCATTTCACCAACCATTCAATCCTTCATTTCACCAACATTCACTCCTTCATTTCACCACCATTTCACTCCTTCATTTCACCAACATTCACTCCATCATTTCACCAACATTCACTCCATCATTTCACCAACATTCACTCCATCATTTCACCAACATTCACTCCTTCATTTCACCAACATTCACTCCTTCATTTCATTCACTCCTTCATTTCACCAACATTCACTCCATCATTTCACCAACATTCACTCCTTCATTTCACCAACCTTCACGCCTTCATTTCACCAACATTCACGCCTTCATTTCACTCCTTCATTTCACCAACCTTCACTCCTTCATTGTGTTTTGTTTTGTTGTTGGTTTCCTGCCTTTCCCTGTGTTCTGGCCTGTTCTCTCTCGAGCCCTGTCCCTAACCCCCTCTGTGTTCTCCCCTTCTCTAGTGTCCAAACAAAACAAGCAGCACATCACACACCAAAAAAACTCCAATGGACCCACACAAGTGAAAGGAAAGGGGGGAACATAAAACAAATGGCAGGTGGGAAAAATGAGAGGGTAGGGGACAGGGAATAGGGCATAGGGGGCAAAGGGCTCAATGGCGACCCCTAGTGGTCTAAAGTCTGACACCATATTTCATATAAACCTGATCTTCGGAACGGATTCGGGTCTTTTTTATAGTTTTAGTGAACACACTGAAAAAAAAAGTTCCGCGCTCAGCGTCAGCGGTGCCGACTTTCCACTCGTATTGTTTGGTCCGTTTGGTGTTTATTTTGCGGATCAAATGTTTGCTTTGTATCCGACACGTTTTCTCTGTTTGATCGTAAATCTGTAAACACACCTTTGCACCAGGACGTCAAAAATGGACGTTGTTGTCTCGATGACGGGGGGGAAAAAAACACTCACGACGTCTTAACCTCCATTTATTCCCCCTCTTTTAACTCCAAACGACATTTAACTCCTGTATGACATTAATCCTGTATTCTGAATATTTATTTATTTATTTGTTTGTTTGTTTTCCCTCGCAGGTGCCGTCTGTAAGCTCGGAATCCGGTCTGAAGTGCGTAAACACAATGCCAGGTACGAAACCCTGAAGTAATACGAGCTGAAATTTACAGGATTTGATCATAAAATATTGAAATATTTCATAAAATATTTTATTGTTTGAACCCAAAATATCGTCAAAAACACTTTCATTTCATTTCAGCGTAATATAAAAGAATGTAAAGGTGTAAAATATGTAAAAATATAATAGTTACGCTTCTGCTGTGACTCCCGCAGTTCTAGAAGGTTAAATACCCATGATTCCCCCCGACGTGTTCCGTCATTCCGTTTTCTTCGGTGTAACCATCGTAAATATTGTAATCGTTTAATTGAATAATGAAATACAATAAAATGTACATCGAGTCACCACTAATGAATAAAACGAATGATTTAGCGTTAAAACACAAGAAAAATTATATATCGCCTCGAAAGAAGCCCTAAAATTATATTTATTTCTTAAAGAATGATTAAATTATTAAAAGATGGAAAAAGTCAAATATTGAGATTTTCCATAGAATAAATTTGGACATTTATTTGAGAAATGAATCATTTCGTCATTTTGTATTTTTCAGAGAAAATACAAAACAAATCCTTCAGAATCTCGAGGAGGAAAAAATAAGAAATCTGTAGGAAATTTTATTTTACTTTTTTTCTTTGTTTTCAGCAAATAATTTCATGTTGAAAAGGAATGAACTAAAAATATCTCATATATATATAAGGGGCACGGTGGCGTAGTGGTTAGCACGTTCGCCTCACACCGCCAGGATCCGGGTTCGATTCCCGTCCCGGCCATGTGTGTGTGGAGTTTGCATGTGTTCTCCCCGTGCCTCAGGGGGTTTTTTCTCCGGGTTCTCCGGTTTCCTCCCCCGGTCCAAAAACATGCACGGTAGGTTGATTGGCACCTTGGAAAATTGTCCCTAGTGTATGTGTGTGTGTGTGTGTGTGTTCTGCAATGGGTTGGCATTCCATCCAGGGTGTATCCTGCCTTAATGCCCATAGACGCCTGAGATAGACACAGACTCCCCGTGACCCGAGGGAAGATCGGATAAAGCGGTAGAAAATGAATTTATATATATATATATATACACAATATTCACACCTTCATCCCTGTAATGGGAAGCAAAGCCTCTTCTATATTCCTCCCTCAAATTACTTCCAAAATCTTCTCAAACATGTTTCAGGATCCTCCAGAATAACACATTTGCGTAATGTTCAGTTACTTTATGGTGTGGAAAGCAAACAAAAAAAAAAAAAAAAAACAATCAAAATTTCAGGGGGAAAAATCACGAATGTATAAATGATTTGAAAGAATAAATGAATGAATGTTTCGGCTAAATGTTAATGTTATCACAATATTCCACATATTATGATGTCATTCGTCAAAATATGAAACAATTTAATGTTAGAATAAAAGACAAAAAATTATCCATATTAGAGAGAGAGGTGTGTGTATGTATGTGTGTGTGTGTGTGTATATATATGTATATGTGTATATATATATATATATATATATATATATATATATATGTGATATATATGTATATATATATATATATATATATATATATATATATATATATATATATATATATATATATATATATAGTGTGTGTATGTATCTATATATTATGTATGTGTATTTTCATATACTTTTTGGCTTTCACTTTTCACACATAAGTATTATGTAAAGCTGCTTTGAGACGATGACAAATTGTTAAAAACGCTTTATAAATAAAATTGAATTGAATTGAATTATTTATATATATATATATATATATATATATATATATATATATATCTATATATATCTATATATATATATATATATATATATATATATAAAATAATCCTTTTATTTTTTCTTTTCCTGCATTTTGTTTTAAACACAGTTGTGGATCCTCCATCAGAAAACCCCAACATCGCCCCCCGATGCCACACGGAGGCATTACCTCTGTCTTCTCCACCTCTCGCACATCCTCGGTGTCTGCTTCCGTTTCCCAACGTCCTGCGCCCCCCCAATCTGCTTCCCAGCGTACCCCGGGCTCCCATGTATCGGATCCGGTTACCCGGGCCGGGTTCGATCGATCCCGCCGATTTCTCACGTCCGGGCATGATGGTAGCCGAGCACTGGAACGGCAGACCTTTCAGGAACGACCGGCAGGAAAACGGACCTCCGAGAGGACCGGCCGCGTGGTTCGGCCCGGAGCAG